>NQII01000040.1:967264-1190651 GCA_002778355.1 Clitarchus hookeri
AACACATATATAATATATTTTTTATTTTTATTTCAATTTAAATTAATTACCTATAATAACGCACTGATCTGTTAGTTTGTTACAGGTCGGGAAGAAGACGACTTGGGAAAGGGGGGCCCTATTGGTACTGGGTTCAGAGACTGGTGCTAGGGGCCCCTCCAACTCTAATTATTTATAACGGTTTTTATAATTCCAATGTCACAAACGCGGAAACGAGAACTCGTACCCCGATGGAGACGTGTATAAGTCACATCGGGAGACTAGAGACTCACCGACACACTACATGCGAAATTAATTAGCGCACTTGCAAACAACATTTCAACATGCTTGACATACTACACGACACAACATCAACTCCAGCCGGGTGGCTGGAGGGGAGCTTCACTCCCCCGCCGAACACACGAAAACGTAATTGTACTTAAAAATAGGCAACACCAAATAACTCGCCTAAATAAGGGCTTGGTACCCAAAGCCCCACAATACACTGCCCCTGCCGCCGACCCAATGATTTGAGAAAGTGTCAGGGTGCTTTTGCTTCACAAACACCTAGTGAGTTATGGGAGTTTCGGCTTCCGGTCATTTCAGGATGTTCATCACTCAGTCATTCTAGCTGCTGCCTTGGAGTGAGGTGGTCGTTCTGCGCTCTCCCGCAACCACTGCCACTTCTTTGAAAGTTTTATTGCTGTATTTGCGCAGTGCTGCGGTGCGAGTGCGAGCTACTTCTCGCCCCAGTGCACAGTGCGAATAAGTTAAATTATTGTTCGAAGAGGACTGCTAGTACTGCAACTGCAGTACTGAGTTCTTGTAACAGTACTCGGAAAAAAGGTAATTTTGCCTAGCCAGGGCCAATTTAAATAGTGGCTCAAGCGACTGGCGTTTCCTAGCTGCGTTTCCGGTAGAGGGAAGCGGCCAGAGAGGGCAGTTTGTGGGGAGCTGTATTTTTATTGGTTAGCCAGGCCTTAATTTTTCATGGATAGAGTATTTTCTCATTCCCAGGCCCCTTAGGGGGAGTTCCGGGCGAAATGACGGACTCTATGGAGCCCGTTTATGAAGCTCTGTCCGAAGAGGGAGGAAAGAAGCGCAAAGTCGCTGCCTCGGCAAGCCCCCCACCCCCCTCGTCAGACGAGGCAATGGACGTGGATTCGTTGGCTGGGCCGGCCAATCAGAGCGCACTGCCACCTCCTCCCGCCGAAAAGCGGATAGATATGCGGCCAATCACTGTGTATCACACCTCAGAGTGTGATTACACAAAGGTTGTACGCCTCTTTCGTGCACACCTGCAAGCCCCTTCTGTTAACCGAGTGGTGCCTCAGGGAGTGCAGTATCTGCTTAACGTCCCTTGATGACTACAGGTCGGCGATCCGCATCCTGGAGTCACTGAAAGTCGGCTTCAGTGTGCTGACGCCAAGAAATGAATTGCCACTCAAGGTAGCCTTAAAAGGGCTTGATAAGTCGTTACCTGTCGACTTCATAAGGGAAGAGCTGGAGGCCTTAGGGTTCCAGCCAATCAACATCCATCCCAAGTTGACCCTTCGTGACAGGCAGCCTCTCCACATGTTCATTGTGGAGCTGCCCAATGACGAAAAATCGCGCTCCATCCACCAGATTCACGGACTGTGCGGTCTGGTTATTCGTGTTGAAGAGTTCCAGCATCCTGAAGGGCCTGCGCAGTGTAGCAACTGCCAGCGCTTCGGACACTCGTCTAGGGTGTGCCGCGCCGCAGCTCGCTGCCGCCTCTGCGGCCAGGCACATCGAACAATAGATTGTACCTTGCCTAACAAGGACGATTTCTCACTTAGACGCTGTGTGGGCTGCGGAAGCTCCCATGCAGCAAATTTCCGAGGCTGCACCGCCTATAAGGCGGAAAAGTGGCGCTTTCTGCCTTTTGGTGAGCGTAAGAAACGCCAACAACAGTCTAGAGCGTCACAGCTCCCTCCTCCACCTCCCAGGGCAGAGTATAGGGCTCCTCCCGCTCCCTGGGCTAAACCACCGCCTGACAAGTGGGAAACTGTTCAGGGTCGTGGGCCCAGCCGCACTCAAGTGCAAAACTTCGTGCCACATTACGCACAAGCCCGCCCTGTGCCCACGCATAACCCCTATGGTGTGCTGACTTACAACGAACTGGACTATCCAGTTCTCGCGAATTATCCGCGCACTAGGCGCCAGCCGTTTGTGTCCCAGAAGGGAAAGTCGAGCCAACATACTCGACCAAAAGTTGGTAAATATCCTGCGCAGCAGGCTGTCGCCCGCCAGCAGCAGCCAGCTGCCCAGCCTCCCCCCGCGGACACTTCAACAGCTCAGGCAACACCCAATCAGGTGCCGGCCAATCAGCGACCAGCTTCCATCCCAGACACGCCACTGCGGCCAGTTCAGGAACTCCTCCTTCCACTGTCGACTAGACATCGAATTTATTCAACTTTATAAAATCGTGTCCTAAGGCCCAAGGTAATCCAGCTCTTTTGAAGACGCTGGAGAGCCTTTCCACACTCCTCTCGATCTGGACGGACCCAACTCAGAGCCAGGACAACAAATGTCAGGCTCTGCTTGGGTTCGCCCTTCTAATGGTACCTAAGGCCGCCGATGTTTGTTAGAAGACAGAATAATATTCTGTCCTCTCATAGCTTTAAGGTTATTAATAGTATTGCTTATTGGAACGCCCATGGCGTTCGCAATAAGAAACACGAGCTTATAGAGTTCATTTCTAGGCACCAGGTTCCTATTATTGCAATTAATGAAACTCATTTGCACCCACAAATTAGATTTTCTATTCCCGGATTTAAATGTTATCGTTCAGATAGGGACCAGTATGGCGGCGGAGTATTAATTTTAATACACCATACTATCGCGTGCTATCCAGCTAAAATACTTGAACTAGATAAGCTATAAGCAGTGGGAATTAAAATTAAGCTAGGAATACAGCAAGTTTCTATTTATTCTGTTTACTGCCCGCCAGGACGCACTCTTTTACGCGCAGATTTAGATGAATTAATGAATTCTTCACCGGTTTTACTCGCTGTCGGCGATTTAAATGCTAAACATCCCTCTTGGGGCTGTCTCGCGCGTACAGCAAATGGGAATAGTTTATTTAGACACCAGGGGCAACACCATTATTGTATTAATGCACCCAGCGAACCTACTTTTCAACCATTAATTACTCAGAGGCCCGGTATACTAGATATCGTGCTTAACAAAGACCTTAATATGACCTTACAATTAGAAGTGCTCCATGAATTGGCTTCGGACCATTATCCTGTCCGCATGTTGTTTAAAAATTCTGAAACTGACAACATGCCAATTCGTAAAGTTAAAGATTATAAGAATGCGAACTGGCCCGGCTTTAAGGAACACCTGGATGATTCAATAAATCTACCAGCTCTTGTCAGTACCCCCGACGAATTAGACTCTGCTGTAAGTCATATCACAGAGATAATTCAGGCGGGAATTGCTAATTTTGTCCCGGAAAATTGATACTGATATCATAATCTGGGAAACAGAAATTTGGAATGATACATTATCCCACTTAGGCACTTCCGATAATAGTCTATGGCGCATGACAAAGGCGTTTACAAAGAAGCGCGACCAAATCCCGCCTCTTCAAGGCACTGCAGGCATGACCTACACGCCCCAGCAAAAAGCTGAGGCTGTGGCCAATCATTTAGAATTAGCTTTCCAGCCCAATGCTGATCCGTCAGATCCAGCGTTTGTGGCTCACATTCATAGAAACCTCCGAGTGTGTTTGCGGCAGCTTTCAGCTGCCGAGCCAGAACCCACGCATGCCGACGAGGTAAAGAGAATTATTAAGCAAATGAAGCCACGTAAAGCACCCGGGTTTGACTCCCTGCAGGCTATAGTTCTCAAGCAACTGCCTGACAGTATACTTGAAGCCATAGCCGAGTGCATAAATGCGAGTTTTAATCTCGAACACTGCCCCACTTCCTGGAAATGTGCCTCAGTCATGGTGTTTCCTAAGCCGGGCAAAGACCCGAAGCAGTTACAGAATTACCGCCTATTAGTCTCCTCAGTTCGCTCTCTAAGATCCACGATCGTGTTTTATTGCGGCGCTTTGAAAATCATATTCGCGTTGCTAATATTTTTCCTGACGAGCAGTTTGGCTTCAGGAAAGCTCACTCTACCGTTCATCAGCTCGTAAGACTAAGCGAGCATATAACTACTACTTTTAACTGGCGTCATTACACCGTCGCTGTATTCTTAGATGTCGAAAAGGCTTTTGACAGGGTTTTCCATGCAGGGTTACTGTATAAGTTGTACGAAAATAACTTCCCTGATTGCTAAATTAAATTATTAGCTTCATATTTAGACAGGCGCTCATTTACCGTTTCTATTGAGGGAGCGACCTCGCAATGTAAAATCATTAGGGCAGGTGTCCCCCAGGGCAGCATATTAGGTCCAGTATTGTGTAATATTTATACCCACGATATTCCGCGTCCCCCTAACTGGCATATTAATTTAGGAATTTATGCTGATGAGACAGTAATTTATATGCGATCTCGCAGAGCTGAAGTTGCCACTCAGCGCGCGCAGGCACAGCTCAATGAGTTAGAGAATTATTTCCGCCTGTGGCGAATTAAAGTAAATGTGGGAAAATGCGAGGCTGTAGTTTTCACTCGACGGAATATTCCTCCCAATCTGACACATCTTACTCTCTTTGGGGAGGATATTCCATTTAAAGATGAGGTAAAATACCTTGGCCTCACTATGGACAAAAGGCTGACATGGCGCCGCCATGTTGAAGTTAAGAGGAACTTAGCATATGCGCGCATGTCAGCCTTATACCCTCTTCTAGTTAGTGGCTCAGGTTTGTCACAGAATAATGGGATACGATTATATCAGACATTGATTCGCCCCATTATCACTTATGCAGCGCCCGCTTGGGCGTACTGTGCACAATCTCACCTACACTTATTACAGGTGGTGCAAAATAAATGCCTTAGGTTGGCCGCCAATGCACCCAGGTATACGCCTATTAGATGCTTGCATGCCGAATTAAAAACAAGACATGCTGGACGAAGTTATTCGCAAGAAAACCGAGCGTTTCTATCAATCTAGTGAGGAACACACAAATCCTCTCATAACTGCCCTTGGGGAATATGATATCGATTTAACTAAGCGATATAAGCGGCCAAAATCACTTCTGGCGCACAGGCCCCCTTAGTCCTGTATGTAACACACAGCCAGGCCTATTATGTTAGCTTCTGCGCAGTTTTTAGGATAACTAAGTTGTTAGTATAGATTAACTTATGTTCATTAAATAAATGCGTATATAATCAATAACTAATTAATTGGAGCTGTATGTTTGTGTGTTAGACCTTCAGTCTGACATACGGGAGTAATCCTAACGATGACTGCAGACTCTATAGAATATAATAGCTTAACTATCAACCACTTTATAGCTGGTTGACTCATAGTATTAGACAACTTGTTAATCCCTTCTGGACACAATATATGTATTTATTATAGCTCTTATCAGCAGCGCTGTATGTCTGTATGCCTGACCTTCAGTCAGCATACGAGAGTAATCCTACTGATGGCTACAGGCTGCATATAATATATAATGTTAGCATAATTCATCTCAAGTTTCTAAGAGTCTTGACTCATAGTACTTGAACAGTCCTCGTGGACTTAAAATGTTTAGGTTAATTAGGCTAAGACTAACCTCTTCTTTCAGGCTAATTACCATCTTGTGAACGATTATGAAAAAGTCGGTTTGTGCTAGTTTGCTGGCACTCACCGACAGCTAATTCTATTTTTCGTTTGAATTTCAGGATCCACTGGGGATCCGGATTCGGGGGGGACCTGCCCAATTGCGCTCTCCCCCCACCATAATGATGCACAAGGGTTACTCTGGTTAAACCCAGCGCCCATTGAAAGAAAGTTCCCGCCCCCTCTCTACTAGTACTTTTATCCTATCATAATAAAGAGCATGATTCCTATCCTCTGTCTCCTGTAGCATTTTCTGTTAAACATGATTATGCATGAAGCAATTTTTAATTCTTTCCTGTCGAAAGGGTTTTTACGGTGACTATGCCGGTTTTTCCCTTTCTCTTCTAACTATAGTTAAGCTATAAGTACACTTAGAGAGGTTGTCATGGCCACAATCTGGCCATGGCAGCCCAATCCCTCTTTGCCGTGATGCATGTATCCTTGCATGATACTCCCTTCCTTGTAGGCGTATGGGGCTTAGCCCTGAGTCGCACTTAACTCCCGTCCCTACCGCGGGCTCATATAACACTTAGTTTTAGAGTAGTTAGTGAAAAAAAAAGAACATTTCACACTTGCAACCAGGCAGTGGTTGAGAAAGTTAGCGCTTCCCCTTCTGGCCTAGCCTCGCTACCCCTCAGGTAGCCTGGTCAACTACCACTGCTTTAGGAGTTTCTAGGCACGCTTGATGGAGACAGGTAAGCCTCACAGCGAAGGGGAGGCATCGGCCTCCTCTTCCTCGGTCGAACAACACGATACACAATGGCAGAAGCCTAATAGGAAACATACTGCACCAGTAGCCAATCAGACACCACTTCGGGTAGAACTTCCAATAGAAAACGTTTTCTCACCACTGGGTGAAAAAGAAGAAGACTCATCAGAGAATAGTCATGACAGCCTTGAAAGGGCTGAAACAGATAACAGGATAAATAAATCCACACTCGCGCCCGCAGTGTATATACCGGACACCTCGAAAATAAGATTTTTAAATAGGACTTTCAACCAAAATTATTTCCTGAAAATCACAATAACCAACAAACAACACCTGAAGGTGCTGGTAATGATGGACGACTACACTTTTCTCTGTCGGGTGTTAGAAAAATTTAAAGTACAATATTACACACACGCCCAAAAAATTGAAAAACCGAACAATATAGTCATAAAAGGACTACCACACGGCTTAGAAACATACCGAATAGAGAAACGGCTCAGACAGAACAAATTTACACCAATCCACGTCTGGAAATTTTGAACACCTGCTTATGCACCTGCAGTTTATGGGGCTGTAGTACAGAAACACAAAGAACACGATATTTTAAAAATATTCACACTTTTCTATATGCCAGTTCATATAGAAATGTACAAACATCACCCTGAGGATGTGGTGCAGTGCAGGTAATGCTGTGCACTGGGCCACACTCAGAAATACTGCACACTTAGGTGTGCGGGAGATCATGCAAAGGCAGACTGTCCTATCACAGAACACGACAACACAAAGTGGTAATGTACACTTTGCAAACAAACGGGACATTTGGCTGCGTGGAAGCAGTGCGAAGTCATCAAAAAACACATACAGACACAAAAACAATGGATGGCACCAAAACTTGCCAAACAACCACGCGACACACAACAGGAACCTCAGAAAAAAAACACACAAACAAATGTTCAGTCAGAGACTGAATTTACAGTACTCAAAAACCCATATACAGAACAAGCACCTACACAACAGCGGACAAAAAAACCACAAAAACACAGGAAAAGAGAACACAACACGACAGAAAATGCGACCATGTTGGCAGATATGCATGAACTGGCCGCTTTTCTGCAAGAGACGAATTTTGTAGCTTTAATAGATCACTTTAGGCCTATAATTGCACAGGCGAAAACCATGAACACACTACAGGAGAAGCAGATGCTGCTCCTTACAGCACTTGCCACTCTACCTAAATAAATACTTTAGGGCAACATCAACACAATCTATTATTTAATTAATGCTAAACAATAAGTTTCTTTTAAATACAGCAACACATAAGTGCTAGTAACACCTTCTCATCTCAGAACTTCCTGATTGCACAACACATTCACTTCTCTACAACACAACGAAGGGCGCCCTGCCCAGGCTGGTTATGTGGGAACTCGTGACAGGTGGGAAATAGCCCCAACCACCACACGTTTTCCAGGTCATGTGACACACATGCGAGTCGAGGTAGGGGTAGGGGGGTAACTTAACTAAACTAATTGAACTTAATTATATAATATTACAAAAAAAACGCATAAAAACCATAAAACATAAAAAACACACACATATAAATATAGATATATATATACAAAACATATATAATATATTTTTTATTTTAATTTCAATTTAAATTAATTACCTATAATAACGCACCAACCTGATAGTTTGTTGCAGGTTGGGAAGAAGACGACTTGAGAAAAAGGGAGGGGGGGGGGCCTATTGGTACTGCGTTCAGAGACTGGTGCTAGGGGCCCCTCCAACTCTAATCCATTTATAAGGGTTTCATTACTCCACTGTCACAAACTTGGAAAAACTAATCGTACCCCGAGGGAGACCTGTATAGGACACCTCGGGAGAATAGGGGCTCACCGACACACTACATGCGAAATTAATTAGCACACTTGCAAACAACATTTCAACATGCTAGACATACATCAGCACACAACATTCACTCCAGCCGGGTGGCTGGAGGGGAACTTCACTCCCCCGCCGAAAACACGTAAACGTAATTGAATTTAAAATAGGCAACACCAAATAACTCTCCTAAATAAGGGCCTGGTGCCCAAAGCCCCACAGTACACAGCCCCTGCCACCAACCCAATGATTTGAGAAAGTGTCAGGGTGCTTTTGCTTCACAAACACCTAGTGAGTTATGGGAGTTTCGGCTTCNCGGGGTGATTTTGCTTCACAAACACCTAGTGAGTTATGGGAGTTTCGGCTTCCGGTCTCACAACACTAAATGCCAACCGGTGGCGTATGAGGGTTCGGCGGCAGAACATTTCACCGCATTTCGAACCAGGCAGTGGTTGAGGAAGGTAGCGCTTCCTCTTCTGGCCTAGCCTCGCTACCCCTCAGGTAGCCTGGTCAGCTACCACTGCTTTAGGAGTTTCTAGGCACACTTGATGGAGACAGGTAAGCAGCACAGCGAAGGAGAGGCATCGGCCTCCTTTTCCTTGGGTACACAACAGGACACACAATGGCAGAAGCTCAATAAGAAACACACAGCACATACAGCCAATAAGACACAGCCTAGTGTGGAAATTTCCACAGCAAATGTTTTCTCACCACTGAGTGAAGAAAACACATCAAACTGTAGTCAGGATAGTACAAAAACTGTTGTTTCAGAAAACAATACACACAAAGTAAAACTCGCTCCTCCAGTGTACATCCCGGACACTTCGAAAATTAGAGCTTTGAATCGAACTTTCACACAAAATTTTTTCGAGAAAATCACACTTACAAACAAACGACACCTAAAGGTGTTGGTAAGGTTAGAGGATTATTCTACTCTCCGTGGGCATTTAGACCAACTCCACGTGGAATATTACACACACGTTCAAAAACACGAAAAACCGATTAAGATCGTCATTAAAGGACTACCACATGACATAGGCACACAGCGACTATAGAAACGGCTCAAGCAGGTCAAACAGATAGCAATAAACATCTGGAAATTTAGAACACCAGATGATGCACCTGCAGTTTATGGGGCTGTAGTACAGAGACACAAACAATACGACATATTGAAAATACCCACGCTTTTCTATATGCCAGTGCGTATAGAAATGTACAAACACCGCACTGAGGATGTGGTACAGTGCAGGCGATGTTGTGCACTGGGCCACACACAGAAATACTGCACACTTAGGCCAGTCTGCCTTTTGTGTGCGGGAGATCACACAAGGGCAGACTGTCCTAACAAAGAACAAGACATCTCAAAGTGGCAATGTACACTTTGTGAACAAACTGAACACTCAGCGGCATGGAAACAGTACCAGGTTATACAAAAACACATTGAGGCACGCAGACAAAGTTTGGCCCCAAAACCAGCCAAACCAACACGAGAAATTAGACAGGAAATTCAGGTAAACACACACCAACATTCAGTCGGAGGCTGAATTCCCTATACTACAAAATCCATACAGCGAACAGTCACCCACACAACAGCAGACAGGAAAACTACAACAAAACAGGAAAAGAGACAACACGACAGAAAATAAGACCATGTTGGCAGATATGCATGAACTGGCCGTTTTTCTGCAAGAAACACATTTTGTAGCCCTAATGAACCATTTTAGGCCTATAATCGCACAGGCGTAAGCCATGAAAACACTACAGGAGAAGCAGATGTTACTTCTCACAGCACCCTGCCTAATTGAATAAACATGTTAGGACAACGCCAATTTTCATATTGATTAATTAATTAATCAATTGAAATTCACTACATACACCTTCTCGTCTCTGAACTTTCTCATTGATCAGGGACGAGAAGTAACACAACCAATACATACACTTCCTCCTCGGAGACAGCTGTTTGGTGCGCGACGAGGAGTGCTGCAATTCTAAAAAAAAAACAGGGCTTTGGCCACAACACTGCAGTCGCCGACATACAGCGAAACAGACAACATCTTAACAACACTCACAACATACTAAGGGCGCCCTGCCCAGGCTGGTTATGTGGTAACTCGTGACAGGTGGGAAATAGCCCCAACCACCACACGTTTTCCAGGTCAAGTGGCACACATGCAAGTCGAGGTAGGGGTAGGGGGGGGCTAACTTAACTTAACTAATTAAACTTAATTATATAATATTACAAAAAAACGCATAAAAACCATAAAACATAAAAAAACACACATATATATATACAAAACATATATAATATATTTTTTATTTTTATTTCACTTTAAATTAATTACCTATAATAACGCACCAACCTGATAGTTTGTTGCAGGTCGGGAAGAAGACGACTTGAGAAAAAGGGGGGGGGGGGGGCCTATTGGTACTGCGTTCAGAGACTGGTGCTAGGGGCCCCTCCAACTCTAATCCATTTATAAGGGTTTCATTACTCCACTGTCACAAACTTGGAAAAACTAANTTTCATTACTCCACTGTCACAAACTTGGAAAAACTAATCGTACCCCGAGGGAGACCTGTATAGGACACCTCGGGAGAATAGGGGCTCATCGACACACTACATGCGAAATTAATTAGCACACTTGCAAACAACATTTCAACATGCTAGACATACATCAGCACACAANGTACACTGCCCCTGCCGCCGACCCAATGATTTGAGAAAGTGTCAGGGTGCTTTTGCTTCACAAACACCTAGTGAGGTATGGGAGTTTCGGCTTCCGGTCTCACAGCACTAAATGCCATCCGGTGGCGTATGAGGGTTCGGCGGCGGCGGCAAAGTTGCTAGATCGGTTACTGCTGCTACAATGGCAGGTTATCAATATTTAAGTGAGTTTGAACGCGTTGTTATAGTCGGGGCACGAGAGATGGGACGTAGCATCTCCGAGGTAGCAATAAAATTGGGATTTTCGCGTACGACCATTTCACGAGTGTAACTTGAATATCGGGGATCCGGTAAAACATCAAATCTTCGACATTGCTGCGGCTGGAAAAATATCGTGAACGAACGAGACAAACGACGACTGACGAGAATCATTAAACGTGACACACGTGCAACCCTTTCTCAAATTGGCGCAGATTTAAATGCCTCCTGCATACCTTCAGACATTAGTCGAGTCCATACCACGTCGTCTTGCGGCACTTCTGCGTGCTCGCGGGTGCCCTACACGATATTAGGCAGGTGTACCAGTTTTTTTTGGCTCTTCAGTGTATTTGTGTGCTGCGTTTGTAAACTGTTTGAGAAAAAAACAGTATTGCTGGATGTAGAACCAGAAAGTTTATATGGTATCAAAAAGATTTGTCACATATTAACTCTTGTGTGTTTTATTTCATACTTCCCCAGATTTTTTGGATTTATGAGGACATAACAAGGTCCATCTCCATGTATGTACATATTTTGAGTGTATTGAAAATACTCTTGTTTAGAGGATTCAGTGTTAACATTTGGGGGAATGGAGTGGATAATATTTTTCATCTCAA
Source organism: Clitarchus hookeri (assembly GCA_002778355.1). NCBI lineage: Eukaryota > Metazoa > Arthropoda > Insecta > Phasmatodea > Phasmatidae > Clitarchus > Clitarchus hookeri. The sequence goes on from NQII01000040.1 coordinate 979,116, forward strand.
TTTTTTCCCTTGTAGATCGCACCCATGTTTGGTACAAAATTTGTCACTATGATGAAAAACTTCTGGAAAACACCACATACAAATGCGTGGAATTAGGAGATGAATTCTAATAAATCTTTAGTGTTATAATACCACACAGTCAATTACCCTTAGATGAATGCCTTAATGCACCATTATGTCCTTTCTATTTTGCAAAAGACTATCTGCGACAGGAGTCATAACTGAAGCTTTTCAACAGTAACATTGCTTTGAATATAGCAAATAAATCATGGCCTTATCATGGTTAACAGACCACTTTTGAAAGCCCTGCTTAGGGTATACTTTTCTTCTCATATTGTATCCTTTAATGTATGTAAAACAAAGTGCTCACATTGGCATGAACAGTCTGTAGGAGCTTACAACTTTACATAAAAAATGTTTATTGGTGTAAATCAATTTTAATGGTAATAAAACGGTTAAAATAAATTTATTTGATTGCATACAACTCAATTTAATTTGACAAATCTTGTATGTAAATATTTGTAAAAATTTGCAAGAAAATTATTTGAATGTAAAGTAAGTAAAAATTTGCAAGTAAAGTAAGTAAAAGTAAAAATTTGTAAGTAAATAGAAGCACAAAAATATTAGTTTTAGAGGTGACACTTTTATCCCCCTACTGATTTGACATGGTCTAAATTATCAGAACAGCAGTTTGTAATATGAACACATTATTGATTTAAAACAAATGATGTCCAAATGAAGGCTACAAGTTTTGCTGCAAGTGTTGGAAATGACAAATCAGTGCTTGAATGTGCATAGAGTGCTTGAATGTGCATAGAGTACTGAAGTGCATAATGTAATTTTCTAAAATATTTGTATATGTATATCGGAGAATTTTTTTAAATACAATTTTACACCTTGACAGAACGGTTAAAGTGACCAGCTAATCAGAATTTCACAAGAAAACTATGCTGATGCAGTGAAATTGTGCCAATGAGGGTGAAATGAGGTGAAGAAGGAGCAGCGATGGAACTTAAGGACAGGATAAACAGGATTTCACCGAGAAAACCCACCAGTGGTGTTCGCAACATTTTACACATGTGAAAATTCAGGACTACCCTGCCGAAGATCAAACCTGGATCGCAGTCATGGGAAGTCAGTGCCTCCTAATTGCAAGGAGAAAGAATAACTCAATATGGAGTGTGCATTTGTAAACAAAAACGTACTTGTGTAGTGAGCATAACATTTTTAAATGATATTTACACAATACAATTTTGGACTATCCTGTCTGCTTATACATGCACCAGTGACCACGGTAACTCCATAAGACATCTCGATATTTAAACTTATTTTGGATTACACACTTTCTTTCATATTTCAAGTGGTATGGCAAATTGAAGAGCTTAGGCCCGGCGCACACGGAACGATTTCTCCTGCAAGTTTTGCTAAGATCGTATTTAATAGTTAGAAAAAAGATGTATGTAATTTGGTTACTCGTGGGGGGTCCGTCACTGGTTTTGCCGCACACTGTATGGGTTTCCTTGTAAGCTATTTAGTAACTAGTAATGCTGGCAGCCAGGACAATTTTTGACAGCTGGCGAAAATAATGAACAATGAACTCGGTATGGCAAAAAAAGATTCCTGGATCATGAAAATAGAAATTGTAGACAAAATAAACGACTGTAGACAAGAGAACAGTTAGCCTAAAGAAACTAAAACAGGAGTGTACTGGCAATGCTTTTCGAAGAATTCGGTGAAGTACACGGATTACCTCAAAACTGTATACAAACATGTTTCTTCTGTGCATTTATTAACACTGCCAAAACAATCATGTTGCCATGGAAATAAAGTCACATGACACGAGTAGATGGAAATGGTAGGTCCGAGGACAAGGGCTGGGCGCTGTGGCGCCATGTTGCAGTCCGATATCTTGTAATTTCCCTTTTTTTCCCTCAATATTTCCCGTTTATCCTTCAAAATAGACCATTTTCCCCTTGAAATTGATCTTTTTTACTCTAAATTTCCCCTTTTCCCTCAGATTTCCCCAATTGTCCCTCAAAAAGCACCGAGCCCCAAAACGCTATTCTCGAGTCATTTGAAGGATTTGGCGGGCTCGCTTCTTTTACCCGCTGGCCTCCTTCCATCTCATCTCATCCCTAGTCAAGCTCACCTCACCCTCTTCCTGCCAGCCTAATCATAATTATCAAGAAAAGCCACAAAAACAAAAAAAAAAAAACATTTAAAAATCGAAGAACCTATAACATTACCCTACCCTTCACTCATCCCTCCACCCTCACCTCGCCCCTCCCCCCCCTACAATACTAGCAATTAAAATGAAAAATCGCAAAAAGAATAAAACAAAATCTAAAATATCGAAGAACATATAATGTTACCCTACCCAACCCCTCGCTCATCCCCCACCACCCTAAATCTCACCTATTCTCTCACCCCTGGCAATTGTGATAAAAGATCACAAAGAATATTCCGAAAAAGAAGGAACACATAACATTAGACCTCCTTCCTTTGTTCACTCATCCTCCACCTCCCCCACCACCCTCACGATTAACAGGACTCCTAAACATCACGAAAAGCGTCGACCGCCCCCTTCCCGTTGCCCAACACCTCTTCACACACTGCTCTTGTGGGACAGGTCTGGCTCGACCGTCGCCCTCCTCGCTTTTGGTATGTTGCAGTCTACCCGATGAGATAGTATTACAATATCAATCCACTCTCATTTTTTGTACACTTCATTTCAACATATACCTCTGTGCACATTCAGTGATAGGCCATTACAGCAAATATTTAAGTACTAACATTATATTTTTCCCACATCATTTCATTTATTTTTATTATCATGCTCACTTACATTACCGACATGTAGTGGAAGATCTGAAAACCGAGACAATCATATTCCCTATACCAGGAAAGCATACAGGGTACAACACAAACGAGAAATAAAACTTTTTTTTATTTATATCATATATATATATATATATNTCAGTTGACAAACAATATAATAAATCAGAATCCTAACAGTCTACATACCACTGATGTAAATTATTTCCAGCAAAATGCTCACTTTTCACGTAATGAATATAATCTGGTTACATTTTTTCCAAGTTCGAATGTGTCGTTCATTACCAATCTAATAACCGGCTCCTTCCAATCAATATAAGGTTCGATTTCGGATGAGGTCACCAGGAATTACGTATGTGAGAAACATGGTGGACGTTGCCATCGGCAGAGGGTTTTCTCAGGACATTCCTATTTCTCGAACCCATGCATTCCACAACTTCTCCATCTTTCCTTCATTTCACCCTCACTGGCGCTCATTATTTCGCTGTTAATGACGACACAAACCTCCCACCACAACTCTCTTTCTATTTACGTAAAATCATATTTTTATACGCATAAAATATGCATTATGCTTTTTTTGAAATGTAATTATGGCGAGTAGTGTATTCCCGGCCGCGCCTTTTCGGTAATAATTCGGGTTTCGCGTCAGAAATGCTGATAACTCATGCATTTAGTGATGACAATTGGAATTTTACAAGCATGTATATTAAATATTCTATTTAAATTTAGATAGAGCCTCCGCATATCTATGGATTCATAATGCAAATACATATAATGTATATATAAATTCCCTATTGTAATTTGTATTTTTTACAACCATGTTCTGAGGGCACTTAGCATTGTATTTTAAAAGCATGTAAAAATAATAGTCAAGAGTGTTTAATCATGTCAAGTGACCGCGAAATGAATTCGGCAGCCAGCACATTGGATGGCTTACACACGCTGACATAAGGGTCCAACTCCAATTTGAAAGTACGTTTTATTTAATAGTACACGTAAAATTGTTGGAAGTATGGGTGTTCGAAACGAGTCGGGGAAATAAATATAGAACATGTCGCCACGGCACTAATCTAGAGACGATAACTTTACTACTCTCATATTAAAAGAATATAGCAGCAGTCAGTACGCACTTCTTCCCTTCCCAGCATCTCAGGTGAAAGTGTTTCTTTTCCAGTTGACGGATGCGCTCGTGATAATATTAGTCTGACACGTTGTAAAAAGATTGCACACATGTTTTTAACTCAGGCTCTTTCTAAACACATTACGTTTGGCGTGTCCTTTACTAGCAGTCAGAAGCTGGAGGAAGTAGAGAGCATTCGTCAACGAGGTAAGTAAAAGCTTGCGATGAATCAAAATTATTTTTTTATATTTTAAAAAATAATGTGGTACACGTGACATTTTTTATTTTTTATAAATTACAGCTTTCAAAGCCGATTGCAAAATCTAGTCATGTATATTCACCGGCTTCGTCCTCTCCATCTGGATTGTATACAACCTCACAACATGCACAGTTTGTCAGCAAGTCCTGTTAGTCATCCCCCCGCGAGACAACTCATCGTACTCTCCGCACATTAAAACTTCCGAGTTCAAATCTTGTGCAGAAATACTTCACATTAAAAAATGTACTTTACTATATTAACTTCAATATATTTCCTCTCTATTGAAGTAACATAGAACTTGCAAAGGCTTGTTTTATTTTACGTATACGAGTTCACATTAACTGGTATATTAAGTACCCCTCATACACTGTAAACATATTCTGTCCTACGTGGTCCATCACAATTAACTTTTATCAATATTTCAATATATATTATTTCAGTTTATTATTGTCCAGCTATAATGTTTAGGCGTTTACTAGGGTGACCTTGTTTTTGTATACGTATTTTATGGAGCAATATGTTAAGGTCAAAATCAGTTACTGCTTCCCAATAAAGCCTTTCAGATTTCTCTCTCAACAAGCTAGGGTTTACGACGCCTCTTTATTTTTTCGGAAGCCAGTAGAAATACAATTCAGCACACATACATAATTCGTTAAATATAATATATTTTCAGTAAACTGCTCCCCAGTTCGCAAGAGCATAACTCAACTCGTAGGGAGTACAAATGCCACATTTCCCACCAGTCAGTAATCCAAATTAGAAAAACGTACAAGGTGGAGCAGTTGTGGAGCATGTGGAGCTACTGCGGTACAAGCGGTGCTAACTGTGGTGCTGATTGTGGAGGACGCGAAGGAGGATGTGGAGGAGGATCAGGGAGGAGGAGGATTGCTTGGGATTGGTGAGGATTGAGGAGGCAGAGGAGGATTGCTTGGAAATGGTCATAGACAACTATGCCTATAAAAGTGTTGGTAGATGCCGATCCATACCATGATTATATCATACTTGTGTAGAGAATCGTTACATATATTATGGTGCTTTGTTTAGTATGATAATCATAAACTTAAAAAAAAAACAGAGTAGCATACTTTTATTCCGTCAGAAACGCCGAGATAATGGATAATTAACAGATACCGACGTCGTACACAATATGGCCACAAGAAACAAATGTGGCGGGCAACATCAACATCAGCAGGTACAATGAAGAGCCAAAAAAACTGGTATAGGCGTGCATATGCAAATAACAGAGGTATGGAACCAATCAGAGTAACGCGATACGGTTGGCAGCTAGATCGGTTACTGCTGCTACAATTGCAGGTTATCAAGATTTAAGTGAGTTTGAACATGGTGTTATAGTCGGCGCACGAGAGATGGGACCTAGCATCTCCGAGGTAGCGATAACATTTGGATGTTCACGTACGACCATTTCACTAGTGTACCGTGAATATCGGGAATCCGGTAAAACATCACATCTTCGACATCGTTGCGGTCGGAAAAAGATAATGAAAGAACGCGACAAACGACGACTGATGAGAATCATTAAACGTGACAGACGTGAAACCCTTTCTCAAATTGGCGCAGATTGGATTTGTGGGCTGCCCTGCAGGATTCATGGTGTGAAATGCCTCCCACATACCTTCAGACACTAGTCGAGTCCATACCACGTCGTCTTGCGGCACTTCTGCGTGGTTGGTGGGGGGGGGGGACTACACGATATTAGGCAGGTGTACCAGTTTTTTTGGCTCTTCAGTGTATATAAGTAGCTGGGTTCTTTTTATAGAGCTTAGTTTGACAGTGGCAGTCGTAAAAGGCACATCGTCTCTGCTCGTGTAAGCAACTGGAATATATTATGGAGATGCCAATCGTGGGTCCAGCAGAAGAACTATCGATTTATCAGATGGGACACGTGCAGCAGCAGCACCACCGTCGTCTTCTTCAAGCATGATTTCGACAGCGCCATCCAAAGTGTAAGGAAGCATGAAAAAATTACTTGTGCGAATAGTCCTTCCTGTGTTAAGCAGCGATGCGGAGGGTGCAAACTCCAGTTTAAACATGGTGATGAGATGAAGAGACTTGAGAAGGGAATTTCATGGAAAGGTAGAGCTAATACAGTTAAGAAAAGACCTTCACTAGCAGTTGGTGACACAACTTCAAACTGATTCTACCTAAAAAAAATCTGCTTTTTTGTGATACTTTAAAGTATTATGTGATTGGAAATAATTTTGTAGGTACGAAATACATATGTACATACGTGGACTATATCAGGCAAAGAATAATCAATCAACTAACTGAGGAAGTTGACGAAGGACACATAAAATGTAATGTTTGGCTGGAGTGTACCTACGAAAAGCCTCAACCTTTGGATGAAGAAATCAGTCGCCAAGAATTCAAGACAACCAATCAAGCTTTGCACAAATTTTATAGTATCCCAAAGGCTGTAGAGGCCTTGTAAGAAAAACTTTGTCGTGAAGAAGAGGAGTTTATGGATAAGAGTTCTGGTTGGACGCTTGCTAGCGTAGACATCCTTGAACTGCATATAAACATATTATATTCATTAAATTAAAAGTGAGCTTTTTGTTGGAAATACCCTACATGAACTGCAGAGAGACAGTAGAGATTCTGTTTTTATTATGTTTGTATTCTTGTATATATAAATAAAATAAATGCACATAAGATTTCAATGCAAAATAGGTTTTATTTATTGTAGGTGCTGTACCCTGTCTTAGCATGCCTACTTCTCTGGTATAGGGAATAGGATATCGTTGTTCTATAGATATGTCACCACATGCGGGTACTGCAGTTGAGCATGGTAATAAAAAAAGGAAATAAAGTGGTGTAGGTAAAATATGATGATTTAAATGTTAGTACACGTACAATTTGCAGGGAATAATTAAAAATAAATTGGATAACTAATAATATTGCTTTTCACTATAGCAGAAAACGCACACCGGTATGGATTGTTTCGCCTGCTAGGAATATTTTATGCAAAAAAATAGCAATTAATTATTATGCTACCTTACTTTAGAAACACATTACGAAGATGTATTAAGGAGCCTGCTCACATTTTTATGGAGCGTTAGACAACTGTCGAGACAGTGCATAAAAATGTGTAGACAACATGCTTATATATGAATATCGAGTTCGATGACGTGCTGGCTGGGTAGGGGTTTCAAACATTGTATTAGTTTTAAGTTGAGCAGTAACTGGTTAGAAAAACTGAACATTTAGCTACATGGAAAGAACACTGTAAAAATAATTGTTAGTGTTTTTAATAAATGCTAGGTAATAACAATAAACCTAAAATAAGTCCCGCTGATATTCCGATACAAATTGTCTAATATAAACCCTTATGCTAGAAGTACTTCAGTAATATAATGTATATTTAAAACAAATATGATGACCCCATGCAATAGTTTGAACTGGACAAAAGTCTTAATGTACTGCAATTATGAATAATTTAGGAAAGTATAAAATTATACCTGTAAAATCTTTTAATTGCAGACTTCGATAATACAGTGGCATGAATACTTTAAATGACGCGTGCTTAACTGTAAAAACATTTATATGCGAAAAATAAAATATCTAAGAGATGCTGGCAAATACAGTAGTTGGAAATAAATTTCAAAAGAATAACATACGAAAACGAGTTTAACATGCATGCGGCAGAAAGAGGCTTAACTACTTGTAATACATAATGATGCTGGAACTAAGAATGAATGCCTTGGAAAAAACGAATGTTGGCAGAAAACAAATTAACTATAATATTCTAAAAAGCGAAAATACAAAGCAGATGGACTGTACTTGGTGACATAATGCTAACATTGCGGTCTTGCGTTCGGACGGATCTGAGCTATATTCCTGGTCGCACCATAATGGAAAGTTAAGAGAGTAATTGAATAAATATATCTGTACGCCAGTAAATTATAAGACTTATAATAATAAAGTTATTGATGTGCAAATCACTACTGTTTAACGTTTTAACCTGTCATTAGAAAAAAAAAACACGAGTAATAACACAGCGAACTCACAGGGCCTCCGGTTTTCAAAATTTACCCCTGCTTATACAAATAATTTATTTAAATCCTGAACCACATTTAACGCATTCTTTGTTCGATCTTTTTTGTATGGCAGGCACATGCTTTTAACTGCGTAACTTCTGCTAACTATTTCTGCGTTTTCTTTTCGAATTAATGTCAAACAGTATATTTTAACAATGACTAGGTATTGTATTAGAAATATCTTAGAAGAAATGTTATATAACAATTATCTAGTAATAAAAAAAGGTTATTACTGTACTGATGCACTGGGTTTGAATTGTGCTTAACTTTCTTACTGGTTCTACGTTATACTTCCGAATAAGTGTAAAAATCATACATTTTAACAGAGAAGTCTAAAATAAATAACAGTAATTAAATATTATTAATTACAATTACAGCCGAAAGCACATACTAAACAGGAGGGAGATTGTTTCGCCCACGAGGTTTATTTGCCGAAAGCAAAAAAATTGTAATTATTTATCAGACTTTACTTGAGAATTATAAGAAACCAAACAGCTCATTCGAACATGTGTTTTATTACTGTATCAATGCTGGCAGGTCGGTTACACGATATACATTATACTTTTACAACAACGAAACAAGCTTATGTTTTATAATAAATCTGAGAATCTAACAGGATGAAGAAGACGTACGAAGTCTTAATAGAATAAAGTATATATATATATATATATATTACATTATATAACATGTGGGAAATGTTTCGAATTGGAAGTGATGACGCATCGTTATAGCGATACNAAATATTGAAACGATGTGTTTATGCATGTGTGAGAATTAGCAGTATGTATGGATCGCACTAGGTCATTTACAAGTTGGTAAACATACTGAAATTTGCATTCGGGGAGGTTCGGTGTTCGAATCTGGTTGATATATGCATCCGTATTTTTTCATCCTTTAAGGATTGATAGATAGTAAACTATCCATTTAACGCCTAGTGCATGGATTGAATTTGTTTGTATGTGCATGTAGGCTTGTACGTTTTTCTATTTTGGATGACTGACTGGTTGGAAATGTGGCAGCCGGACTCTCAGACAACCACTCTCCGTGAGTCTAGCCTGCTCTCCACAAGTTACCTCTCAGCACTGCATCCAAGACGCTGGTAATCTCGATAGTATATCTTGAGTGAGTGAAGAGATTTGGGTGGCTCTTATCATTGAGATCTTGAAAGCCAATTAAGGTGAAGCGAGGTGAGTATGGAGCAGCACCGGAATGAAAGGCCGGGGGAAACGAGACATCCCCGAGAAAACTCTCCAACCAGCGACATCGGTCGGCACGATTCCCACATGCGAAAATCTGGGAGTGACCCTGCCAGGAATCGAACCCGGTTCACCTTGGTGGGATGAGAGTAGTCTATCCACTACGTGGCCCCGTAGTAGTTCTTGATAATAAAAACTCTCCATAGTGAACCAATGCATTAAGTTGTCTGCATTGGCATTGTGACTAATGATATAAGAAATAAATAATTATATTTTTATATTTTATTTTACAAAGCAGATTTTATGCAAACTGAAATTGTAGAAAGGTGCAAGCAAACATACACGATGGCTGTGCTAGTTATTTGCATAAACTGATTGCAAAAAATAAGTACAACATTTCAGTCCTTGATCAGTTTTGAGAATGTATGTCATTCAAAAACAATCTCTCTGCAAGACAAAATGGTATTTTTACAGGAAACTGGAAAATAAGAGCTAAGATGTGGACGGTGGACGGTGGAAGGAGGGCGAAAGAAGGCTACCCCACTGGATATGTCGATAAAACTCAAGTTCCATGATAAAAACAATTAGTACGCTGTAGTAAAATCTAATGCGGCTATTTGCCAGCTCATTCTACAAAACTCTATACATATTTAAGTGTACAAAACTATCTAAAAATCAATTTGGTTCAGATGAAACATTTATTATGTGGCAAAATATGACTATGCATTGCTGCTAAAGATTTTCTCTGAACTGTACTGCTGTGCAAAAGAACTGCTTTTTTTTTACATATTCAAAATTCATATATTATAAATATGCACAGTTAATTTAAGCAAGTGGTGTATGCAGAGGTGGCTGCAGACCTTAAATACATGTTTTTTTTCTCTTTTGTTTTGGGAACACGAGACTTTGTGTTACCATAACGAAATTTCTATACAACATTTCTGCATGGTGTTTAGTCTGTAGTTAACAATGAAAGCATTTTGAGGTGAGGGGAGACTACGATCACGAGCGCTGTGGGTGTCTGAGGGAATTGGAAGATTGTGAGCAGAATAATTGGTGTATCGCCTTTACCAAAAAAATTATAAATCTTCCTCTAGGTGCATGCAGTTGAACATTATTTCCAAATTTCTTGAAAAGTAGTCTCTTTGCTACAAATATTTGCATGAATCTAGTATCGTTTTATTCTGTGTAAAACAACAAAAAATTAATTTTATGAACTAAATGGTAAAAATTATACACTGAAGACCCAAAAAAAACTGGTACCACCTGCAAGACGACGTGGCATGGACTTGACTAACGTATGAAGGTATGCAGGAGGCAATTCACAAAATGAATCATGCAGGGCAGTCCACAAATCCAATCTGCACCAATTAGAGAAAGAGTTGCACGTCTGTCACTTTTAATGATTCTCGTCAGTCGTCGTTTGTCCCGTTCTTTCACTATCTTTTTCCGACCGCAGCGATGTCGAAGATGTGATGTTTTACACCGATCTAGCTGCCAACCGCATCGCATTACTCTGATTTGGTCCATACCTCTGCTATTTGCATACGCACGCCTATACCAGTTTTTTGGCTATTCAGTGTATTACTAAATGAACACCCTGAAGATAGCTGTGGACATGAGCTTGCTTACACCAGCTTTTCATTTCCGGAGAATCTGCAACATTTTCATTTATTGTTTAATATGATGCCTACTTACTGATAAGAATAGTTGAGAATCTAATTTCAAAGAATATTACAAGTGTAGGGGCACAAAAAATATACAACATTAGCACGAATAATAAAGTGAAGAGATTTGGGCAGCTCATAAAAGTGAGGTCTTGAGAGCCAATAAGAGTGAAGCAAGGTGATTATGGAGCAGCACTGGAATGCAAGGGCAAAGGCAAGCTAGCAGCATTAACTGAACCAAGTACTCTTGAACTGTCCACACAGCCAGGCAGGCAGGGTGGTTGACTCTTGCCTCGGTGCCCCNNTTAACACACCAAAGCTCAGGAGTATGTAAATACATAGTCAGTTCCAAGCCCACTCAGGGTTAAACACCACGGGCGATGTTCCTGTCCATTATAGCATCGCCAGAGCCGATGCCACAGATCTTCCCTGAAGCTCAAGGTTGGCTTCGGGTCAGATGCTGCTGCCTGCTGGACTGCAACCAGCTTCACATTTCAGTGTGGGTGTGTGTCTACCTCGCTGGCCATGGAGGAAAAACGCCGCCCAGCTTCAGTCGCTTCTGTCATATCCACCATTTCTCTGCTGCCCTCTCTTTCCACGACCTCTCCGCAACCCCTCACCCCCGCGGTGGTCATGTGTTCCGGGTATAAGTAGTACCCGCAGACCAGAGTTTGAGGTTGATTCTCACAGCACAGTTGCAGTTGCTCGGCTGCGCACTGACTTCGTCTACCCTCTACCAGTTAGCCAGCAGCAGTTGTAGAATGTCATGCTGCCCGACATTTCACTGAAGCCACCGGTGCTTCGGAGTTCCGACTTCTGGGGCTACCCTTGCCCCCCGCGCCTCGGTGTGTTCCGAGACTAGGAATCGCTCCGGTTGGCAACCTAGCATCAGCCCTTTAGGCCCTAATCAAGGTACAGGCAAGTTATGTGTTTTTTTTTGTTTCGGCAATAAACAGACACAAACCAATTTGGCTGATTTATCACTCGCAGTTACTATTTCTCTCAACAAGCCTCCTACTGTTTCCTACTTCGTCTAAGAGAACCTCTAACACTCTTGCAAGAGCAGGCATATGCCGCCTCCTCCTATAGGGAGCCCCCTATCTGCAGAGTGGTGGCCCACTCGACGCACCCTTCTGTAAATGCTTGGGTCTGCTAGCAGCTTCACGCCCAGCCAACACACTTGCAGGGAAGCCAATAGCCACCTCTGTCAGGGAGCTATGCTTTTTTACGATGCTTGTATCTATGACGACTTCCCATCCACCAACACACTTGCTGGAGGCCATTATTAAGGCCTACCAACCTCACCCACCGACCTACATCTTCTTCCTCTCAGACCATTCCCCGCCTATATGAAAGACCCACTGTCTTCCTCTCTATGCTGTCTTCCCCTTTATGCCTAGACACAGTGCTGGGCAAGATAAAGCAGCCAAACAGCGACTAGCCCTGATTGGATGCCTGGTAGAGAACGGACAGAGTACCAACCGGGTGTATTCCTGGAAGAGAGAGGAAGCAGCTCGGCAGAAGGATACATCGACCAGCTCGACCAGCAGAATCAGAAATTTACACTTTGAGCTACTTTGGCACATCTCCCATGCAGTGTTGCCACTACCTCCTATGCCATCTAAGAAACCAGGAACTTATAACCAGCCCTCAGCTGCAGACATGGTGGTTCTCCAAGCAAGTTACACACCTTCCCGAGTTCAAACCCGACCAACTCCACCTAGAGCCCCTCCCCTTGCCCAAGGGCTATTATAGAACTAACAAAGCCAAACCAATTCCGCTCCCAGAAACAACCCTGTCAAGTGGATATGCCTGCTTCCCAGCCGTCCGGGAGAAGAGAGAAAAGGGCTTAGACACCAGCCAAAGACCGAAACACCCATTAGGTGGGGCGTCAGGGCGGTCACGTCTTTCTGAATACTGCAACCACTCTAGTGTGAAGCACTATGTGGCCTCACAGCAAAGCAGGTTCTGGGGGGCCCACAGCCGAGGAGATGGGCAATCATAATATAGGTTAAAGAATACACAGTTAAAGTCCTTGGGTACAGTGGTTCGCTTGCTGTGAGGTTGCATTTTAATTTCACACAGCAGCACACACACAAAACTTAGCCTCATGGAGTTAGCTCTTAATTAATTTGAGATATTAATAAACATATATTATCTTCTAGAATAATTAATGCCAGCCAGTGGTGATACCAGCCGACACTCCCTGACAAGCCCAATTTTCTTTTATTTTGTAAAGAGGGATTTTACAGTGCCTATGCTCGGTTTTCCTTCTACCTTCTTAGTCACAGGTTGACTATAGGTACATGTTAACTAAGGGTACACTCAGAGAATAAGTAATGGCCCCAATCACAGCCATGGTTGGTCAATCCCTCTGTGCTGCGATGCATGTCTCCTAGCATGACTTCCCTTCCTCATAGGTGTATAGGGCTCATACTTGAGACATACTAAGATCCTGTCCCTTCCTCAGATGTACATATATCACTTAGACTAGGGAAAGTCACAAAAATTTATCAGGGTTGTCTGCTGCAGTTGTACTTCATGCTAGCTGTTTAGCTGCTTAACTTAGCATGCTTAGTAGCATGCTAGCTGCTTAAGACTCATGCGCTGAACTCCCTACCACCACAGTTACAACCCGAGTAATTTAGAAGTCGCCCCTCCTCACCTCCCAATCCTCTGATTGGCAACGTAGGTAATCTTGGCCCTCAGGTGTCCCAGGCACTGGCTGATATATGGTGGCTTTTTACCCCAGCGCTATTGTATGCTCTTGTCCACCTACCATCCCCTTTAAAGGCAAGGCACAGCATACCCCTCTCGGCCTTCAGCCATTTAGGCAACACAAGGAACAGCTCTCAAGCTCAGCTGGGTGCCTGGGGCCTACCTGATAGTACTGCTTCCAGTGGGCACCACTGAGACTTGGAATGGCAATTGCTTCTTGCAGCTTCCTGGAGTCTTTGTTACTAGGTGGTGATGCTGTTTCTTTTGGTGTCTCTGATGGAGTGGGTGAAGAGTGACAGCCTACCCCTGGAGTGTGGGATGCGCCTCCGGCATTAGAATAGAGAGAGGCTCTCACTCACCAGTAGATCTGCCCCTTCTTTCGACATACACGGAGGTCCTGTTTTGCATCTGCTGACCATGCCTGGGTCTGTATTAACCTGTCTCATGCCCCAAAACAATGCTGATAGAAAGAAGATGGAGAAAATATAACTGGCCAGGTTTGGCAGAATGTGGAGCATAAACCCTGCGCCTAGAGGCTGTATACCAAGAAAAGAGAAGAAGCTGCTGGCCAGAGGGCGAACATATAGCTGGCTACAACATCTTGGGCACCAGCCAACTGCTCAGGCATCACCCCCAGGTACATTCTGGACTGTTTAAGAATCCTGCAGGCCATCTTGCCATTTCCTCCTACCCCGCCCAAGTACCACCCTCTCGCACCTCAACCTGTCACCACCACTGCTGTTACTCACAGCATCATATTTCCCCTTCTACCTCCACTTGGCCCATCCATCCAGCACACCACACCAATGGATTTGCTCCTGCCAGGACTCACCTCCAGCCAGAAAGGAAGATCATCCAGGTACCTGCCAAGGTGCATCACAACCCCATCAATGACTTAGTTTCTTGAATCCGAGAGTTGGAAAAAGGGGAGGGGGAAGAAACATTGCAGCAAAGTCACTGGTGAGGCATTGTGCATTAACTATGGATAGCAAGTACAGATCTATAGTAAGTGTTTCTTGTTATTAGTTAATGCTGTTAAACGTTTAGGTGTTAGGATTATGTGCATGCTCTACTGGCAATTTAACATCAGTTAAACTATGCACTTAGCACATGTGTTCTTGCAATATTAAAATTAGTGTTTTAACTTGGAAGCAATGAAAAAAATCATAAAGCCAAACAGCAGAATATCTTAAATTCAGATTTAACTAGATATGTGTGTGCGCTAATGAAGCCCCTCAGCTGGATCACGCAAGGCTTTGTAATTAGTTCCTAAGGCTCTCAAATTATCTGAAGACCTATAAGTATGAAGTCAATAAAAATCATAATTCCATTTAAAAAGGGAGGATGGCTTCATACCTCATTAATTATTTTTTTGATAAGGTGAAATTAGTAGAAGACCTTTACCACCTCTGTTTGGACCTAAGTGGTCCTGTAAATACAAAGCTGGCAAAATTTTAGATTTGTGTTAATTTCACGACAACTTTGTGTTGTTCTTTTTTTTACTGGTCTCTTAATAACTGTGCAATACCTAGTTTTTAAATTGCCCACGCACCCAACTTTGTGCACATTCGTCAAGTACCATCACTGTCTCAAGGGTTGATGGTGCTGAGCTGCAGGACGAAGAGACCAGTTCTGTGTAGGACATCATGGCAGTAAGCTAAGTCACATGCAGCTACCACCAGTCAGTCGTTTTCTTATTGAAATTCGTTGTATATTCCTCTAGAAGTAATTTTATTTTTAGTAGAGTTAATTCGTCACAACATTTTTGGTACTTCAGGTCCCCTTTTTCTGGGATGAGTTCACATACTGGGGCATCATTGATGTGAGCGTGCTATGCAATATCTCGACTTCCCACTGCATTTTGTTCGGTGCCCAGATATCATGATACCTTATATGCCTAGAAAGTGTACCTACTTCTGAACAACTGCAGAGCTAAACTCTTTACCTTTATCTGACATGTGACCATGGTGGTGCATTGGTCAGACTACTCACTTCACACCTAGGCGAACCGAGTTCGATTCCCGGCAGGGTGGCTCCCTGATTTTGGCATGTGGGAATTGTGCAGGGATGATGCCACTGGTCGGCAGGTTTTCTCGAGGATCTCCCGTTTCCCCCGCCCTTGCATTCTGGTGCTGCTTCATTTTCACCTCATTTCTCCCTCATTGACTCTCAATACTTCGCTGTTAAGAGCTGCCCAAACCTCTTCACTCCTCTCCATCGGACATGATCTTACATGGGGTCGAGTGTCTGCAGGTTGCATTCTCCAACAAAAAACTGTCCAACTTCCTGTGTGGTCCTTGCAGTTGCAACCATGGTCTCTGCCCAGCATGTATTTTAACCTACATAATGTCAGGTAATTTGCGGATATGGACTGCACCACATGAATCTATGGTCAAAAAAGTAGAAAATATTCTTACCTAAAAATATGTTTTCGAGAAAAACGCCATGACAGTTCCAAAAATCATTGTAGCAGACATTTGGTGTTCCAATTAGATAAGTGTGAGGTGATGTGGCGATGCTGCCATCAAGGGAAAGAGCCGAACTCAGTAGTGCAAAGGAGGCCATGAAGTTCACATGCAGTGAGTACTGGGTTATGGAAATGGCCATGGATGCATCTGGAAGCCAAGCTCCATGCATGCTGCATGCATCCAAGATGCGGAAAAGGTCATTGCTATGGGCAGAGCAAACTTTGATCACCTGTTATGACATTTCGACAGTGTGTATGATATTTTAATGTTGTATTTCTCGTAAACACATTTTTACCAAAGACTATTTTCTACTTAGTTTTGACCATAGATTCGTGTGGTGTGGTCCGTATCTGCAAATTACCTGAAATCATGTATTCAGGTCATCATATACATGTTATGCAGCGTGGTCTTTAGAAACTGGTACGGAAAACAAAGGCAATTCTAACAACTTTCCCTCGCCCTTACTGGAGGATGTCTTGATGGTATTCTCACTTAGACTATCCACACATGCATGGCTTTTTCCGCTCGGGTATTTTATGTCGAAAGTGTATTCCAGCAGTTCGAAAGCCCACATTTTCAGCTTATCCATGTAGTGCAGGTTATGGTGATTAGTAATTATTTAAAAGGATTTGAGGTAGTTGTAGGACTTGAATTGATCCAATGCATTTACGTGAAGATGTGCCAAAACAAAGGGAAATGCCAATTTATCTTTCAGTGCCCTAAATATTTTTTAATGATTTTGCTATATGAAAAAAAAATTTGACGTGTTTTCAATAAAAAAGATGCTACACCTAACAAACACTTAACATTTTTCTAACCCTGTGGGATAGGGCATTCTTTAAATGCTTTCAATTACTTGGAATAGGTTCGAATTCCTTCAGTGTTGACTACATGACCTGGCACTACACTCTCTTTATAGCCGAAACAGAATT
This sequence comes from Clitarchus hookeri, assembly GCA_002778355.1. Classification (NCBI taxonomy): domain Eukaryota; kingdom Metazoa; phylum Arthropoda; class Insecta; order Phasmatodea; family Phasmatidae; genus Clitarchus; species Clitarchus hookeri. The sequence continues at coordinate 996,366 of NQII01000040.1, forward strand.
TAGCAGACTTAAGAATTAGATATTATTTTTATAATCTTTGAAATACCTGCTTTAATCTATATATTTAGAAGATAGTTTTTACAAAGATATCAACTAGATAATATCCTAAACATGATTTTAAAACAGCCCTTATTCTTAATAATTACTTCATAATCAAATGGAGTAATTATCTAGACTAAGGACTCATCTAAAGGAAAAGTTTCTTCACATTTATTGTGCTGTATTTTACTCATACTATACCAAGTTGCAAATACCTAGTAACATTAAATTACATTGTGTCATTATTGCACAAATAATTCAAATGCTGTTGGGTGGCATTACTTATTGTTTTCATAAACTGCCACGAAGCAGGCTGAATGTGTTTTCTTTTGAGTATGCACACTTACCAAAATGTAATTATGTGTTTCTGAAATAACTCGTGTGTTTCGCTAGGAAGAAACTAGGGACATAAAGGTACATGTCAGTATGCATCCTTGTTTATACAAGCTGCCATGTTGCTACCCCTGACCCTGCAGAAATGGTTATAAAGTCTCGTGAAAAAGGAAACAGTATGTTGCATTAGCATCTACTGTTAGCATGGAACATTTCATCTCAGCTAGTTTCTGGATCAAAGGTAGTGAAGTAAGCCTAAGGAGCAAATTTTTTTCCCATTCACAATCTGTATTTTTCTGGTATTACCGCAATAATAATTAGGATTTACATATGAGGGATTCAATTCAGACATGCATAGGATGTTATGTGGATGCTTATACAAATTGTACATTGCTGGGTAGACCTACCTGGTGAATTTAAAGTAAAAACTTTGGTTTCCCGACAAAAAAATGTGTATGCACCACTTACCTCTGCCACCAAGTAGTTGTATGTGCCACCAATATGAGAGTACAATAACATCACAGTCCTTTAAAAGTGTTAACTATTACATTTTTCACTTTTCCAAAATGTTCGTACCTTACTACCGTCACAGTTACCGAACTGTGATTTCATACAAAAATCATGCCACTCTGCTTCCCGAAGCACAAGCGTTAGCAAGCGTGTGGGGCTGCACTGATTAACTTACCAGCTTCATATTTGACAAAAAAAAAACTGTCCAGATTCTGTAGGTCTGTATTATACTGCTAGCATGCAAATATGTGCATACCTATTCTTTTCGTATTGACGAGTTCATATACCATTGTATTACTGCTCAATTAAACAAAAAAATATTCATATTCATATATTCTTCGCTAATGTTTTTATCCAGAAAACTGCACTTTATTTCTGAAGCATGAATCTTTTCATTGGCATAACATAATAATTAAGGAATTCGGTAATTATCTAGAATAGGGGTTTTCCGAAAAACGTGTAAACAATACCTGCAAATGGTGTATATGGTCATTGGATAGTTGTCAGGACCATATAAAAAAATGTATATACTGTTAGGGGAAAACTGAATAAACGGAATCGCAGCAACGATATTTACTTTTTCCCTGACAAAGGTGAAAATTCCCAGATATTTCCCTGCCCAATGAAATTCCCTGACTTTTCCTTGTGGGGGACGCGCACACACACACACACACACACACACACACACACACACAAGAACCACACCACATGCATACTGAGCAAAAAAAGATACGAAAATATCAGTGGCAAAATGTCGTACAATGACATCTTTTGTGCACAATGAGGCAATACAGTGCGGAGTTAGTACCCTCTTCCACTCCACTAATAACACTTAATAGGAATTCATTTGGGACTTATTTTGCAGTATATACCATGAAATATGACAGTGAGGAGAGCTATAAATATTGGGGTAATTATGCGAAAAATCACATAAAGTTTATGTCAAATATATAGGATGAGTATAAAAGAATACCCCAACTTTGAAGGTCTATAATATCAAAACCAAACAACCTGCAACCTTGATTGACCAATCAAATAAACTGTTTTTCATTGCAATTATTTCCATTTGACATGATAAATCAAATTTTTCTGCAAAAAATAAGTGTTTATTAGTATGTATGTCCATGTGAAGTGTTACATCTTATTATTATGTGTAAATACTAGGGTTGGTGTGGAGTTTTGACACATCAGAATAGAAGATAAACGTGCCCTAAATGTGGATATCAACGATACATCAACAAGGATCTATATTTGCCATTTACATGGATGAGTAATGTAATCTATAGTGTAGTTTTTGTGGGGAAAGTATGTGTAGAGGAATGAACTGTGCAATATTTCATTGAAGGGCTTACATACTGCAGCCGCTAGCCATGTAAACTGCATATGGCGTTAACAAATTAATCCTACCTTCACAATAAGTGAATCACATGGGTAGATGAACCGATGCGAGTTTACTTATACTTTTCCTAACACACTATCTGGTGTCGGCACACTCTCACCCTGTAATCACATATTTTGAAGTTTGGTTATGTTTGGTTAGGTATTCTTGAATTTTATGTGATTAAGGTACCCAAATTACATGTAATTTACATAAATTCTATGTGTTTAACCCCACAATTTTCCTGATATTTGTAGCCCTCCCCACTATCGAATTTGGTAGTATGTACTACGAAGATTGTGATGCCCATTGTGAATTCGTGTTCAATGTGATTTGTAATTTCGATTTAATATGGTTAGGAAAACCAAACTACATGTAATTTACATACATTTTATGTGTTTTACCCTACAATTTCCCCGATATTCATAGCCCTCCACACTATCGCATTTGGTAGTTAGCCCTGCGAAGAACGCGATGCCCCTAGTAAATTCGTGTTCTGCTTAATAAGTAATATCAATTTATACAGTTTTTTCAGGGTTTTTTTTTGGAAAAGCTATTCTCGATTATTACTGTGAAATGTGTCCTGGTGTTTTTTGTTTTCTTCCTTTTACAGGTGGTGGGGATTGCTGAGACAAAGCACAAGCAGGGCAAAAGAACTAGTGTGGAAGAATTAAATATAATATGTACTTATTATATAGCATGTATAACTTGACTTGTCCTATATTTTTGTACAAAAAATGTGCTCTCAAGGCTCTACTGGATGCAATAATCTAAACTAAATTCAAAGATAAGAAAACAAGCTTCATGTTTCAGAGCAAAATAAACTCTTGATTTGTTGTACATGTAAACCTAATTTATTATAATTATATACATTACAGTATTAACACAATAAATAGGAGCAACACAGTTTTTGTGTAAACTTTCTCCAAAGGTTTTAACATAACAATAGGCTTACTGGGCACATCGTGAGACTTAAAACTGGACGTTTATGGCGATAATCAAATATTCTTTTCTACACATGATACAAGAAAGAAATCTACAATAATGATTAAAATGAAAAAATAATAAAGGGACAATAAATAAACATGTGAACAAATTAACGAAATAAGTCGTTCCATAGTAACATCACAAATGAATGTTAGTGTTAAACATTCCCACAAAACAAATTTAAATAGTCAGATATGTACTGTAGTTTACAATTAACAATTTTAATTTAAGAAAAAAAATTTTAACCCCCCACAGAATTAAAAAAAACTTTTACCTTCTTTGTGGAATTGGCATCAGCAATTTCACCAAACCAATCAAATATTTTAAAATCTATATTAAATATGAAATTTATTTAATTTCCATGTATTTTTAAATTTTAGCATACAAACTGTCACACTCTAAAATCTGTCGTATCCAACCTTGCTTTGACCTATTTTATATTAGGAATTATAATGGCCTACGTCTCACGCCTATGGCGAGCATAGACGAATCCAAACGAAACACAAAACGACAAAATCTCTATATTACGAAATATCCAAAAATGGAAGGCCAATTAAACTCGCAACAAATGGTCAAAACAGCACAAAACATCATAAAGACGTCGCGCCTCCGACGCAGAGGAATCCAAACCATCACCGACAGTGGCTACATAAGAACCAGACCCTCGTTACTCGAATAGGGAAAACGAAACCTTACCGAAGATACCCGAAGTCTGCCCGAAGCCAAGGTTCTACATACTTACATCTTCGGCATAAAAAAAAAATTATATATTTAAACAAAGTATATACAATATTCATATCCCATAAATATACAATAAACAATTATGTAGATTCTCTCTTTAGATATTGTATACACTCATGATTGATTAGCATATTTTAATTTTGTTGGTGGTTGCACTGACTGCTATGTGTAAGCACCACTCGCATCTGTTTATTTGTGTCACATGTATATTCATGAATATACGCATACAACATTCAACATAATATAGTGTTTCACATTCACGATGACAGTTTATATTCTCTCAAATGCATTTGTGACATGAAATAACTGTGGCTAAGGGAAGCAGTATTAATACTGCACAAAAATACATAATTGTTTCCAGACAGAATCAAATGGGCTATGGTAACACCATTGTTTAAAAAAGTTCACAAGAACGAGTAACCAATTATATACATATCTCACTTCTCATCTCCTTTTCAAAAGTAATTGAAAAATTAATATACAGGAGATTGCTGCAACATTTCGATAATCACAAAATTTTATTAAATTTTCAGTTTGGCTTTAGGAAAAACGCCTTAACAAATGATGCAATTTTCAAACTAACAAACTGCATCTTCATGCACTTGATGAAAATATGCCATCTAATGGAATATTTTGCGACCTCGCTAAAGCATTTGACTGTGTAAATCATAACATACTTACAGAAAAATTAAAGTTTAATAGAGTCACAGGTACACCAATAAACTAATGAGCTCATACCTTTCAAACAGACAACAAGTGTGGATCAAAGGAAAAACTATTTCATTCCACTCTGAACTAGGAAAAATCAAGCATGGGGTCCCACAAGGCTCAATCTCGTCCTAGTTTATATAAATGACCTCCCATATGCCTTAACTACAGGCAATACTCCAATTTTATTTGCAAAGTCTCTAGAGATTCAGTAAAGGATCTTATTAAAAAAACAGACACAACATTTACAGAGCAAAATGCATGGTTTAGAGCAGAACAAATTAAATCTCAAACTAGATATACATGTCTTATGAATTTCCTCACAAATAACAGAAAAAACACTAATTCATATGTTAGCAGTAACATAAACAAAATTAATGAATCAGCAGTGACTAAGTTTCTTGGCTTAAAAGTAGACAATATAATAAACTGGAAATCTCACATTGCATATATTTTACCTAAACTAAGTTCAGCCTGTTTCGTTCTAAGAAATATTGCAGAGGTCTTAAACAAAAATACAACAAAAAAGGATACCTCTTTTCAAGATCTCATAGCATGTGAGTTCATTTTTTAGGTACTCATATTCGTGTACAAAAACAGTAATTTATTTCAGAAAAATGAGACCTGTCATAAGCATGACAGTAGAATAAAAATACATTTACACACAGCTGCAGTTAACTTAAAAACCAGTCCAACTAGGCTAACTTGGTAGACAAATTTCCTTCTTTAATCAAAAACTTTTTTAAAAAAACCAGCAGAAAGAAATTTTTATTTAATGTGAATTTTATAGCATACATAAATATCTAAACTACGAAAATTATGAAATTACTGTATCACATTTCATTGTACACATTTTTTGTTCCAAGTTTTCTTGTTTTCTTCCATTTCAGTAAAACGATGATGCCTTACAGCATGTTGAAAGAAGATTAGTCACATTATGAAAAAAAGATATTATGTGTGTGCATGCAATCTGGCATATGTTTCCTATTATCAGTGTATAAACTGTGTATACTGTAATTTGAATTCTCCAATATTTTTTTACTGGTATGTATTGAAAAAAGATCTTATGGGTGCAGTAAAAGAAACAAAAAAACCAATCAAAATATAAAATATAAGAGCTGGCGATTTCTCTAAAATAAAACCAAAGTAACAAATTGAGAATGTGTCTTTTACTCTGTATTCTAAGGTTGGCAGTTACATAGAACCCACTTCGGCTGGCTTCGGCAAAGAAATGAATGATAAGGATCTCTCTTTATAGCCTTGAGTTACTCTCTACTTGTATGCTCCGTGAGAAGAACTACGCCAGGAGGGTGACACTAGATAGGACCTGTCGAACCACTATTTTCTCGGGTTGCAGCCGTGTTTCCAATACGAAAAATACAATTAATTTTTATTCATATTTAAAAAACATAAACTTAGGAATTACCAAAATACCTTTGCTATGTTTGTAAATACGAGATGGTTAGAAATATAATTTCAGTTTTAATGTATAGCAAATTACGCAACGAAAAATTTGTAACTTCACTCTATAGGCACACAGTTGCTGCTCTGTTCAACTTGATACATTGGTCTTGCCTGCTATTATGTTTACAGAGACAAGATCGTTGATTTTCGATTTACTTTGTTAGAAGGTTTTTTTTTTTTAATGCACAGGTGTTTGAGAAAATGAGGATCGCCAGTCTTCAATGCCCAATTTTAGGGAGAATTGGAAGTTAACTCCCTAAATAATTTATGCCAATTTTCAACTGAGTGAACCGTAGGAAAAAAAATTAAAACAAATGGAGTTACCTATACAATGTTTACCTTGACTCTCAGTAAGTTTATACCGACACCTGAATCCATAGTTTCGGTAACGTGGGTTTCGGAAAGCAGAGTTGGTGTACAGTATAAACACCGCCACAGTGAGATTTCACCATATCTCGAAATCGAGGTTTGTAATTCAAGTTTCGCGTCGAATCTTAGGTTTCGTGCATGGTATAAACAACAAAACTTCGGTATCGTTTGTAAATATGGTATGAAATGTACAACTAGGATATGTTGAGGTGTAAAATAATATTTTTAATTGGTTAAAAATAATGGGTGTAAATGTAGAGGGATTATATAATTTTGCTGTAGGTACGAAAATAACTAATACACAATAATAATGTTGAATTTTAAAAAAGTAACGAAATACCATTTCTTATTATGATTTATCAAACAATGAATGCAACTTTAAATAACTATTTGTCATATATATGATTTTCTGTAAAATGTATTTCGTTTTCGCATCACCATAAAAAAAAGTATTAATTTGTTTTTCATTGTTTTGATACTTGTGAATTCCGGCATAAAACAGCACACGAAATACAAGTTTCCTAAATGGAGTTTCTTATATTGGTATAAACACTTCACTAAAATCTTATTTTGGAAAACTGGGTTTCCAAAACTGAGGTTTCGGCTGACGGTATAAATATACTGCAGATGGGTTCCCTAGATTTTATAATCAGGGTAACCAATATATAAATTCATAGCTTTTCATGGTGTATATGTACTTTGACGAATATTGTTAAGTTGAAAAAAAAACTGCTCAAAATAAGAGCTCGGAATAATACATGGAAGTGTCACCTCTCTACTTTACTTGCTCTGTGAACAATGCTTCGAGCTAGACAGTTATCATTCCAAACAAATACAATGAACATGCCTGGATACTGCCAAAAATACGTGAAAAAAATTCTAAAATAAAACAGAGAGCTAAATAAAACTGGTTCCTATTAGTCACCAATTATTTTAGTCACGATTTGTAGTCGGAATTAATAAGAATCTTTGTAAAAAAGTTTGGTATCTCGTTCCTACTGTTCTATGGTGGCCAGTTATCGAGTCGGTCATTTAATGTTCCTGCTAAAGGAACTCATCGGCGAGCTGACGGATCGACGATTGGACTTGTCGTCCAGCTGACATGCCACCCTTTAATATTCCATGTCGTATCTTGTGATTAAAATATTGTTAGAAAATAAAGTGAACTTATTTGAAGCATTTCGAATTCTGCAGACATAAAGTTGCAGATTAGAGACTAATGATATTATTTACGAATGCTAAAGAATGTATCGTAAAAAAGGTATTAATCAAATGCACTTGTACTCTCGTAATAAAGAAATATCTGACAAACAAAAATATATGATGTGCTTTGTGCAACGAAATGGCGTTGAGTGCTGCACAAAAGTAGTTTCTTTCAACCTGGCCTGTGTAACTGCACCATTGACTAAATATGCATTATTTTTAATATCGAAGGCCATTCCATAGAGCAAATAAGGCGATGGCTTTAATGACACGGTTTTCTACAGAAGAGGTGCAAAAAATAATTAAAAGCAAAAAAATGAGAAAGTATTTTTCTGCGTATTAAAAAAATTGAAATAGTGAAGATGTTGTACAAAACATTTGCATTCTCTTAATGATTTACAGTTGAACTAAAATAATCCAATAATAATTTAGAACCATTTGTAGGCCTACAAGTTTAACAAATAATATTCCACCACATGTATTATGTACCTAAGAAGAAATTTTTATTATCCAATTAATTGTTTTAAAGAGAATTGAAGAATAACATTTAGATATTTGCTGATATACCAAATGATAGAAATAGTAATTATGTGTCAAAAGTAAGCCTACACAAACTGTTACGAATCAGTTAATCTGTTATAGTAATCCAAATATGTTTTCAAAATAAAGTACCATTCAAAAGATAACATAACATGATACATCACATAATATAGGTGTTAAAAATAGATTTACATATAAGAAATAAAATAATGCTAAGGACAAAACTGCTCAGTAATATTGTCTACGTCCTTTACATAGAGCTATTTACTCAGACAGGAGTATTATCTTGATATAAAAGGAATGTTTTTGTTCGAATTTCTGTTTTGTTTTGCTTATAATTAGCAGCAAACAGTAAACCCTTTCTAAAGCTTTTTTTTTCATATAAAGAAGTAGTGCTTATATCGGTCGCAGTGATAATTTGACACCATTATGTTGATCGGTCGTGCGATTAAAAGCTATACTGTTACACAGCCGCACTTGTGGTGAACTTAAGATGGAATTAAAGAGTAAGGGTGCCAGCTAATTTTACGTTGAGCAACAACACTTAATCTTAGGATCTAGGAATGTTCGTGCCCTGTACTCGCCTCGACGAACGGTGTCCCATGCATGCACTTACAACTCCCTCGTCAGCTGGAAGTTCGCGACTGGCCTTCCAGANGCACCAGTAATATGGCGAGGCCTAATGGTGACCCTGAAACTTTTACTTAAGGGTGGCATTCAGTAAGAACATAAATAATAATGGCGATCACAGTAGGTACATTTCAATATTAATTACTTATCCACTTGGGGCACACAAAACTCGTACATCATAGATAGACACAAAGACATTACAGAACCACACATAAAGTTCGTGGCAGTAACACACAAATTCTAATTTACGATTAACACAAAAATAAAATGCTGGAAACACAGTGGGAGATGCACGAGAAGGTCGCAGTTACTTACAACACGACAAAATTACAAAAGGCAGGTTAATAAAGATCCACTTCTCCCCATGCGACATGCACGTTAGTTCCCAGCGAGGGTCCGAAGCAGACTACCAATGACAGAAAAATGGGCGCGGACCTGCAGTCCAAAAATCGCCAATAATTGCAGAGAGGCTGCTTAATACAATATAATCTTATTATTTACATATAGTAAAACCCTTTTTCGACGACATGGGTGGGAGCTATCATAAATGCTGGTGTCTTCGGGAATGGCACTAGTTCCACTTGCTACCACAGCAAATGCAGTTCGCCCTCGGTGTTTACCATTTGTAAGTTTAACTACAAGGGTCACACTCGGGTGTTAACACATTAGAACTTGGAAAGAATGGTCGGACAAAAGAATTGCCAGGTAGAACAGGGCTACACATCCGCCAAAGGCCATTTGGTGCAACCAGTCCCCCCTTACAGAATACCGGTTCTGTCTGGTGAAAACACACACCCTAGCCCACACACACACTTCACCCTACAACCTTACCTACTGGTAAGACAGAGGTGGACTAAGAAGCTGGCTGGGGCAGATGGGGAACTGTGTCTTTTGGGATCTCGCAACAGTGTCTAGCCACCATCGGGTCCGTGACTGCTGCTGATATTGACACCAGCTGTGCGTAATGGCTGCATCCTGATCCTCCACTGTGGAAGGGATGAGTTCCGCCTCGGTAATCTCCGGCCGTGTCGTGAGCATTGTTCCTCTGGGTGACTGCACTCCAGATAGCTGGTAATAAGTCAGGCAGCTAGAGTGGCCGATGTCGATGACGTGGTCTTCGGGGTGTGGCCTCTGCAGGCTCCTCGATCACGTACTCCTTGTCAAACTCACACTCCTCAGCGGCAGCCCCCTCCACACATGTAGCTCGTTCTCATTCAGGGTGGCTCCAGTACTGTTCCAGTTCATCGAATAGTACACTAGCTGCTGAATCGTCGAAGTCAGATGTCATCGTTAGGTCCTGTTGTTGGTTACTCCCCTCCAGAGGGTGTGTGACTACCAGTACAGGTTCTGGTGTCATGGGTTCTATGACCTGTGGGGGCCTTCCCTCCTCAAAGGTCACAGGACTCTCCCCCTGGAACTCCACCAGTGCTTGTGTCGCATTGTAGTTGACCTCATGAAAAGGGGGGGGGTGCTCCTGACACTTCCATGACTTCTGGTGATGGGGAAAGGGACCCCTCCTGGTTACTTCTATACCATCTGAATCTCTTCCAGCACATCAACTGTCCTTCATAAGTCGTCCCTTTGCACTTTTACTGTTTTAACCCTCTCTCCGGTTCGGGTCTGGACTAGGTAAGCTGTACGTCCTAGGCACTGGCTCACCCGATGTGGTCTGCTCCACCTTGGGGCAAGGCCCGTGCTGTAATTCTGAGGGGCGGACAATAAGGGATTTGTCCTAACATATGACCATTCATCTGCTCGGAGGGCTGTGGTAGGTCGCCTGGTCTTCATGGTAATGGCCACCACATAACGCAACTGCCTCTACTGGGCTGTCTGTTCTCTCTCTGCTCGGTGTCCCCCTCTGCTTGCCCCTGTTGATGGTGGGTTCGGCACCCCCCACTTGCCTGGCAACGGCAGGTTGCACCCTTGCACCAGTTTAACAAGGGTGGCCCTTGTCAGCTCAACCAACCATCGTCATATGCAAAAGAGGGCTTCGGTCATGTGCTATTCCCAGTTGGCATGGTCCTCACCGACATTGAAATGGAGCTGAATTTTCAGGTCTTGGTTGTGCTGCTCGATGGGGTTTTCCCTGGGATGGTACACAGGCATGGTCCTGTCTGCAATTTGCTATTGCTGACACAGTTCTCCGCACCAGCAGCCTGTGAATTGGGTTCCATTGTTGGTGAGGATAATGTGGGTAAAACCCTAGTGTGACATGAACTCCTTTTATACAACTTCCCCTATTGTGGCTACTCGCACATTACTTAAGGTGAATGCCTCTACCCACCAGGTGAACAGGTTGGTCACAACCAGCAAAAATCTCTTGCCCCTGGGTGATATGGGGTAGGGTGCCATTACATCCAGAGCCAAGTCTGAGAATGGGGTAGTGTTCAACCGGGGTACTTGTTTTTTACTCTGTCACTATGCATTGCTTTAATCCAGTGATAGATCTCAGTCCCTCATGTGCATTCGCATGTTACCAGACCTGGCCAGTGGATGTGCTGGAATGCAGCCCTTTTCGTTTGGTCTCCATCAGGATGTCCTGCCTGCTGGTGATAGTGGAAAAAATTGTAGGGTTGCTTCCCAAGGCTTCCGGGGGTACATATGTGTGCCACTGCTCCTCTTCCCCTGGCTGGCGGACTTCAATGCATTGTTCTCATGCCGTAAGTGGGTGGTCCTACCTGCCTCCGTCTCTGCCAGGCAGCATCTAGCCATTGGGGAAAACCCCTGGACTTCCATCACCCTTTGGTGCAACTTGGGTAGCGATTGTGGTGGTTGGATGTCTGGATATATTCCTTTCAGTATTTGGGCTGACACTGGTGCATTTGAGCTGGGGCTGTTTAGCTAGCGAAGTGGAGGGAGTATCGCTTCCCTCTTGTTCACTTCCTCTACAGTTTCATTCCCGTCTGCATCCCTTGACAGTGAATCCATGAATTGGTTGGACTCCCACAGGACATGTTCAACTTTAATGTAAAATGACTGCAGGAACAGGGCCCAAATTATCAGTTTCCCTTTCCGACTCTGCATCGTCACTATCCATGTCAGACATTGATTATCCTTATATAGTACAAATGGTTTCTCTTCGAGGTGGGGGTAGTACTTTGTCACTGCCCACACAACTGCCATGCACTCTTGTTCGTTTGAATGGTATCATCCTATGGGACCAAACTTAACGATTGTGTAGTCTATACTAGACACTCCCTGTCCTCGCTCTGGTAATACGGCACTGCCCCCAACCCCTGGACATACAGCGTGCGCTCCAAGTCGATCCAGTACAACTGGTGGGGTTGAACAAAGGTCTTCTTTATGGCCTCAACCTTCTGACTTCGGGTCCCCAATGGCACCATTCCTTCGGTGATAACAGATCTGTGAGCAAGGCAGCGATTTTAGAAAATTTGGGGATAAAACTGTAGGTCCAATTTACCAGTCCCAAGAATTTTTGTAGCTTCTTCTGGGTGTTTGAGTGAAAGGCTTCAGCGATTTTCCTCAGGTAATTGGGGTGAGGCCTGTGCCCAGTGCCATTAACAAGATGGCCTAGGAACTCTACCTCGGGGGCATAGATGTGACATTTTTTTGGGCAGACTGTTAGTTTTTGTGTGTGCAGCTTCTCTAGCACTAAGGCCAGGTGGGTTCGATAATCTTCCCAGGACTCGGACCAGATTATCACATCGTCAATGTACATGGTTGCAAAACGATCCGCATACCCACCCAATATCTCAGTCGTAATCGTTTGGTAATGTGGCTAGCACACACTTTAGACCAAATGGCATGGCCCTAAATTGAAATCATTTGTAGTCCAGCACCATGAACAATATCTTGGGCCTGTCCTCTACTTTAATAGGCACTTGCCAATACCCATTCTAAATGTCGAGGGAGGTAAAAATGGTCGACAGAACCAACCCTGCCAAGGAAGCCTCCACGCTGATCTGGGTTGGTGGGCTACTAATAGTTACTTTGTTGATGAGATGGAAATCAACACAAAATTTTTATGACCCATCTATATTTTCTCCTAGTACGATCTTGGAATTATAACTACTTTTTGTGGGTTCAATTATTCCATACCAGAGCATCTCCATCACCTGAACACTAATGGTGTACTGTTCCTTAAACCCTGGGTTCAACTGCGCCTCATACTAAGGGACATCATCTATGGTTGGGATGTTGTGTTCAGCAGCTGTGATGCGCTTAAGGGCACCCACTGTGGCAAATATGGCACTGTGTTCCTGCAGAACCCTTTCTATTATGGTATAATGTTATGGGTGTACATTATTAGCAAAGTCACTTAAAAATGCTAGTACATTAGGGGGTATGTTTTGGCAAACACAGTACGCCGTCTGAAACTCTCCTCTACCAACGTGAAGTCTTCCAGTGCTTACCTCGATAACCGCATCGACCGCCTGAAGCCAGGATTGTCCGAGGCTCAGTTCTTCCCACAAGTCGCTGACCATGGCAGCTGGCACAACAGTCTGATGGTCTCGCAGGCAGAGGGTGAGGAGAGTATGGCCGATGGTGTCGCCACAGTCCTCTGCCGTGGCGATGTGTAAGGCCCCTAGGCTGGTACATTTGTCCCACGAATGGTACTGATTCTGTTGATGCATGGTTGACATCTCTGTTGTTTACATTTTTCCCATTGTCTACATGTTCAAATTTGTTGACATTTGGCACACTATTTACATTTTGCATTTTGTTTATGTTTTGCAGTTTGTTGACATTGGCGCACTATTTACATTTTGTACTTTGTATATGCTTTGCAATTTGTTGATATTTGGCTAACTATTTACATTTTGCACTTTGTGAATAGCAGTTTGATGATATTTGGCACACTATTTGTATTTTGCACTTTTTTATGTTTTGCATGTTGTTGACATTTAGCATACTATTTACATTTTCACCATTGACACTTGATGGAGGGATTACGTGTTTAAACACAGTTATGGTGTTGGGGTGGTTTAGGAGGCATCACTCGGGGTTCTGCACCAGCTGTTAGCCTTTTCCAGAATGTGGACCAGACTTAGGGCAGACCTTGTAAAAGTGATAGGCTATGAGCGGGCATCAGTCACACTTATGTGGTTGGTTGCTCCTATCCCTGCATAGACCTCTCCACTGCTGTGGAGGTTGTCCATCTCGGGTCGCAACTCGGTTTTCAGGCAGCCCCTCCAATGCTAACTGTGGATGTGGGAAGTGCATATTTGGCAAGCACCATAACTGCCCCCCACTTGGAGCGAGTCGCGGCCATGGTGTCCCTGGGTGGGAGGTGGTCCTGACTTCGTCCCACTTGATCTCAGAGTTCTGGGCCGCTTGGGCCGCTTTAAGGCATTGTTCCGTGGTCTCAAAGGCCTTCCCATATATGAATGCTGCCATGTCATCCAGCATTAAGGTTTCTATAGAGCCACGAGCATCCATGTACGAGCCTCTTGGTAATATTCTCCATTGGAGTCGGATTTTCAGAACCACGAATTCCTCTATCAATTCCCCCTCTTTCTGCAGTTCCCCATACAACTAGTTGAGACACTCATCCATGGTATCCTTATCGGCAAAACGAATAGTTAGGTGACAGCAAAAGTCCTCCCACTATATGCTCGGGTGTTCCCATAACTGCCACCATGCCCTCACTAGGCCTCTCAGTTGTGAGGAAGCCTATTCTGCCCACTCCATCTGTGGGATTTCATGACTACCCAGGTGCTCCTCGCAATGCCATAGGAATAACTTGGGGTCCTCATATTTATGGCTGGAAAATTCTGTTAACATCATTTTGTGGGGCGATGGTGGTATCTGGCGGTACCTGACAACTGCCTTGTTGCTAATTTCGGCTGTTGGTGTGGTTTCTCTGCCTGATGGGTGAAAAAGGACCTGGCTCCCACTTAACTGTGGTTTCCTTCGTCTGTATTGGAGTAGTTGGTCTAACACCATCCCTGACTATCATACAGTGCGCGCATGTGATGTTGTATGTCCTAGTACCCGGTTCTCCATCTAGGTGGCAGAATTCAGGTGTCGCCTGGTTCCGCACTGAACGCATATCGCTGCTAGTGTCCGAACTATCACACAATAGTGCATCACAATGTAACAGTTGGGTAAACAGCCAAATTTCGTCACCTAACTTAAGCATAATTTTTTACGAGAAAACGATACAGGAGCCTGAGCTATAGAGACAACAGCTGATTTATTAAGTACACTCTCATGAAGTGCAAAAGTCTTCCAACAAATAATATCACCAACATCAATTTGGTTAATAAAGTTCACAGCAATACCAGAATTATTATGTGTGCGATGGTAGAAACACATCTCTAACAATCCACTACCACCAATGACGCCATAGCTTTCCCCTTATTCGTTCCACATTGACTCATTAGACAAGAAAATTACTCGGTTTTGCTGTCTGTCATGATTGTGAGTTGGCAAAAACGGCGTGTGGCCATGGTAAAAATTGTCGCTGACCCCGTGCGACCTACCGAGGTGAGGGTCCGATGCGCTGCATGTGGCCCGAATCACCTCATGTCTGCTCAGCTCACCTTGTGCCCACGGGTGACTCACCACTTACTTTAGGGCTATCTGCAGCTGTTCACTACTGAGCTTATGCCACAGAATTGTGACAGTAGCCATGGTTGTGATATCAGATCTTCCAGCACAAGAATCCTGGTTTAATTCATATGCACACTCACAACAGTACATACATTTCCTCTAGTTGCATGTTAACCACTGTGCGAATGGCTTGTTGCTCCAAAGGGGTATACACACTTAGCTGCCTTAGCTGGGAATGGAAAAAATTTCAATGTCCCAAAAAAAAAATTGTTCAAAATTTGTATAGTACCATTCCATTCCTCGTCGAAAACTACACATGGTTAACATAATTTGTTCGCGTAAAAATATTTTGGCCAGACAACAAAAAAATCTGGAAACCAAAAAATTTTTAAGTCACAAAATGTTATTAACATCCAAAAATTAAAAAAAAAAAATTGTCCAGAAATTTTTCTTTTGTTGTAACCACAATACAAAACTGCACGCTAAAACCACATTTTTTGTGATCAAAATTTTGGAGGCGAGAACAGAAAAATTTCTCGAGGTCAAAATTAAAGTCCCTTGTGTAAACAACATTGTGCAAAGTCTCTGTACAACACACTCATTGTTCGAAATAGGAATATATGCCACACTTGAAGGGTGCCAATTGACACCACTCAGTTCGTCGGTCATTTCATTTAAGGCGGCACTGTTGCATAACCGCACCTGCGGTGATCTGAAGATGGAATTAAGAGTTAAGGTGTCAGCTCATTCTTAGTTGAGCAACAACACTTAATCTCAGGATCTAGGAATGTCCCTGCCCTGTACTCGCATCAATGAATGGTGTCCCACACATGCACTTACATCTCTCTCGTCGGCTGGAAGTTCGCTGCTCGCCTGCTGGAGTGGAGGGTACTAGCGAGACGAGCTGCAACACCCTAGTGCCAGGAATATGGTGAGGCCTAATGGAAACCCCGAAACTGGTACTTAGTGGTGACATTCACTGACAACTTAACTAATGTGGGCATAACAGTAGGTATGTTTCATTGGTATTTACTTAACCCCTCGGGGCACACAATGTTCGTACAGCATAGACACAAAGGCATTACAGATGCACACATAATGTTAGTGGCAGTAACTCACAGGTTCAAATTTACGATAAACACAAAAAGAAAAAGCTGGAAACACATGGGGAGATACACGAGAGGGTCGTGGTTACTTACAACACGACCGAATTACAAAAGGTAGGTTAATTAAGATTCACTTCTCCCCACCCGATATACACGTTAGTTCCCAATGAGGGTCCGAGGTAGACTGTCAATGCCATGGAAATGGCCACGGACCTGCAGTCCAAAAATCGTCAATAACTGCAGAGAGGCTGTTTATCACAACCGAATTTTACACACAGAGGTGGCAAAAGTCATGGGAAAGCAATATGCAAATATACAGATGGCAGTAGTGTCACATACAAAATGTATAAATGGGCAGTGCATTGGTTGGGCTTTCATTTGTAGTTAAGTGATTCATGTGAAAAGGTTTCTGACGTGATTATAGCCGCACGACGGGAATTAACAGACTTTGAACGTGGAATGGTAGTTGGAGCTAGACTCATGGGACATTCCATTTCGGAAATGGTTAGGGAAATAATTCCGAGATCCACAGTGTCAAGAGTGTGCCGAGAATACCTAATTTCAGGCATAACCTCCCACCATGGACAACGTAGTGGCCGACCGCCTGCACTTAATGACCGAGACCAACGATGTGTGCGCAAAATGGTCAGTGTTAACAGACAAGAAACACTGCATGAAATAACCGCAGGGATCAATGTGGGATGCTGTACTGGGCTATACTAGCAGAAGACCGACTCGAGTGCCTTTTCTAACATCACGACATCTCCTGCAGCGCCTCTCCTGGGCTCTTGACCATACGGCTGGACCCTATACGACTGGAAAACCGTGGCTTGGTCAGATGAGTCCCGATTTCAGTTGGTAAGAGCTGATGGTAGGGTTCGAATGTGGCGCAGACCCCACGAATCCATGGAGCCCAGTTGTCAACAAGGAACTGGGCAAGCTGATGGTGGCTCCATAATAGTGTGGGCTGTTTTTACATGAAATGGACTGGATCCTCTGGTCCAAATGAAACGATCATTGACTGTAAATGGTTATGTTCAGCTACTTGGAGACCACTTGCAGCCATTCATGGACTTCATGTACCCAAACAACGATGGCATTTTTATGGATGACAATGTGCCATGTCACCAGGCCACAACGGTTCGTGATTGGTTTGAAGAAAATTCTGGACAATTCCAGCGAATGATTTGGCCACCAATATCGCCCGACATGAATCCCATCGAACATTTATGGGACCTAATCGAGAAGTCAGTTCGTGCACAAACTCACCGGCAACACTTTCGAAATTATGGACGTCTATAGAAGCAGCATGGCTCAATATATTTGCCAGGGACTTCCAACGACTTGTTGATTCTATGCCATGTCGAGTTGCTGCACTTCGCTGGGCAAAAGGAGGTCCAACACAATATTAGGAGGTATCCCATGACTTTTGTCGCCTCAGTGTAATTAACATACAGTAAAACCCTAATATAATTACAAGCACATTACGAATACCCATAGTCCTAGTTAAGCCTTTTCAGTTGAGCTGAATCTGTATTATGTGACATCCAACTGCATTGAAACTTTCAGCATTTACTCTTATTAACATTTGATATTAAACAGGAACGTTAATTCATTTAATTATGCTGTATCTCAAAATTGGGGAAAAACCAAAATTCCCTCTGGTATGACGTCTGCCCATTCCGATGTCACGCAGCAGTGAAAGTTGCAAGGCACAGATTATATATACATATTTTTATTATTTAAGTTGTTTCACACTGTTCTCACATTTACATGAAAAGTGTGTCTTTGCATTGTATGATGACAGCTAAAATCTTAGGGTCAGAGATGTAATATATAAAATTAACGAAACACATTTACAACTTTATCCCTCTTGTGTCTATTATAAATTATGCCTCATTAAATTACCAATGGCCAGTCTTAATTAACTCTTGGGCTTCATGTTAAATTAATTAGAATACCTTCAATCGCTTTAATACCTAAGCCCTCTCTTGTAACAGTACTTTCGATGGTGTGAGTGGGAGCCTTCATAAATACTGCCGTATTTGGGGTGGCACTTGTTCCACTTCCTACTGCTTCGAGCACTGTGTGCCATTGGCGGTAAATATTTGCCAGTTTAACTGCAAGGGTCACACTCAGGAGTTAACACTTTAACACTTGGAAAGAAAAGTCAGACAAAAGAATAGACATGCAGAACAGACAACACATCTGCCAAATACTGTACATTGCCAGATTCTATGAAATAATCATTAAGAATATTGTATGACACAACAGCACAAGAGGAGCCCCGGCTGAGCACTGTGCCGACGACAAAGGCCATGGCCATCAGCCACTGTATCTCGACAGTATTGGGTAAAATACCCGCTTCGCCAACACTGCGCTAGTCAGCCGACGGTCCTACTTTGATCCGACCATGTGGGCGACACCAGAAAACTTCGTGGTTCGGATCCAAACATACTAGCACGTGTGCTCACACTCAGTGCTGTGCCGTCAGGGAGTAGCATGCATGCAGGCGACACACGGTTTAGTTGCGCCCCTGATCAGAGCACATATGAACAACGAATGCAATTACGCAGCATCAGTGTTCCAAGTGTCAGTGCCCAAGGAGCGTAGTCTAAATTACTACAATTTTACCCGAAGTATACACCATGAGTGTAGAATGTGTATAAAGTAATTGCAAAATCATATCAACCGTGAAGTGCATGAGTTCCTAATTGGGGCGCAGGCTTCACCCATTCCAATCTAAGTTTTTCCCCCACAGGCATCACCTGTCTGGAGGAAATTCAGTTTAATGTATTTTCTTTTTGTATAGTAAGTATAAAACTGTATATGTTTATTTTCCAGCTGTCAAAAGGTTTACTGTCTTATAGAGACATGTTTTCAACACCACATGCACATAAACTTAACAACATAGAAGTGTGTTGTCATCCATATCTTAGTATCATGTGTAGTTTGTATAACACGTAACTTTTTGTTAGGGCCTATGTCTATGCTCAAATTAGCTAAATGAATTTTCCCACTCGTTCAATGTAACAATTAAGTGCTTAGCCCTATTTGCACTTTTCTTTTATGCTCATGTGTTTCCGACTTCCGGAATCTTCATGGCAACTGGCCGGAAAGATGCTGGTACCCAATAAGTCTGAATTAGGCATTCATCGGAGCAGGCTGCGCGGTTCGCGACTCCCTGGAACTTCAACAAATTCTTTGTCTACCATCACAAACAATAGTTTTCCGCTTTTTATCAATTGGATCATTAATGAACATTAACTTTATCGCCCGGGAGGAGCACATCTCCACATTCTGTGGGCTCAGCCCCCCACAAGTGCAACTTCGTCATGTAAATCCGGAGGGCACAAGCTCATTTTCCCGCATTAGCCCACGACGGGCCTAGTGGTCGGGTCCGCTTAATGATGTGAGCATCATCAACTGGTTTTTATTGGGTAAAAATATCAATAAAGCATTTTGAATGCAGTCCTTGCCTCATAAAGGCATTTAGGGAGCTGTGTGTTTTTAGCTGGGTGATTCGGCCACGACCCATCACAACAGAGCAGCCGGAAATATATCAACAAGACATCTCTATTCAGTGTTACCCTTCAGAACTTTGCACGAGTTCCGTGCATCTACAATGTCTCTACCATTCTCCACCAACGACCTCATATCACATATTTTATTTCGTAGGAAATAAAAACTATTGAATTATGCCTTAGTAAATCTCCAAACTTGAAACTACTTCACAAGTGAAAAATGTTAACACATGTTTACAAAAGAAACGGGCTGGTTATAAGACGCGAGTTTTATGATTTGTCGTATTTATGCTGATTTTGTTCTTTGTCAAATCTCTCAAATGTATGTAGTCTACATATTATTATCGCAAACATTTGTTACACCTTCATTTGTTCTGAAAAATCGTATCTACTTTCCACTTTTAGTCATAAATTGTTTTACAACAATGCCAATACATTGTAACACATGTCAGAAGATCTAATGTTTGTACAAAAACAGCTGATCCTTCTAGCATGCTCTCTGACACAGATGTCGCAGGTCAAGCTGTTTATTAGTTCTCAGGAATCGTTCTCCTATTTTGATTTATTTTGTATACAATACACATGTTAATTAGTGGGGTTATGTTTCGTATAATTGGTTGAATCATTAAAGATAGTGTGCACAAAGTAAAAAGATTGGAGGATGGAAACAGAAGAAAATTCTTTTTTATTGAATTAACGGACAAGTATTATAAAAAGAAAATTAATGTGTGTTTGAAATATCCGGTGTATAAACTTTATATACTATATATTAACTTGCCCAATATATTTGAACTGCTATGTTTGGAAAAAAGAACTTATGGACGAAATAAAACAAACAATTCAGACATAATACACAAAATCAACAATTTCCGATGAATTTAACAGCTTACTTTCAAGAAATAATAATATTATTTATAAGCAAATTATACTAACTTTACATGAAAACAATATCTTAGAGCAATTAACAAAATTGTGAAATTTTGGTGGTTTGAAATCGTGTCGGTAGATAGTAATTTATTTTTAAATATGACTGCATTGATTAAAAATTTATGCATTTCAAATACATTGAATGAAAAAAATTTAAAGGCGTAACTACTAAACAATAGTTATTGCATCAGCAGTATCTAGTTTTGGTTGTCCAGTATTTATTTCGGAAGGATGGAAGAAAAAACAGACGTATATTTAATTCACATATCTACTTTCGGACGAACATTCGTACATGCAAATAATACATTTATTTAATATTGTTAGTTATGTTCTCAGTATCGGCATATGCATGAATAAAAACTGGAATTGATATTATGTTAACTAAAAAAACAGGCATTGATGTCGTTGGAAGTCAAGAACTTCAACACTACAACATAAAATCTGCCACCAACATGTTTAAAACAAGTTTAGTCAGCCTGAAAACTACACCCCCACCTAGTTTATATTAAAACATGTCTAGCCAAACACTTATTAAAATAGTCACCACTAATATCGCCTTCTGAATACGAAAAAGTCGTGTGTGTTGACTAAATATGGCGAATTAAACCATCATTATAGTTTAGTCCATGTATAAATTGGATCTGAATATGGCCACAAATATTTCAAACACAATAAACACATTTTACTTAGATATTTTCTGAACAATATGATGCCACACCACCGATTCTGAGGTCCAAAAATCGCAACCAACTCCGACGGTGGCTACAGAA
Source organism: Clitarchus hookeri (assembly GCA_002778355.1). NCBI lineage: Eukaryota > Metazoa > Arthropoda > Insecta > Phasmatodea > Phasmatidae > Clitarchus > Clitarchus hookeri. The sequence continues at coordinate 1,018,111 of NQII01000040.1, forward strand.
GAACCCTACTACCGACCGACTCGACCATAAAAAGTGTAACTTTTTTGCCAAATTTAAAGGTAGAGAACCATCCACCTCCCATTCTCTCGGCAATCGATTGGCAGACGACTATAATGTGGAAAGTGTGGTGGTCTGTCTGCAATTCACCGGATGGATTTTTGTCTCTCTGGCGGTCTGTTGAATATCGTTTATAACTTCGACCCTATGATATACACACAGAGCAGAGTAGTCACGTCAAACTATGGGAAAGAAAATAAGATTTCGCATTCTTTTCAACTCTGTAATTTTTACAGCCGAACACTGCATTTGTCGTGCCTCCGACACCATAAGCTTGGAACATTGGAAATGGTTAATTTCATATTTATTTACGATTTTCTCAAATTATTTAATGGTTCTCAGGGTAAATAAATAGCCCAATATATATGTGGATCCACATACTCTCCACTAGGGGCACTGATAGCACTTTTCCAATATGGCTGTCAAACCTGTGGTATTTTAATGTAAGGTGGTATATGCTCAACACGAACAGTCGCAGATAATACAGTGAATGGTTGCTTGTTTTATTGCATTTATTTCATCTATTTTCCATTCATAATAGTTCATATATGTATTATAGATTTTGGCCAAGTCATACAAATAGACATGTTCAACCTACCTGTGTCTATTCGTAACATAGAATTCCACTCTACCTGTCAGAGTCTTAGTGTTTCATTGCGTCGCTCGAGTGCAGAGAATAGTGTATCATCAATGCCACAAATTCAATTAATGCCTAAGTTATTATTCACAACTCTCCATGTTTCTCAAAAGCATAGCACATCACACAACAAAGTTACATGGATCAATTGAGTGCATCGAGTGTATCGTTAGCATTTGTTTATATTTCTTGGCATAAACCTGTGGGTTTCAAAACAAATATAAGCATAATGTAACATGCATGCAAGAGTTGTCAAAGTGGCGCAGTGTTTTTTGTTCATCTGCTTATTGTTTTATATTTATGTATAATCTTAAAAAGTGTTGTACTATTTTATTCAGTGACTCATTGAACTTAACGTCAGGCACCAAGTTACCCGAAACACAATATTATTTATTTGCTTAATTTTGTACCACATAAGAAGTAATATCACCAAAGTACATTAAGCACTGGTGCCACAGTATGCATTCTTATTTTTGTTTGATTTGTGTATTATTTTTAAAAGTTATCATTCATTACATCATTTCGAAAGTGTTATCATGCAATCGTTATAGCCATTTGTAATTTTTGAAATTCATATTTAAAACTATTCATACTTTTATGTGCGCACACCATCAAAGTCCACCAGTGTAGGCACTATGACACCAGATGCTTCCTGGTAACCGAGTAGGTTGGAAGTCACACGTGGCCTTTCCAGGCCTTCACTAATTTTGCATCGTATATGTAATTTACCAATAGTTTTCTTCATTTTATCTGGAACCTTAAAGCTATTTCATAAACCGGAGAGTGTGCCACCCCACACCACAGGAGTCTTGTTCACTTCTAAGGCGTAACTTATTCTCACTTAAAGTTATGTAGTCCTGGTGCCGGTTTTAACAAGTATGAGTTCCTCGAGCCAAAGTGGGTAAAACTATGTAAGTGGTTCGTATGAGGGTTCGTTAAATAAAATGTGTTGTGTGAAAAGTCACCAAGTGTATTATTTTTTCAGCTGCTTCATATTTGATATTTTTCTAGTTTTCTGTAAGAGCCTAAAGGTGTTAGGATGGCCTTAAACAATCTTGATACGGGAGTGAGTGAAAACACCTCTCACTAGACCAAGCACAGAGGGTTTTAGTGAAACTTCTGATGCTGGGTTATAAGTGGAAGTCACATCTAAGGGCCGACGACCGATTGCTCTTCATACAGGTGCTCTCCGAGCTGGTGCCCTAGGGAAAGTATCATCTGTCTGGCAGTCATCTGTCCTAGACCTCTAACCTATACAAACAGCACCCATTTTCCTCTGATATCCTATCACCGACACGTCAAAATGTCATAATATAAGGTTTTCAATGAACTTATCTTATTATTCACATACAAACCAGGTTGACACCAAGTTATATTCGCTGAAAATATTCAACAGAAAAAGGGAAATTATTAAAAGTCAGGGCTTTTCCGAAAAACTGTAAAATAATACCTGAAATGGTTTATATGGACATTACTAATCACACTTAATACAAATTATATGGGGCTATTATGTAATTTGCAATATACATCATGAAATGTGATATGAAGGCTATGAAGATTAGGGTATTTTTGTGATAAAACACAGAAAATGTATGTAAAGTATATTTAAATTGGGTCGCTGAACCTTGTTAAATCCGAGAGCCTTGTTAAATGAAAGAATATCTTTGGAGAAAAAAAAAATTTATAATATGTGAATCACCAGGTATAATGGTGTTGACTTGCTAAATACTAACATGTATAGACAATGATAATCAAATAGTGTCTGTATATCACTTAATCCTGTCGAATTTTGCAAGGATTGCCTTGTTTATATCCAAGAGAGATTTGTACTACATAATGTGGAAATACTAAAAAATATATATATTATATCATACAAAAAAGAGTTCGCAGGCTTTGTTAATGTGTCTTTAACTTGTATCGCCATGACGAATTATTGAACAACAATGCATTCGTAGAGGAAATAAATGAGCATGGATTATGGCCTTCGGTTTCGGTTTGTACCATTCTGGTACATTTCACTTTGACGTCGGCGATGTTACCCAGGCCTGGTTTGATGTTATGTTGCCCGGCACCATTACTCAGTGGTGAGCTAATGATGAGGGTCGTCCGGTCGATCGCCCATGGGGACCCTGGTAATCCTCCGTCAGTTGATGGGTGTCGCTTACTTATGGTTGCACTTTTTATAACTGATGGTGAGACTGTAGGCGGTCTCGTACGCCTGAACTATGGTAACGAAATGTGGGCGATGCTACAAAGGATGCTCTACATTAATTGACACTAATTTCACTTGGTTAAGTGGTTTATTCACTGTCCTTGCTACAGGGGAAAAATGCGTGAATAATGCATGATAATGGACCCAGCACTTAAGCTGTGAAAAACACGTGGTCTTATATTGTGACGCGATTGCATTAAACTCTCCGGTGATAGGGCGGTTGGCTCTCCCCTCAATACATTAAAGATAATACAAATGTTCTGGTGACTAACATATTACTATTCCAGTAAAATTATTTGCAGCCCACATGCGGGCACTGAGGGGGCTGGCAGAGTGGGCGACCAACGCCGCCAGTCTTGTCCGGGTGCTGAGACGAACTGGGAGAATCATGTCTGCTGTCATCACAAGTGACAAGAAGCGACATCAAACGCCGAACGATGAAACACTACACGAACACTCTGTGATGTGATTATAATGTTGGAAATTTGTATGAATTAAATTAAACACATTGGTGACATCCCCGTTTATTAACAAATGTCTGTTAATGTTGAATTTGTTAAGTTGATGGTGATGTCACTACACTAAAGGATTTGTAATAATGCTGGAGGCCATTAAAGGCAATCTCCATTTTAGAAAAACATAATTACTTTTACATAAATACACATTAAATAAGTTATTACCTCGTCTCATAAAAGTGTTTGAATTTCACTTCCGATGATGAGTTGAATTCCACTGGCTACAGTGTTGCCAGGTAGCTGTCTCCTTAAGGGAAGGACGAGTCCACCTGGGTAAAGGGGTGTAGAATGCCATTCTTGATGGCCATTTATACAAAAAAACACCCCTGGCTGTAGCTGTGAATGCGGTGACTGTGTTCAATATGTTTGTAAAAATTCTGTACACTACTGGATGATACTTTGGGGAGCTTATCTCTTCAGCTCTGGCCTACCAGCCAGTAAAAATCACCCGGTGGTGTGTTGAATCGTTTTTAGCTGCACGAGCTGCGAGTACGCAACGACCAATTGCCAGTGCGCACAATGGCTGTGGCTTTGGGGTAAACACAATTTCGGATCGCCAACCCATTTATTAAAAGAGTTACTACTTGTAATACATGAGTAGGGCGGTTTCTTGAGTCGCATAATCTTTGTCGGCAAGAAGGTGCAAGTTCCGTTCTTGTCAACCCGCACTATGCACTCTTGGCCTGATGTGGTTGGTGCGGCCTGGTGTAGCTGGTGTAGTTGTGACTGTGGCAGTCAGAATGGGCACATGGAACTAGTGGACGCGTGGTTCACGTCAACTTGATGGTTGTATGCTGGTAGTATATGGAATTGTGATGTACCATGTAAATTTGAATATGAAGGCTTGTGATTTACAAATGGAATGTGCTATTACGAGTGACTATTTGTGATTATTTCCATGAAAAGTTTGAAGTCTAATTATTCTGCATAAATACAAGTGTTTGTGGAGTGACAGGAATTTCTCCAGGAGGAAAGGAGGTAGTTAAGGTATTATTGCAGAACTAATTATACGGGTGCTGGTTTGCTGTAGAGAGCATGGAAGAGTGGACAGTGGGCCATTCACCCATGTGGCCCTCTCCTGAAGATCCCTGTTGACACGATGGAATCGAAGATGGTGATGGTTCCAGATGAATTTTGTTGTAAGTATGCAACCTGTCCAAGAAAGAAGAGTGTAAGCCCCCTCTACACCACTAAATGCAAGGCCTTTTTGGGACACTTAACAACTCCCATTTTTTGCAGTGATTGCATCTGATGTCTGCCACACTGACAATGTAATAGTGATGATTGAATGTTTTAATGAATTGATAGAGTGCGAACACTCTTAAGTGGTAATGAAGAGCCCTGACATGTGAAATGATACAAAGGAGTTCACAAAGTTTTACTTGCATGTTTACTGGGGATACAGGCACTTATTTAATTTGCACACACAAGAGGGCTGTGAGCACCTGAAGAAGTAAAAAGTGCATAGCATGAACAAAGTAAAAAAAAGCCCCTTGCGCACTTAGAGTCTGCAGGGGGAGAAGGGACTACTCCTGGGCACAGTAGGTTCAATAAATTAATTACTCTTACTCTATTGACGCCATTGTGATAGGTAAGATATAAAGTTGTGGTGCCCAGGGAGTGGCACAGTAGCACACCCTTCTCCTACACGTCTGTGATTCTGACTGATGCTCATGGCAGCATGCTGCTCGAAGGTCAGAGCAGTCTGGGTTCAAAATTTCTGGAAAAGAAACAAGACAATATACAAAACATAAAACAACATAGAAAATTAACACGTGTTATTAGAATCACACAATGGACTTGAACATACAACTAGATAACAGTTTACACATGAGAAAAATACAGTAGTTGGCGATCGCCGTATTGAGACATGTCATGATAATGATATTGTGGGAGGTTTGAGAGTTTCTCGTCACAACTAATTACAAGAACATTTTTAACTTAATAAAAATAATTAAACATGTAACAATAAAAATATTAAAGTGAAATGTGTCACCAGGACTTGACATCACTGGGCCAGACCATTTCTGCAAATCGGTGAAGAAGGGGTGCAGGTAGTTATTGAAAATGTGCAATGAGTGTGTTTATTAGCAACTTCTCATTGAATGGCCATACTCCTGATGGGAGTGGATCAGGGAATCCGGATTGGATCCCCCCCATACACTCACTTTACTCGTTTGGCCTGACTTTGGCGATACTGGGTCTCTGGCATGCAGTTACCAGTGGTACCCTGGCATGACCTTCATTAGCCCAACATTTTATCTTCCGGGTATGATTTTAGAGTTGTTCAGCCGGCCTGAACGAGCACACCCCCAAAAGTTAACTCTGGTGGCCATAAAGGTGAGAAGGCTTCTCGATGCTGGTGGTAGGAAGGCGGCTCCGCTGGACATCTACCTAATTGCCATTCCAGTCTACAGCGTTTATGGCAGCCACCCGCAGTTCATGCGCTGCTTACATGGGAGAGTAATGCAATTTATATTTGAGTTTTAGCATAAAAAGTGTATAGAGCATAATGAATTGTACTGTGTAGCATTGCATGTTACTATGGGTATTGAAGGACTTACATACTGCTGTCGCCTAGCCATGTCAAATGCAGAAGACCTAACCAAATTTAACCTAACTTCATGACAGGTGAATCACAAGAGGTGGATAGACTGACATGCACTTGCATTAGGTTAACTTATGTTAGGTAATCTTGCTTTTAACATGCTTAAACAACCCAATTGACATTATAATTTCATATATTTTAGTGTTTTACCCCAAGATTTCCCCGATCCTATGTACTGTGACTATAGTGATGCCCCTAATAAATTCGTGTACAGTATGATTTGTAATATCTAATGGACACCATTTGTTGAGATGTCACACCAAGCTGCTGGTTCCAAACAACGGTTTGTTTATTTTAAATAGCCTTGCAAGTGCCATTTGAAGTCGCTAGTTATTCCGAAGATTTAATATGTCTTTGTTATTCTGATTATTGTGTTTGTGAATTTGGCAGGTAAACACACCTTAAAACTGTTATCTATTGTTGATTTATTTGGCAACGAAAGAAAATTAATATTAATGGGGGAAAATGAAAAAATGTATACTAGCTGGGCACACAGAGGCTCACAATCCCGACAGTAATAGTGATTATTGTACTTGTAAATACCATGGATGCATACAATAAAGATAGATATTTCACAGTTGTGGTGTATATAGTGATATGTTATATGTGTAAGTTTGTAAATGCACAATTGCAGAGTGTTTAATTTTTGCAAGTACGGTTGCGATCACTTTACGTTCCATGCATTTAAGAACTATCCTGTAAGATGCAGACTCGTTAGAGGTACATTCACTGTTATAAAACCGCAGATATGTATTTTTCTAATTGCCGATTTTCTATTTCAGTGTACGACATTATGAAACTCATTTATTATTATCTAAGGATGTGAAGGTAAACATAAACATGAACAACTTATTCAAGCCTGTTTCAAGTATTACTTTTGCTTCCAATGATAATAAAATTAATGTTTGCCAGGCATTAATGGCAAATCACATCGTAAACCAATAAAGAGCTACATACCTTATAAAAAAAACTTCACTCTTATAATGTTTCCCCCCATCACCAAGCCATCAAAGTGCAGTGACAAGAAATGGGCTGTTGATCAATACAAGAATATACAGTATAACCAAATCAACTCTCGTATTTTAATAGCTATTTTTGGCATAATTGTATGTGTTTTCTATGGTTTCCCGAACTCACTCCAGGCAATTTCTGGGATGACTTATTAATAAAGGCAATAACCAATTTCTTCCTTGAATTCCCTTAATTGTGTTCTTGGTGTACATTCTCTAATGAACGCTGTCGAAAATATGTTAAGTTACATAAATAAATTTTATGGTCAGTCTATAATTCTAATTTGAGGGCAACTTATTAGACATAAGTGTATAATTTAAATATTGATGATGAATCACAGATATTAAGAATGAGGTGTGGTTTATGGAACAGCGAGTACTCTAGCCACTATTGCCTCTATTATCTTAGGAAGGGAGGAGTTGAGAGGTTTAGGTGGTTTGTAACAACCAAGGTGTTGAGATCCAATGAGGGTGAAATATGGAGTATTGGAGCAGCGCCGAAATTCAAGGACAATGAAAACTGGAAAACCTCAAGAAAACATGCCAGCCAGCAGCATAATTTAGAATAATTCCTATGGTTGAACATCTGTTTGACCTCACAGGGAAACAAACATATGGATCACTTTGGTGGAAGGCAATCTGCAGTCCTCCTTAGGAAGGGTGGAGAGGCACTGTTTGGGCACTTACATCTTTCCCCACCTCATTTCTTCAATTCTATTTTTTAAAGAAAGAAGATTGTAACAATCAAAATAATTCCTTACAAGCTTATCACAAATCTGGTTTATGAATGGAAGGGACAGTATTTTCCCCTTCTGAATGATATTCTTTTACAATTATACTTACTTTTTCTTTGTTAGGTAACAGTACATACTGTAAGTTGTCGAATATTATAAATAGGTTGCAATGCACACACATAAATGTGTACATACATCATTAAGAGATGGGGTACACAGAGCAAAATTCAGAAAAGAAAATTAAATCAAAGAAAATTATAGAGAACACATGTAGAAATTCTTGTAAGTGACATTTGAAAACTTTCTCAGTAGACCTACTCATTTTTAAACATTGGTAAGTACTTTGACAAGCGGATTGTAATACATACAATTGTGAAACATGAAAGAAATAATATATAGTTTTTGATATACTCAGTTGTAGCAGAGTTCATGTTGCAGAAAACTACCATTACACATAAAAACACACAACACAACACACAAAACCAAACAGGAATAGTCGTCATAAGGTACACAAACACACAGAATTCTGCAGAAGGAATCGTTTAATTGCAAGAAGACCACTGTGTTTGTTTTCGTCGTGTCCATCAATAGTTTTTTGTGTCGTTAATTTGTCTCTTACTGACTGAATTCCTTTAACGAAGTTCTCTGTGTTCTTCACATAGGCCTACCTGTTTTCAACTATTCTTTGTTAGTTTTCTGTGACATATTGTTAGTATGTGTAATTCTGGTTTCCTACAACATGAGCTCTGCTGCAATGGCACATGCACAACACAGTTTTTCATTAAATATGTAATATCAAAATATTCCTATATAAATGAGAAAGTGTAAGATATTTTAGCTCAAGGGAAATTTGTTTACAAGAATAGCAATCCTGATTATTTAGGACAGAGTAATGAAATACTACAAACCAAAATTAACCAGTGTTTCGTTAAATGATCATAAATCATAGGAACCATTTGAAATGTAAGAAAACATGTAAAAACTGCAACATCTCGCTTGTGGAATGGACCAGACTATAATAGTTCTCCCAAGTAGGCAGTGATTGGAAATGACAGCTATAAACACTGGATTCATCAGCTGGTATATATTCATCCCATTTAAAAGAAACCAATTTCTTTATTCGTATCGCAGCTTGCACTAATAAATTAACTTTTAAAACTACTTCAAAAAGCAGTCCCGCCATAGTGTGGGAAAATACATTTTACATGACAACTGCGAATTTTGTTGGTGATGCACGTGTCACGAAAATGAATGTAAATGAAAAGGGGTCGAACTACTTTGGGTAAAAAAATGTTTCCAAACAATATGTATTTGCAAATGTGACAATTAATATTACCAAATACTGCTTAAACATCTTGTTTCTGACACATGACAGATTTGATTGTGGAAATGATAAAAAATACGACTCTGCACAATGACGTCGAGTAAGGTAATGAACCTTCGTACTTTTAAACCTATATAACAATGTAAACAGAGCAGACTAACCAAGCTTGGCTTTATACACTTTATCTTTTTTTTTAAACTACCTTTGGAAAACGATAAACTATACAAGTTTGTCATTTATTGTAATGATTACCGCCTACCGCAGAATATATCACTATTCAAACACAAGGGTAAATAAAAGCATATTTGGAATCAGGAAGTCTTGTGTGATGTCACATTAATGGTTTCCGTAATACCGTTTGCAGAGTTGTTTTATTTTTTTATTTCGAAATAGCAGCGATTGTTAATAATTATCTAATCAAGAAGTTTTGACACAAAATAAAAACATTTAATATAAACGACTTAATGTAAAAAAACATTACATAGACATTGTGGTAATATGTTTTTCCACCAGTCACTTTGTCAGTATTTAAAAAAGAAAAAGATTGTAAATCCATTTCATAGTAAAATGTCACCACCCTTTCCATAGAAGTAATGTTCTCTGTGTGGTTAACATCTGATCTGTCTACAGTAAGAAGTAGGCGTTTATTTTTTTCAAATGAGCATATCAATGAATTTTACAAATAATTATTTCGACACGAAGAAATAATAATTTTGTAATTCGGACATTCCATTTTTTTTTTTAAAGAATCTTTATCATGGTTTTAAGTTATTTGAAAAACGTGAATAGTTTTAATGAAGAGGTAAATATATACATATATCTTTTTGAAGTGTTTATTGTAAAACATATATTTATTAATTCCGCATTAATAGCAGACGGGTGGTATTTAATATGAACATAACCTCAATTTGTCGTAGTTTCATTTTATTGTACGGTTTTAAGTTTGGTGCTACAATAGCCATATCTGACCAGTAATACATGTTATGTTAACTGTTTGCCGGTTGTTGTTGGCAAGTGTGTTATTAAATTTAATGGTGTGTATTGTTTTCAAATACTCATGTTAGCAAAAAAAAATCCATCTGCTAGGCTAGTTTGTCATTGGTTGTATTATTTGCCGAATGTTGCATTTTTTTCTGTGCCAGCCCAAGGGTTTTGGGGTTCAACAAAAATCGTATATTAGTTTCTATAATTAGATATATTAATGAACACTTCATAAATGTTCTTGTTTACATGGTCTTGTAAGGGCTCTGCTACAATTATGTTCTCCCATGCTGTGCCCACTGGACCCTACACACTGGTTCATGTGACCATGTGATTTTTTTTGTCTTTTTTCTGATGTCCCGTTGTACCATGCCTCTTTAGTGTTGCACGACTTTTATGATTTCGTTCTTTAAGGCATTTACGAAAACACCTGGTTAACTGGGTTAGAGTAAAATTTTTACTTAACCTGTTCAAGAACTCGCCTGATCAAAGTTTATTTGCGTATGATAAGTCTACTGAGTTAACTGAGTTGCCAACTTAATCAACTGTCTGCTAACCCTGCTTAAGACCAGGGTAAACTGGATATAGCAGACGACACTTGATAAAAGATGAAAAAGATTATTCAGAATAGGGACTTTTCCAAGCTCAAAAGAAAATTCCCGAGAAATTGTATGAATTGACATTACTTATCACAGATTTATTAGGGGCTTCATGATATTTGCAGTTAATACTTCCAAATGCAATGGTGGGGAGGGCTATGAACACCGGTAATTATCTAGTTTAGGGGCTTTTCTGTAAAAAAACTCCGAAAAGTGGTATATTTCGACTCTACTAATAACGTAGAACACGAATATACTAGGGGCATTAACGTACGACGAATTTCCTAACATGTACCCACCTAACCTAACAGAACCTAACTCCACGATGGGGTGAATCACTATTTTACGTTTTTAAACTAACCTAGGATTGTACGGCTCTAAACTAACCTAGGATTGTAAGGTTGTACAGTAATATAAGATTATACAATATTAAAAAAATCTCCGATCAACACCCTACAATCACAGACTACATGGGAACCCTATAATCCTACGTTATTTTAAATAACTACAATCCTAGGTTAGTTAAAATCGCTACAATCCTAGGTTAGTTTAAAAATGTAAAATAGTGATTCACCCATCGTGGGGTTAGGTTCTGTTCGGTTAGGTGGGCACATATTATACAATTAGTCATACGTTAACGACGCTACTATAGTCGTGTTCTGCGTTACCTACGAATACTCCAAGGTTAGTATAGAAAGAATGTGAAATTGTGCTGTATAAACGTCCGGAAAAAGCCTTGTTTGACTTACGTAATATAACTACATTTGCACGTTAAGCTACCGGATAGGATTTGTGGGTTTCACACTAAACTACGAATTTAGGATTTTAGGGATTTAAAGGAACGTGAAACCCACAAAAATAATATAAATGCACTCACCAATGTAGGCGGGTTGTACATACTATGTCAACGGCCCATTCAACGTCAGATCACTCGATGAAATCACAGTTTTCACGAAGCACCACATACGCGAATATAACGCACTGAAACACTCATTTACAGCCGAATATATATACAGAAGCACTCGTTAATAGGCTAATATAACGCAGAAACGTAGTCTTGCTTGCTTTTTTTCCGTCTTAAATCACGAACGAACCACCATTGAACTGACCACGACCGCTGCCTGCATGCATACTAACGTATGACCCGTGATGATTTATGCGCCCGGTAGATTGCGTGAATATGCAATGCGCAGCCATTATTAATGGCGGCAGACGTTAATAGGCGTAAACATCAACTTTCGCGATTTCTTTAAATATGTTCTACTTATTTTAACATTACGCCGTCTTGAATATCAACAAGGTAAGCTATGCAGAACCCGTTAATGCAACTTTTGTTGGCATAAAACGTTTCGTTCAAAACGTAAACAAACTGTCAGAAACAGTCACCTCACAAACTTGTTCAATTTTTAAAAATATGTTGCACTTATTTTAAAGCGATGCCCCTAATATATTCGTGTTCTACGTTATTAGTAGAGTCGAAATATACCACTTTTCGGAGTTTTTTTTTTACAGGAAAGCCCCTAAACTAGATAATTACCCGTTAAATGCAAGAAGACCTAACCCAACTCAACTTCACAATATGTGATTACAGGGGGTTAGTGTGCAGACAAGTGTTAGCAAAAGTATATTACGTAAGCTTGCGTCGGTATATCCACCTGCTGTGATTCACCTATTGTGAACTAAGGTTTAATTTGGATGCATTTTACGTGACTGGTGACAGCAATATGTAAACCCTTTAAGGCAATGCTACACAGTACAATTAATTACACTTACTTTTCATGCTAAAACTACACTATCAATTACATTATCCATGTAAGTGGCAAATATAGCTCCTTGATGATGTATCAGTGATATCCATGTATGGGACACGTTTACCTTTTATTCTGTGTTGAAACTCCCACAATTGTATTTCTACACAATAATTAGATGTAACACTTCACATAGACATAAATGCAAATAAACTCTCCTAATTTTTGCGCAATAATTAGATTTATCATGTGGCATGGAAATAATCTCAAATAAAAATGCTTAATAGTATTTGTAAGCCACAATCCTTCACACTGTCAAATTCACATAGTACACTGAAATTTTGCACACTCCCAGCATACAACCGTCACATGGTATAGGTAAAAATGACACCGGGGCCACAATTGATGCTTATTTGTTTCCTGTCTTTGTGCATCGTTGTACAACATATGTATCATGGCGATACACGTAAATCACTCGTGAACATCTTTTTGTATGATATACTATATGTATGTTTTTTATAGTACTTTTTCACGTTACGTAGTACAATCCTCTCATGAATATAAACAAGGTAAGCCTTGAAATAGTTAATTTAATCAAATTATATTCTGACACTGCTTGATAACCATGGTTAGTAGCTGTATAACTGTAGCTCGTCTGCATAACCTTAGCTCGTCTGCATACATACACCCTGTGAATCGCGTTTTGTAAATTAAGGTTTCCAGAGGTGTTCTCGCATTTAACATTATTCAACGACCCGATAGTCATATATTTGACATAAACTTTAAGTGTTTTTCCTCTTAAACACCCAGATCTTCACAGTCCTCCTCACTATAGACTGTTCACGGTAAAGTGAGCAATTTTGAGGCCGTAGTTACTTTTCAGCCATTTTTTATTCTTTAACCACCTTTTAAAATAAATATTGCCATGTAAGTAATAAACTCAGTTTGTATATTCGATCATACTCGAAAGTTAACGTCTAAGGTTAAAATAAAATATATTTATTGACTTTTCCAAATGAGAGGGCTTTCAAAAGTGCTTACTTTACCGTGAATAGCCTATATCACATTTCATGGTATACTAATACTGCAAAATACGTGAAGCCCCGATGTAATTCCTATTAAGTGTGATTAGTAATGACCATATACACCATTTGCAGGTATAATTTTTCCATTTTTCGGAAAAGCCCCTATTCTAGACAATTACCATATGGCACTTGTGTAGAATTTTGCTTAATCATAAGTGAGTGAAGAGATTTCGATGGCTCTAAACATCAAGGTCTTGCGAGCAGATGAGGGTGAAGAGAGGTTAGTATGGAGCCGCACCGGAATGCAAAGTCGGGGGAAGCGGGAGTTCCGAGAGAAAACCCGCCCGACCAACGGCATCATCCGGCATGATTCCCACATGCATAAATCCTAGGGTGACACTGCTGAGAATCTAATCCGGTTCGCCTAGGTGGGAAGGATGTAGTCTAACCACTATATCACCATGGCCCTGTATATGCATAATAGTAAATTATATATTCACTGCATGCACCCTATTCTTAAAACAATTTTTTGCTGTAAAACTACCATGATGAGGCTATATTTTACCAGAACTGATTTTGCTGAAAATGTTGTATTTCGTATATAAAAAATATTCAAAATCCAGAAAAATTTCATTTTTATGGAAATGTTTTTATTTTTTTCACTTACTGATATTGCAATGGGGCTCATTCAAACTATGCCAAACACAAGTTCAATGCAATAGCTACAAAAAATAGTTTTAAAGTAGTGCTCGTTAAAAAAAAGTTTTTTTAAAAATGTTACTTGAATTTTAAAATGTTGTAGCAAGCAAAAAAATATTTTGGTAATGAAATCTTTTTAGGGTATTTTTTGTCTCCACTGGTTGTAACTACAGTAATTTTCGTGGGTAAATTTGTTATGGTTACCTGACACATTTTGTCACTGTCTGCCTGAACTGAGATGGAATGGCTCAGTCAGGTTTCGGCTGGTTTTTAATTCCTGCCATCTTAAAACTCTGAATTGCTTTTGATATGGATAGCAACCTGGTTAACCACTAGTGATTGATAGTAATCGAGGGTTACGTGACAGAGTACTCTACCAGGTTACTTCTCGTAAGCGCCTTTAGTGGGCTGTCTCGTAGAAGAAAAATGGGGCCATGGTGACTGCTCACCTGCCACCAAGGTAAACTGGGTTTAATTCCTGGCTGGGTCACTCCTGGATTTTCGCAAGTGGGAACTGTGCCAGATGATCGGTGAGTTTTCTCGGGGGTCTCCCGTTCCCCCCGTCCTTGCATTCTGGTGCTGCTCCATTCTCACCATTGGCTCTCAAGACTTCGTTAAGATCCGCCCAAATCTCTCAACTCAACTCGTAGAAGAATAATATTGACTCCAGGAAACATGTGAAAAATGTAAACAAACATGATGACTGACAATATGAAACCAAAACAGTTCTAACTACAGTAATTATGAATACTTGGGCTTTTCCATAAAATTTGTAGATGATACTAAAGAGAACATTCTTGACATAGCTGACTTGCAACACACAGACTTGCATCCTCCATTAGTAAATTACAAATAGTTGCACAACCATAATGAGAAGGTACCACAAACACACACGCAGCACCATTCTGCTCACCGTCAACTGCACTATGTTGGCATCCAGAACTATATTTATAATACAACTTTCCGCTAAATGGGTCAACGAATAGTGTTATACTTTGACAGTTTGGTATTATTGGTTATTAAGGAACCTGGTAGACCATGTAAATAACAGCAGTTTACAACTGCAAAGATTTCTCACTTTTTGTACATAAACCACAAAAAAATATATGTGATGCATTGACAAAATATGGACTTATTTTTAACTATTGTAAAAGCCAAATATTTCATTTTCATACCTTGCTGATGTTTCCTTCAGAAAAGACCCAAATTTGCATTATTATTCACATATATCCACACAGTAAATTTGAAAAAGCACCAGAAATGAATAGTACACCATTCTGCTCATGCACTACAAGAGATGCTGGCTATCATCTACATTGTAACTGTTGATAATACTTTAGGGCTTTGATGCTTGTTTGCCCACAACACTGTTACAGATGTCCTCAAATGTAAACAAATTTTTCAGAATTGAAAAATATTATCACATGTGCATCCTGTATGGGAATAAAGCAGCAAATTTTAAAACATTTTTAGTTTTTGGTAGAAGTCACTGAAGTGAACAATTACCAGAATGGGGTTATTTAAGAGATGTGCAGATGTTTTGTGAATATGTTCTGAACAGTAATTTTTGAGTTCATGTCGTAAAAATTTCTTTTGTTTGGAAGGCTTTTAAAAAAAGGAATGTTTAGGTACAGTATTTTCAAAAAAATATAGGTTGTATGTTTTTATCCTAGTTTGTGTTCTTCACAGCTTTTCCCATCATCAAATTTTCGGTTTTGTGTTGTAGATTAAATTTTCAAAAAGGTAGAATAGGGATATGTTAAGTAACTGAAATAAACTTGGGTCATTCCATGGTAACTCGCATTACAATTTGGCAGCAATGTGAAGATGATATTCACAACACTATTTTTAAGCAGAATGTGGAGTAACTCAAGAACTTGAAATCTTGTCCAAAATTTACAACAGTTGGTGAATTTATTACTCTTAATACATGTTCCGTATATAAAATATTTCATCTTTGAGCTCAGGCCACTCCAGAATCTACTTTCCCTTACCATTACATTAACTTAAGTCCACCAGCTGTTTCAGGTATATTTCCTGCAAACTTAATTTGGTCTTTGTTTGTTTTATTGTGCCCGTAACATATTTTTTCAATACACAGCTGTACAAAGATATATTGGAAAAGTCAATTTACAGTATACCGAGTTTATAAACTGGACGGACATGCGCGTACACAATCAAATTGCACGTACACACATAATATATTTTCTTCATAATGTGACTAATCTTTTTCCAACATGCTGTAGGGCGTCATTGTTTTACTGAAACAGAAGAAAAAGTGTATGAGAAAAATCGAAACAAGAAATGTGTACAATGAAATACTGCACAGTTATTTATTAATTTTTGTAGTTTAGATATTCATCTACGCTATAAAATGCATATTCAATAAAGAATTCATTCAACTGTTTTTTTTTTTATTAAGAGTTTTTGTTTAGAGAAGCAAATTTCTTGAAGGTGTTGTAATTTATTGAAAAGTTGGCTACCAAGGTAGGACTGCCTTTTCTGTACTAGTTTTAAGTTAACTGAAGCCATGTGTTAGTGTTTTTATTGTAGTTTCATGCTTATGACATTAAATTTTCAACCAATCATCAACTTTGTTTTTTTTTACTTTTTCCTCTTTTTGCATGTTTGGACAAAAAACAATCAAATTTTTGATGTTGTTGCTCCTATAAATGCAATAAGTATTTTAAAGATAATGCTGGTAACTCACGTTACAAGATTTAATAACCCTGTTACATCATTGGTGCTTGTTCTAAAAATTGTTACAGATATTTTATATAGTCACACAGACAGTAATGAGATTATGAAGCATAATCCTCTTCTGGTTAGAAAAGGTAGAATGTTAAAAATATTGCAGTTTGGTAACTTGCGTTATGTTAAGAAGTTAATCATAAGGGTTAATATTGAATAACAATTACAATAACTTTTATATCACTACAAGAACTCATAAACCCTAATTTTAAATATTGAAAACTGGGGATTTATTATTGCAAAGTAAGTATTTTTCTTACCTTTAAAACAGGAAATTTCTTCTCTGGAATTAAGTTATAGTATATAAGTTGCTGTAATTATCTAGAATAGGAGCTTTTCTGAAAAACTGGAAAATGGTGTAAATCGACATTACTAACCACACTGAACACGAATTTACTAGGGGCATCACAATCGCAATATATGCTACCAAATGCGATAGTGGGGAGGGCTATGAAGATCAAGGAAATTGTGGGTTAAAATACGTAAAATTTATTTAAAGTACATGTCATCTGGATTTCTTAACCATGTTAAATGCAAGAAGACCTAACCTAACTTAACATGTGATTACAGGGGAAGAGCGTGCCGACACAAGATATTGTGGTAGTAAAAGTATAACAAGTAAGCTTGCATCGGTTCATCCACCCCTTGTGATTCACCGATTGTGAAGTTAGGTTTAATTTGGGAAGGTCTTCTGCATTTTACATGACTGGTGGCAGTAGTACGTTTGCCCTTAAATTCCCACAGTCACATGTAATACTACACAGTACAATTAACTACATGTACTTTCCACACAAAAACTAGAGTATAAATTCATTACTCACCCATGTGAGTGGCAAATGTAGCTCCTTGGGGGTTAATTGCTGATAACTAACGTATAGGGCACGTTAATGCCTATTTAATCCAGAAACACGTGTATTTTTGCGCAATAATTATATTTTATCACTTAACATATATACAATTGCAAAGAAACACTCTTATTTTTGCACAATAATTTGATTTAACATTTCACATGGAAATAATTGCAAATAAACATGCTTAATAGCACTTTTAAATCACAAACCTTCGCACAGTCAATTTCAAATGGTACACTGAATTTTCGCTCACTCCCAGCATACAACCATTGCATGGAATAGGTAAAAATGACACCGGAAGACCACAATCGATGCACATTTGTTTCCTGTCTCTGTGAATTGTTGTTAAACGAATGTATATTATGACGATACACATAAACTGCTTGTAAATAACACCTGTGAACTAGGTCTAGTGATACCTGGGTATTCGGGTACCCAAGCACTACGCGGTGTCTTCAGGTAATACCTGGGTACCAGAGTATAAAGAAGGGAGTACTTGCTCACATAGAGCCTATTACCCGGGTACCTGTTCTTTGCAATTGTGTAATATGTTTTGTGTGATCGAAGAGCACATATACATACTAGTAGACCTGAAATGTACAGTCTACCTGAAAAAGTTGTATTGTAAAGAAATAGGTTGTACTGTATGTAACGGCTATTATAGTATATACTGTAAATCGTACATGAATACAAATGTAAATTAATTTATTTATATCTATTACCTACATATTTGCAAATATTTTCCTTATGGGAAACAGGCATGTACCCATAAATGAGTTTAAATATGTATATTTTACTCAGACTTTATTCGTGTAGTTGTTTATTCACGTGAACGTAATATGGAATGAAACATACAAATACACACTAAGGCCTATTTTTAATAAAAATAACTCATAATTGGCGAATATTCAAACCAATGGAGGAGTCTGTTCAAAAGATTCATTGACGTTTCCTTGGCTATCTCTAAACAAACAAACCAAAATGTTACACATCTGTTTTTACAAAAATAACAAAGTAAGGAAATTAATGAGATCTCCAATATAGGGGTTTATGAAAGCTCTGTTATTCTGTAAAAATGCAAGTAAAGTAACATTCTCTGGGCTCGGAGAACTACGTTTAGAAGTAACTATATCGCCTGCAGTTGGAAAGGTTCTCTCTGAACTAGCAGAAGATTCTGGACATCCCAAATATGTGTTTGCTAAAAGAACTAACATAGAGTAGGACTTTTCGCACACTTTCCACGATTCAAGAGTGTCTCCATGGTGTCTAACATTAGGTTTGTTGAGGTAGTGTTCAAACTGGGAAGTGCCATCCGATTTCTGGTTGGGTGTAGCAAATATAAGGTTGAAATCCGATTCCCTGTCACCTGATTGGTCACTAAGCTGGTCTTACATTATATGTGTAGAAAACTCTAATACCATCTGGTGAACATATTGTCGGATCACAACTGCTGCTGTCTCGTCTTCAGCATGCAAGTCCTTATATCGGGGATCAAGAAATGAAGCAACCGGCTCTGGAATCACTAGTTTGGGCCTATTTACGTCCATTTGAAACAAAGGAGAAATGGACATCGATATAGATGTTTTGAAGGTAGCTGTTGTCACTGTCCTTTAAATTCAGACGGAAGTGGTTGTCAAGAAGGTTTCCAATCTCTAGACGGACAGCCGACAAAGTTACCCTACTTTCAGTAAAAAAAATATTGGTTGCAGCTTTCAGAGGCTTCAACAGAGTGATCAGTTCTTCTAATAGAGACAAGTCGTGTTCACAGATCTCAATCTTGACAGCGATGGCTGCCTTTGTGTATACTTGATCTGCCAGGACAGCACTGATTGGACTACGCTTGCAAAGGAAAGTGTCGCACATCATGAAGGTTGAATCCCACCGTGTAGGGCAACTTTGAATAAGTCGTTCATGGTTCAGACCAAGCTGGGTTTGTTTTTTCTGCAATGCAGAAGAAGCAACAACTGAATGCTTAGGGTAACTGATAACGTGGTGCTTACTTTATCACAAACGGTACAGTACTCCTATACACTTTTAAAGGTATCCGTTGTGGATAGTTGGAGCGTGTGCGCTGAACATTTTGTACTGTGCTTGACATCACCTAAGACATGAAACGCAGCTGTAATAGAACTTACATTATCATGAACAACAGCATAAATTTTACCAGATATGCTCTGATCTTCTAGAACTGTTATTCAATTCGTCTTCTCCGCAAATTTTCACACCCAGCTTGGTTTTGGCATTTTGCGATTTCCTCCCGTTAAACTGGAAGCTAACGAAGAACATTATCTGATGTTGTGGAGCGATCAGGTAACAACTGACAATGACACTAATGGAGTGCCTTGCACTTTGACTGCGAATGTTATAACATTGTACAGGAAAACCAATTAGCAGAAGGGGGCAGCAACCTGAGTGACAATTCATGACACCACTGAGAACAAAGAGGACGCTGCTGGAATGGGGAAATGACAGACCACGGGAACCTAAAGTATCACTGGAAATATATGCTCACGCCTTCTCACCGGGTACCCGATGCATCAGGTATGACACTCACTATGCGTAATGGGTACTAGGGTATTTTTGCTACAGGTACTCGGGTCTCTTCATCAGCCCTACTGTGAACGTCGTTTTGTATGATATACTATATGTATATATTTTCTACTACTAATATGTTACATAGTACAATCCTCTCATGAATATAGAAAAGGTAATCCTTGGAAATTCAACAGAATTAAATTATATTCTGACAATGCTTGATTACAGTGGTTTATACCTATATAACCTTAGCGCGTAGGCATAAATATACCCCGTGAATTAAGGTTTTGTTTCCAAAGGTATTCTCGTATTTAACATGATTCAGCGGCCCAATAGGGATCTATAGGACATTAATTTTTTTGTGTTTTATTGCATAAACACCCCAATCTTCATAGCCCTCCTATCACATTTTATGGTATATATTGCAAATTACATGAAGTCCCAATGAAATTTCTATTAAGTGTGATTAGTTATGACCATATTCACCATTTGCAGGTATTATTTTCTCGTTTTTCGAAAAAGCCCCTATTCTAGATTATTACCCCACAAATGAGTCAGCAGTACTATAAAAGAGAAATGAATTTCCCTTTACAAAATAAATTTTTTCAAACTTATGTCCATATTTTTTTATGGAATGACCCACTCCATAAATACTATATTTACAATTTTTTTGCCAGGAAAGTTGCTACAATGAAAAGTTTTGGTAATTATCTAGTTTAGGGGCTTTTCTGAAAAACACAATAAAAATTTAAAATTATGATATATTTCTACTCTACTAATGATGCAGAACACGAATATACTAGGGGCATCGCTTTAAAATAAGTGCAACATATTTTAAAAAATTGAACAAGTTTGTGAGATGACTGTTTCTGACAGTTTGTTTACGTTTATGAACGAAACGTTTTATGCCAACAAAAGTTGTTTTAATGAATTCAGCATAGCTTACCTAGTTGATATTGAAGCGGCCGTAGTGTTAAAATAAGTAGAACATATTAAAAAAAACTTGCGAAATATGTTTGTTTGTGTCTATTAACGTCAGAGGAATTATACCAGCCCCCTACCTAGGTGAGTCAATTTACATTCTTTTGGTGTGTTTTACGGTTCCTTTAAATCCCTGCAATCCTACATTCGTATTTTAGTGTAAAACCCAAACATCCTAGGTTAGTGTAAAACCCAAACATCCTAGGTTAGTATAAAACCCAAACATCCTAGGTTAGTGTAAAACCCTACTATCCTAGGTTAGTTTAAAACCCTAACATCATAGGTTAGTGTAAAACCCAACAATCCTAGGTTAGTTTAAAAATGTAAAATAGTGATTCGCCCATCGTGGGGTTAGGTTTTGTTAGGTTAGGTGGGCACATATTACGAAATTAGTCGGACGTTAATGCCCCTAGTATATTCGTGTTCTGCATCATTAGTAGAGTAGAAATATATCATAATTTTAAATTTTTATTGTGTTTTTCAGAAAAGCCCCTAAACTAGATAATTACCAAAGTTTTGGTGTAATCATTGTTGGAATAAAAGTTACAATCTTTAATGTAATTTTTTTTCTTATTTACAGGAGTTTGGCACGATTAATTATGCATGATTTAGAGAACTGGTAAGCATTAAATTAACAGCTGACACTTATGTGTTTAAATATCCTGACTTATTATCCCCTATTAATGGTGAAAATTCAATAAAAAGGGAAATGAAACTACCTGATCAAAAGTATCATACACCCATGTGAAACTGTCGTATGTGTCCAATGGCTAAACTGTCCAGTAGCAGATATTAATATGGGGTGGGCCTATCCTTGGCCTTTATTACAGCTCTAACCTTGCAGGGGAGATTGTCAACCAGGTGTCGAATGTGTCTGCGGGAATAGCAGACCATTCTTCCTGCAGCACTGCTGCTGCAGGTGATTGGGTTCTGGTGTGCAGTTGCCATTCTATTTCAGCCCAGAGGTGTTCAGTGGGATTGAGGTCAGGGTTCTGGGCTGGCCAGTCCATTTCTGGAACGCTATTTTCCACAAACCACTCATAAACAACCATGCTTTATTGCAGAGAGCATTGTCATGTTGAAACTCACAGTTATCATTTTTGAACTGTTCATCAAACATAGACAACACGCAGCCAAACGAAATGCCCTTATAGCCTTCTGCTTTTAACATGCCCCTTAGTATTACAAAATTATTATGTCCTGTCAGTGGAAAACACTCCCACACTCTCACCCCACCTCTGCCTAATTTCACAGTGGGCACTATACAGGCTGGCATGTAGCATTCACCTGGCATTTGCCACACCCCACCCTCCCATTGGATTGCCTCATGGTATAGCGTGATTCTTTGCTTCAAATAATGTGTGACCATTCGTTCACATTCCAGTGTCTGCATTCTTTACACCACCAGTTGTGGCACTTCACGTTCCCAGGCGATATGTGCAGTTTATGGGCAGTAGCTTGAGCTTTAGACCTCAGTCCTTGTAACTTTCAATGCACAGTCATGGTGCTAGCTGTACAGTAAGTGGCACTGTGGAATTCATGGGTGATGGTATGACACAGTGATATGTGATGTTCCTTTACCACCCTTTTCAATGCTTACTGTTTGTATCAGTCAACACACATGGCCTACCTGGCTGTGGTTTTGTTGTAGTTGTACCTTCCCCATTTCTGCTTCAAAATCACATCCCTGATGGTTGACTTGGGTAACTTGAAAATGGTGTAAATGGCTTTGAGTGATTGCTTACTGATGTGGCAACCAATAATTACACAGTGTTGAAAGTCACTGAGCTCCCTTGCTTCACCCATTTCGCCAGTATCGCATAGCACTGACGACAAACATAAAGCCTCTGCCTCTTATAGCAGCAGCAGCAGCAGTCTTAGTGACATCTAGGCATGCGTTTACGTTTACAGAGGGGTGTGAGGATACTTTTGATCGAATAGTGTATGTCATCCTTCACACAACAGAATTACCTATAACAATTGAAACTACTAAAATATAAAGCAAGTAAATGGATGAGGCATCAGCATTTGCTCTACTTATACTCAAAGAAATAGAGTGGTGCAGATATGTGTCTACAGGTTGTATCTAAATTAGACTGACAAACTTTGGTTACAGATTAATCTCAAAAAAATGTGAAAACATTTATATGAATTATGGTTTAAATTGAATCCTAAGGGTGGTAAACATCTTAGGACCTGAAACACTAGTTTATTACAAATCTTGGAGAAAATTTATAAGATGGAACATTTGAGTGTCTGGATAATGTTTAATTGAGCAAAGATCTATAAGCACCACAATACATGTCTGTAATTCAATTATTTCATGGAAATAATTGTTACTGCCCTTATTTCGACTTAATCTCTATGATGTTATAACATACTTGTGATTTAAAAGACTGATTAATAAATTAATAACCAGCATGCCACGATTAACTTAACACATTAACCAGACACCCTGTGTTCCAGCTCCAGCATTGCTTCAAGTCCAGTTTCAAAGATATGTTCAACCCTTAAGATTCACTTCAGACCATAGGTTTTATATGTGTTTTAACTTTCTTTCGTGGTAAACCTGCAGCCAAAGTTTGCCTGTGTAATTTAGATATATCCTGTATAACCAGTTGTCTGTGCTAGTGGTGGAAGTTTTTTTTATATTTTTGTGCTTTTAAACATTTTTTAAAATATGTTTTCTGCTTACATCCACTACCAAATCCAGAAAACTGATTTAGATGCAAATCTACACTTGTTCCCCAGAGGCAAGTGAAGCTAATGCTAAAGGCAAAACCCTTTATCTGTTTCATATTTTTGTAGTTTTCTTGGGTCATTCTTAATAATTTTTTTGTGTGTAAGATGATGTATTTTTCTCTCTACTGCAGTTTCATCAATATAATTTTTACATTTTTAATTTACAATTAATTTCCTTGATATTCACAGCCCTCCCCATTATAGAATTTTTAGGATATAGGCGAAATACGAAAATTTGCTTATGTGAAAATAAATTAACAACTTATAAAAAGAATTACTTCTTTTTTTTTCCCCCTAGTTTCGCAGAAAAGTTACCATTTAGACAATTCTGTTGGTGTGACAAACAGTTATGATAGGTATCCTTAGTTTAATGCTGATGTGATGAGAGTTTATACAGAGGAGTGCAGTAAAGCCAACATAGTGATTTCTACAAGTAATATTTAAAGCAAATAAATTTTTTTTTCCCAGCATAAATTATGTTTACTTAGTATGTCGTAAGACATCTGTGGTTGTTGAATTTCTATTATGTTATTTATTTGTTGCTTTGTTGTCACATTTCAAGCATAGTTAAAGAATATATGTGTGTTATTTTAAAAGTTCCAAGAGGGAAGAGCTAAACAGTGAGGAAATGAAGTTTCTGCATCCGAAGAAATAGGGGTCTGCCAGTCTTACTAATGATTTGTTTTCTTGTTCATATTTTCACATTTTGAATGTTTATTCCAAACTTCAAGATTGCAAGTTGAATAACTGTTTCCTTGTTGAAATTAAAATTAAATTTATCCAGTGTGTGTATTTATGTGCATTTGTATAGGTTTAATAGAAAATGAGTGATTTCTGGGTGTTTGGTTGCTGCTTGAATTTCCCTGAAATTTGTTTATTTTGCACAGCTCTTTCAAAGCAGTTTTGCTTTTTGGTAGGCAATTTACCTTTTTTTTTTCTCCCCATTTTTGTAATAAATTATTTTACATTTTTAATGTTTTTCTTCATTATTGTGATTGTCTTCATGCCCCTTTCCATTACGGAGTTTTGTAAGATGTAAGTTGAATTGAAAATTTTGATTTTGGGACTGGATGAAAAAAATATTATAGAACTCAATATACACAGGAGAGCCAAAAAAACTGGTATAGGCGTGCGTATGCAAATAACAGAGGTATGGAAACAATCAGAGTAACGCCTTGCGGTCGGCAGCGCCTATATAAGACAACAAGCGTCTGGCAAAGTTGCTAGATCGGTTACTGCTGCTACAATTGCAGGTTATCAAGATTTAAGTGAGTTTGAACGTGGTGTTATAGTTGGCGTACAAGAGATGGGACATAGCATCTCCGAAGTAGCAATAAAATTTGGATTTTTGCGTACGCCCATTTCACGAGTGTACCGTGAATATTGGGAATCCGGTAAAACATCAAATCTTTGACATCGCTGCAGCCGGAAAAATATTGTGAATGAACGGGACAAACGATTACTGACGAGAATTGTTAAACATGACAGACGTGCAACCCTTTCTCAAATTAGCGCAGATTTCAATGCCTCCTGTATACCTTCAGACATTAGTCGAGTCCATGCCATGTCGTCTTGCGGCACTTCTGCATGCTCGCGGGGGCCCTACACGATATTAGGCAGGTGTACCAGTTTTTTTGGCTCTTCAGTGTAATTTTGGGGACACTTATATTTGTAAAAGTGTCATGTCTCAATAAAATATTAATACTTAATTCAGTCCTCGCAGCATGGATTCTTTGCTCACAAAAACAAGTTCGTGTTTTTTTTAAAAGTGGTGTAGACTCAAAATTGAAAAATTAAAGAGGTATAAATTAATTCATCAGGGAATTTAGATCCATTGAAGGCACACACGAAAAGGAGACCTGTTAATATTGTCACAAGAATTCAACCACAAGATAACCAAGTAAAATGAGACTGCCACTTACCTTGTATGAGAACTTGCAACTGCTTATGAAGCCATGCTCGAATGAAGATTCTACTGCATTGTCTTCACAAACACATCATTTCTGTAATGTGTGCTTTCAATGTGTTCAAAGTCTGATGATAAAAAAGTGTTTCCCTATGCTACCTACGATGTTTTAGGAATCATATCAAGTCATTCCAAAACAAAACTTATGTCGCTTACAGCCAAAAACACACATCTCACATATTTTTTTCAAAATTTTTGAGGTCAAAGTTTACATTACATGACCTTGAACCAAAAACTTAATTAAATCTTTGGAAACTTATTTTAATCTTAGACAAATTATTCAGCTTTCACTTAAGCCCTACATCAAGATTCTATCTTAAATGCAAGGAAAGTTATTAACGTTTTTTCTCGGCCTTGCATGGCAAAAATTTCACTTTTTCTGCAAGTTGGCAACCCTGCTGCACTAAAAGAATCTCACACTGGGGTGTGTAACCTAGCAAATGGTTTTAACTACATACCTGCTGCTAACTTGCCAAGTTTCATGAGATATGGAGATGGGGATGCCAACAGATGTGGGAAATAGGATGGAATGACCTGACAATCATAGAATGTGCTAATACATACGCTTTTTGTCCTCCATTTATGAAGATCGTCGCATGAACAATAGAGGTTTTATGCCATATCTCGACCAATCAACTGATTTATACCAAAATTTCACACAAGTATTGCTACATATTTTATGTGCAGCAGGCATGTTTTAATGGGGTTCGTATAAATTATTTATATTAATTTGTTATATCTATAAAACGTTTCAACAAAATTCAACCAAATTTTGTACACAAACAGTATTAATTAGAAGCATCATTCATTCATACAGAAATCATCTTTTGCTAATTTTTTGGAAAATAGTGTCAGGTGAGTAAATTGAACATGTTGCCATATTTTTGGAATACTTCAACTAATTTCCACAAAATTTGCACACATACAGAAGGCAATATATAGTTACTTGGTTTAAATGTGGTCAGACAATAATTTTCAAAATGGTGGCCATATAAATATTTTTATATGTTTGGCATAGGTATCTATTTAACAATTTCAATTAAACTTTTTATGCTGACAGTATCTATTAGAAACATTGTATACTGAGCCTATTTTTAAGTAATGTTGTAAGATTGCCCCGTTTAAGAAAAAAGGTTTACTGTTCAATGTCACATAGACCAATCAACAGATTTTCACAGAATTTTCACACAATTAGCTTTATGGAAGGCCATGTGTTTTTAGTGACTCATACACTCATTTTCAAAATGATGTCCATGTAAATATTTTAGTTTAGTGAACCCTGTCATTCAAAACATTAGACTGACTAAATTTGAAGTTGATGCTCTGAATCCTACCTCCGTGATGCAGTCGATTACAAGCTAGCTTAATTTTACTAAGGTTTCTGAATTCGAATCCCGGGTAAGTCACTCTTGTATTTTGTCTTGATGCTGTTTAACATGTTTCTGTTTTCTTCTCTAATGATATTGCTGTCAATGAGTTGTCAACACCTACCTATCATCTAATCTTTTAAGAACTTCACAAAAATTATTTGCACTCGTGTAGAGGAAAGTATGCTTGTTATCAGTAATTTTTGTTTCACATGTTTCCATTCCAGTGTTCAAATGCTCTGAATTCCATGAATTTACATTGCCATCTGTTCCGTTCCTTGGTTAGTTATCAATATGTGCCTTTAACAATGTGGGGGCTTTGGTGGCTGAGTGGTTAGACTGCTCGCCTTCCACCAAGGTGAACCGGGTTCAGTCCTCTGCTGGGTCACTCCGGATTTTCATANTTTTGGGGGGGGGGGGGATCTCCCATTTCCCTCATCTTTGCATTACTGTGTTGCTCCATTCTCACAGCATTTCACCCTCATCAGCTCTCAAGACCTTGTTGTTAAGAGCTACCCACATCTCTCAACTCAGCTCAACTTGAACAAAGTGATATGTGTAGCAGTTCGTAACCCCAAATATAAAATATTTATTTACATAATAAATAAAACATTTAGGCCTATTTATCTGTTTTTAATAAAGTGGTACATTTTATATTTGCTTCTTGTATTTTGACATTGTTTTTGGTCACTGCAAGTCTATATAATATTTTGCATAATATTCAGACCTGGCCAGCATGTGTACATGTGATTAAAGCTAGTCATACAATCATTCCATATGAAGTCATCAAATTTAAAAAAAAATGGAAGCTGCACCATTTTTGATTTTGATAAAAAAAAAACTTCTTATGTTACCCTATTCTCAAGATAAAAGAAAAACATTAATTTAGATTTTTACCTGCAACAAGTGGATGACGGCAGCCATTTTTAATACACACTGCAAGCAAATTTCACAGATTCCGGAGGTTTAAGCAACTAGCTCTACCTTTTTTAATAAGCCACCTATTGTGGAGCTTTTAGTGTAATTTGAAAGCTTACATAAGATACTATTACACTGTATATTTATATTATAAAATACATTTTGTATTTTCAAGATGGTAGCCATCTGTTTTCAGCATTCAGATGACAATTTTATCCCAGTTTATACCCTACCTTGCTTCACCAAAGTTGCATTTAGAGATCTGGGGGCTTATTCTAAGTTTTGTCAGGAACTGCCAACATCGCCACGAACCCACTGTCTTGCAGCCGATGAAAATAAAGTCGTCATGAAAATCGTATTCAGAGTATTCAGTCGTTTCAAGGGCAAGCACATTCAGGTATCTTCGGCTTTAACGACTATATCCACCTACGCTACCCAAACCTTGTTGTCTTCTTGCATGTTCGGCAACCTACAAGAAAAATGTAACTAAGAATATTTGTATCGGAATTGCCGGAATGTGTAGAAAAATTGTATTAGAACCAAATTGAAAATAATAATATTAACTGTTTGCCGTAAACTATAAATGCTTGAAAAGTTTGTTATATACGAGTTACAAATCATATGTAGTTGTCTTAAATTTGAAGGGGAGTATGAGCAATCATCGTTGTTGGTAACGCCGATCGGAGACTATTTTTTTTGGGCGGGAGTCGTGTTTATTTTGCTCTTCCCGACATCACAGTGTGTTTGTTTCGCTGTTATTACAGCTTTCATCCTTGTAATTAATTTGAAGAATTTGTTGCCAAGGACGTATAACGGAACACCAGCAGTCGATCATTTTGGATTTTATGGAGAGCCACAGACACAACATAAATGGCCAATGCTAGACGATTTTGGCTCAGAAAATATTAATATTTCATTTGCATCACGTACGCAACAAACGGGAAGTTCGTACTTCAAATATCTGCTATGCTGACTGTTGGTAGCTAAGTTTTATATTTTAAAAAACGTATAAAATTCTGTAGGCGTTGTGACAATAATTGCAATAATTCACTGAAGAAAATGTAAATATTGAAGTGCAGGGATGTCCTGAAAAAATACTTGTTGAACAATCACAAACACCACTACTGGTAAAAACTTGGTTGGCGGCATATATCAGTGGTACTAGTACTTAATATTTACAGCCTAAAGACTCTTTTGTTGCACTTGCCGAAAATGTGTATTTGCAAAAATGCTAAATTTTTGTTGTCGCATCTGTGTTGTGCCCGTCAAGCTTTACATGTGGCCCTCTTAGACGTACAGGCAAATGGTGGTGTTTCTTTTCTGTTATTAATGACGGAAACAGTAGTCATAAAACTCTGTGGCTGAGCCAAATTGTTCCGAATTTCTACAGCATATTTTCACCATAATGTTCATCAGTTAATGCAAGGGGTTTTCACATTTCTTAACACACATCTTTATACAAGAAAATGACTCTTGGCTTATAAAATTTGAATGCCATCACCAACACGAGCGTTATCTCAGCGGAATACTAACAATACAAAACCTGTATTTACGCTGTCAATGTAGGACCTGATTTCTCCCCAAAATATTTTGTTAAAGGCTTGTGGGAGTTAATAACTTACTGTTTATAACAACTTGTATGAACTGAACAGTTCACCCAGATATTTTGTAACTGTCTTAACATTTCAATTAGACAATAGTTGTTGCATGTGCAGTATAAAACATATTTGTGAACCCCCCCCCCCTCCTCATACTAATTACATGTACACAGTTATTGTTAAACTAGTCTGTGGACAGTCACATAAATATGTGCATTAATTGAGGTCCTCAGAAGTGCAACACAGTATGTACAAATCTGTGTAAAATATTGTTAATTCCTTCCAAATTTAACAACAGACAATCTCCAGGGTGGCATATCTTTCCAGCAGTGGAATGCAAAGCCTTTTTGGGACAGCAAAGTATGTCGAATATAGCAAGAAAAGCATTACAAATTGTACCACTTCAGTCACAACAACTAAAAAAAATTGTCTTATTTATTATTGTAGTAAATTCTTAATTTTTGGCGTTACAAATTATATTATATCTACACTAACTTTTGCACTTATCTGCATAAAATTAAAAAAAAAAAAACAATTACAGCAGATATTAATTTTTAACTGGGTGTATAGTTACACATTAATATTTCGTGTAAAATGTTCTTCTGATTTATACTTTCAGTATTGCAGTCATTGCTGAAATGTTTGATATATGCAGTCATAGGCTTTCTTTTTTTCTGAAGGTTGATTTCAGGAGTGCTTACTTTTGTGTCAACAGACAGCAGTGTTTATTTCTTAATATATTTGGCAATTTGAATAAAGCCATAATTTTCAAGGTATAGTCTGTTAGTGGTTTCTCCACAATTTGTAATCAAACCTTTGAAAAATCACCCCATGTATGATGTATTTGGTTTTCTCCTAAACATGCCAAGCATCACTTGTGTTAACATAAAAGTACTTTAATTTTGGTTAAATTGAATTTTTACTTATATTTTATGTATAAATTTTAATATTAAAAAATTAAAACTTATTAGGCATGTTTACAATCTACTATGATTACATAATTGCTAACTATGTGCGTAATAGAAAATTACTTTCCAATATACTCCTGGGTGCATTGAAGTATCCTGTAATTGTGTTGTAATAATACAACTTACCATGTGAGTAAAATAAGAATTAAATACAGTTACTGTGTAATTAAGGGGGGTTAATATAGATATTACCAAGAGGTATTTGTTATGTTCTAATGTAATTTCAATCTCGATAGATTCAAGTTTTGGGTGTGTGTAGTTCTCATGCTGCGAGAGAAATTAATCCGTTGTAAGCTAACTGATGATTTTGGGTGATGCAGACTCATATTGGAAAATTACAATTCCACTACATTATTTGCCAATTTCAATGACCTCAATTAGGAAGGTTTACAAATTTATTACTCTAATGTATGTTATGCTACTGGTAATTATACCATGTATACTTCATGTTAAGATGTAAAACTAGTGGGTAAATAAAAAAACCCTTCCAGTTTTTCAAAGTAAACTTATTTAACATTGCATTTGCATTGGAAAAGCCAGAGCCCCTAACCTTCAGATCTGCTTCTTTCTTTTCGTCTTATTTTCGTAAAGTACATTGTTATAAATTTACATCCCTGAGAGAGTTAATGGCTAATAAAAAAAAATACTGCTTGGTTGGCTACAAATACTTCAATTTGTTGTTACAGCATTAAATATGTTTTATTTTCTTGCACAATCATAAATTACTTATTATTTCAGATGAAATGTCGAATTTGAATGTAAGGAAATCCAATGTACAGTAGTTTTAAGCATGCTCAAAATAATACTGTTTCATGAAGATGTGTTTGTGTAAAGATAAATATTTGCCTATGTGACAAGAGGTTGTGTATGTATATCCAAAAGTGCTGCAATATAACTATGCACATAGGAAGCACTTGCATACGAATGCGTCCTTTCCGTATTATAACAACTTTCAATAGTAAGTTTAGGCCCATAGCTAAGGGGCATAGGGGTTGTTACTCCACCCCATTTTGCAAAATTCTTTTAACAAATGTAAAATGTATTATATACAAAACCTTTGATTATGAACACAATATGTTTATATATTGTTTATAATCAAACTCTAAATAAAATTCAAACAAATGGTTTATACATATAGTCACTGCTTGAAATTCAGGAATTAGGTTGGAAGTTTGGAAGTGAGTGGATATATGTATTTATGTAATAGGTAACACTGGCCAACAGCCATTTTGGTGCTAACGATTTTTCAACTGTTCCTGGGTAAGTTTTGGGTGCAGAATACAAAATAGCTATTAGATTTGGTCTATCAGATCTAGTTTTGAGATAGGCTATGTTTTCTATGTTTGAAGTAGCTATACACACATTCATTTCTTATCACTTAAAAAGTCTCGCTGAAGACTCTAACAGTAGTCGGCCATCATGTGGCTATTCCATTGCCCTTGATATCGATCTTCCATAGTTTTTATGTCCTGATGGAATCTTTCTCCCTGTTCTTCACTACAATCACCTAGGTTAGGATATGTCCATTTGTGTCTATTGTTCCGATTAATACCTTTGATATTTACGAGACAAAAGTAGCAGTCATTGTGATGGTTTCGTGGTTCCCTCCAAATCATTGGTACGGCAAACTTTAGGCACTGTCTATTTCCCATGGTCCACTGTCGCAAATGTTCAACACATATTTTACATATAAATTGTGGAGCCCAAGATTTATCATTGTCTCCCAAATGGACGCCAAAGTATGCCAGATAAGTATTTTCCACAAAGTGAGAAATACGTTTCTACTTTCTTTCAAAATGTATTCGCCACATACATAACAAAACACGTTTGGATGATTTACACAGCTACGTCTGCTTGTGGATGCCATGGTTTTAGTTCAGTGTTTTAATACTAAAGAACGGCACAAATCAACACGAAATAATAGCACAAGTTTACTCACGAAAGCTCAATAACATATTGAGCCGGGTAAGGCAGAGGTAGACAGAAGGTAACATGGGCCAAGGGTTAACGAGTGGGGATGAAGCAGGGATAAGCAGGTCGGTCGAATCATGGGCAATTCCAGGTATATCTGGCTAATTTGATTTTAATATGAGGTATGACATTTCTATTTTGACCTAAACAAATTTTTTTATTTCTTTACTTATGCCTTTTATCAGAACTAAAATCAATTAGCCCGTATCTCAAAAACTAGGGCTGTTAGACGAAATCTGATGGAATTTTTGGAATCAGCACATTAAAAATATCCCAAATCAGTCCTTCGTTTTCCGGCACCAAAAATTTTTTTCGTTTTGTTGGCCAGTGTAATTAATGTTCATATGTAAAATATAAATGGTATTTCAATAGTTCAATTTAAGTAACAAATAATTATGTTCAAAGGTAAGCAGTGATTGTATTTGGAAAAGTTTAAATTTATGTGTGGTTGAACACTCCTCCAAAGCTTGTGTATCCCCCTTCCCCCTTTTCAAACAAATTGAGAAAATTCTTGCCTGTGTTCATTTTCATATAGTTTTATTTACATTGTACATGCGCTTCTGCCAGATGTCTAGTAGCAGCTGATTGATGAATACCCTTGGGCTTTTAAAGTTGCTTACATGACTAAAATGTTGGAGACTTTCTAAATTTGTAGGTCCAATTGCATATTCAAAACACAGTGTCCCACTAAAGACATTTTAGGGCAGAATTCACAGTGAGCATATTTGAGCAATACTTGAAACATACTTTTCTTATACTCATGCCTAAGTACGATTCTTAATTCATAGTGATAGATTAAGTATTGCTTATTTAAATAGCTTGATGCAATACTTCAAATAAGTTGTACTTATTATGGTTTCATAAAGTTTTGCTTATTTATGGTATATTCATAATCAAACTAGCATGTCTTATTCACGTATGATAGTAGTTCGTCTGCTTCGTTGTGAACCTAAGCACTGAATATTTAAATTACGACTATGTTGTTCACAACATATTTTCATTCCAAATGTTATTTCTATCAAAAATTGACAGAAACACAACTTTTATGTAGATAATTACATGGGAAAATTAAAATCCTGTATGCTTTGATGTGAAAACATAACCTCTAGTCGTAACCTTATGTATCATTGGTTTTTCTTACTAGGACGATTTTGCACAATTTGTATATGAAGTACCTTACTGTTCTTATTTGTAGTACAGTCGCAGGTTCAGTCGTTTAACAAACAGATAGTATCATGTTTTTAGATAAATATGTTGCACATCCAGATTCAACAAGAAAACAAGCCTTTTGTTATTAAATAAAAACAATCACATATTAAAACTCTTCCTGAAAACTCACAGATTTAACTGTTATAATGGTGAAATATTCATTACTCAGAAGCGGACTGATACCTTATGAATAATTTAACATTGACCTTTTGTCAGCATAAAAGAAACAATCAGGATATCACAACCTAAATTTTAGTACACAAAATAGGGTCACCGTATAATTTATATTACAGGAACGTGCTCAAACCAGCAGGTTATAATTGAATATGTTTGTAATACGAGTACTGAAACAGAGGTTTTGTTGGCAGGACGCTAGCATGAGATGCCAGCAAGCATTTTCATGATTGATAATGTTCACGGAATAAAGATTATTAATGCTGGTTCATACAGTGTAATGAAAAACAAGGCTATAAGAAATAATTGATAGTCCGTAATGCAACTACCTTTCCAAACACTAATTATTAAATGTTTAGTTGAAGTTTACAAGTAGACTGCTAGGCTACCAACAATATGTAAAAGAACTGTAATTGAAGTACTCGAGTACTTGAATTTCTGTCCTTTTACATAATTATAATCATTAAATGTGCACATTGCATTTTACTGTTTTACAAATAGTGTAGGAATATGACATGTTGCACGTATTAGTGGTATTTATATTCAAACACAACCATTGCAGTTGTATGATTCAGATAAACTTGTTGCAGTCCAAAACCAGTAATGTTTTAGCATTGTAATAACTTTAACATTTTGTTTGATATTGCTGAAAAAAACAGCACAATGTATGTCACTAGTTCAATTTAATAAAATGAGTTTCATGTAAATGGCCAAATTATTTATCTGAAATAAATACGTTGCTGTTATAATAATAATTCTTTGGCTTCACTGGCCATTTCTCTTTGACATAATCTTGCTTTATTAGCTGGGACATGAAACCGAAAGTCCCCAGGGGTCATGAACTCCACATGCACTGAAATTTTCATCAATTGTTAAATAACAGTAGGTAAATGCCCTACAAAATTACACTTTAAAGAAACCTTTCGTATAACTAAAAGTCATGTATAATGCTTAAACTACCTTTTCTTTTGTATTTGTAAAGAATTCTGTTTTGTCTGTGTGCTCTATATTTATGTATTTCACATATGCAACTTGTGTTGAGTAGATACATATGTACAGGTAATGTACACACAGAGAAAGTGCAAATAAAATGTGCAGAGAATTTTGCAGCAGCATGATGTGGGTTATTACCATTTTCTCCTACAATTGTTCTGAAGGGGGGAGGGGGAGGTTGCTTCCTTATAAAAAACACATGTGGCAACACTATATTTGTTGGCTTAAGAAGTGTAAAATGAGATAACCCGATGTTCCAAGTTTAGCCAGAAATTGCAAACATCCCTTGAGCTATCAGAACTGCATACTTACTTTGTTTTGGTAATGAGTGACCTTTATAATTGCATGCTTCACTATAAATGCTGTAATATATGTATAAAAGTACTACCAGCATTTATATTTCTCAGTACATTCTCATTAGACTACTTAATTAGTATATGTAGCAATATACATCAAATTACTTGCTGCTTATCAGCATGAGGCGCTGGTAGAGTACTTCACACTGCCAGTTCCAAACTTCTGTGTTAGTGTTTTCTCTTTCAGAGATGGAGTTGTCTGGACATAATTTTCATTCAGCGACAATTAACAAAGTTGTTCAAAAGCACAGTTTCTGCAAAATTTATAAATTATACAGTTAACAAAGTGAGACATTTAGTCACCCATGTTCTCTACTTGTGTGAGCTGCTGGGTTTAAGGGAAGGTTGATTTTTACATTTCGACAACTACATTTTTATACTGTACCAGTTGGTAAACAAGTACCTGTTGTTTACTATGTTTGTCTTACAGTTCAAGAAATTTTCAGCACAAAATATTTATACCTAACATAAACATGTGATTGACCATACCTAATCTCAAGGCAAACATTTTAATATTTAATTATTTTTACACGTCATCTACCAATCTATTCATATTGGCTCACTAGCCAATATGAAAAAGTATACATTATGTGCCTTATCAAAATATACAGTACCAATTTAAAATTGACATGTGTAAAGGTCAAGCCAAACCACGTTGTTATATAACCATAACATTCATAATATTGACTTGTTCACTACTCTCTAACTTGGCTTTCAGGATTCAAATTTTATTCTATAGCTACAATTGCGATCAAATACAGCAGTGAGTGGAAATCTCCAGTAACATGTTGGTTTTATGCTGGAATCACAATAGCGCGACAGACGTGACGCGAATAGTACTATTGTCTATTAAATCAGGATTGAGACATCTGTGACGTCAACGCGACAAAAATCTCCAGCGTGACAAGATTTCAGAATTAAAAATATTTATCATTTACTCGTGTCGTGGGCGCGACGCGGAAGGTCTGTAAATCGGTCTAACCTGCCATGTTTTTGGTTCTAAAGTTTTACACGCACTCTTATTTACTACATTAATAAGCAAAGCAATGCGATTTTTTAGCTAGATGCAATTACAGTTGTATTTTCATGCTCAAAGTACCAGCAGACATCTGAATAATTTCTGGAAAGTATAGCAAAATAAGAAAATAAAGAAAACGTTAGACAAGAAACAATTCCTAAATATTATTTTTAAATGTTGATCACAAGGCGATAAAATCTAGTGTTCACATTAATGCCAATTTTTGTCGTCACGTCTCATCTGTCGCGCTATTGTGATCCCAACACTAAACACAATGCAAGTGTGTAAAAAGTAGACATTGTCAGTTGATAGGAAAAGTTCTCTTTCATTAGTATGCTCAACCCCACACAGGAAAAATTAATTAAAAATAATATGAGTGAAGGCGAGGTACACACAGTAATTTCGCTTTCTCCATTTTCCCTAGACTTTGCATCAACATGGTATAGGCCATTCACGGTTACTTCCAAATTATATGAACCCCTGCAAAAGTTCTACTTTCAGGATATTTATCCACCTCATGCAAACTAACAGAGTATAGAAATTACACCAAAGGGACAACACATTGCACTAGTACGCAATAAGTCAATTAACATTTTGTACCACAACTATTTCTTATTGTTTTGATTCATATTAATTGAAAATTAAATACGATAATATATAGTTAAAATATAAGTGAAAGTTCAATTTAACCAAAAATACAATACTTTTATGTTAGCTTAAGTATAAAACGTTTGTGATGCATGACATTTACCAAACCACCAAGCACGTCATATATAGGGTAATTTTTTCCTGAGGTTTGATTCAAAAAGTGTGAAGAAACCACGAATAGACTATACCATTAGTTTATGGATGGTGCACAAAGTGCCTTACATGACAGTAACAGGCCTTATTAATCACTGGCGGTGATGTGTACATATAGATGGAAACTGTTTTGAGTAATGCAGATTTTACACCATTGCTAAGTCAGTTTTATGGGAGACAAGAAATGGCCATTTATTCCCATCAACCTAGTATGCAGCTTTATTAGCAAATTGAGGATGGAGTTTCACTTAAACAAAATGCTGTCAAATCAAAGCATTCCGGACTCGTGCACCATCTCTGTGGTGGGTTTCTGCATTGTTGAGAGGATCCATTTCATCTGCGACACCAACAAAGAGTTCTTCCTTAAATAGTATCTGGCCTTGAACATAAAAATAAATATTGCGTATATTACAAAGCTTTGACTTTACACTCATTTCACATGTTCCTTTATACAAGATACTTACCTCAATTGCTATGTTGTGCAAAACAGCGAAAGCATTAACAATTTTTGCTGCCTTCAGGGGGTCTATAATGCAGCACCCTGTCTTTCAGGAGGCAGCGAAACCGTCCCTTCAGAACGCCATTGCATCGCTCCACGCAGTTCCTGACCCGTGTCAAGCTTTCAGTGTAACGACGCTCTGGCAAGCCTGGAGGCGCGTTCAGCACTGGGGTCAGCAGCCATGGTTCAAGGGGGTAACCAGTATCCCCTATAAACAAAGAAGTATGAAATCAGTGTATTAAGGGCAGAATTCAGTGTGCAAAGAGCAATATCTGAATTATGCATGACCTAAAAATTTACTAAGTGTGGTTTTCCACTCATAGTGCCAAAAACAAATCCTACTTATTTCGAAAATGTGAAGTAAGATTTCACAAAAGCATTACTCAAAGTTCTGTACATTATTATTCCATAGCCTCATTAAAAAAAAAAAAAAAAAAAATTGAAGAAGCCTTGATTATTTATTTATTTATTTAAGTGGTTCATAATGTCTGCCTTATTGCGGCGTTAAGTAGTGATGATTTAAATTATGACTTGGTTACACAGTGTATAGGCCAATTTTAATACATAATATTTTGTTCGAAATTTCTGCCAGGAACTGACTTACTTTGGAAAATAAAAACTGACAAAACCAGACTGGAAAATAAATACTCATCATATCATGAATTAATCTTTGTGTGGAAGTGAAATGCGAAGAATTTGAAATATTTATAGATTATAGGTGAAGAATTTGAAGATAACCATAACATTTGTGTACCAGCACTAAGATCCTTTTAATGTTACTCTTATTTGTTGTATGATAGCATTCATGTTTATCAAGTAAACAGCTGAGAATTGAAAAGAAAAATAATTACAGAAAAAAACAGTAACACCTAGGAAAAGAGATGTATTTCATAAATATTTACGTTAAATATTCATTACATCGACCCAATACCATTTTTCCACCTACCAAAGAATTTGGCAAAGTAAAACACACAACAGCCAATTTTTGTAATTTGTTTACCTCTGAAGCTGACAAACAATAAATTAAAAAAAAAAAAAAAAGCATAAATCTTGGTATACATATCTAGGTCACTTTAATATTTCATTTTTATAACTACCAACAAGAAAGTGTCCAAAGCCAGCTAGGTTAGGATTGAATGTGTTCACGTCACAAGTACTGACATATTGGTTATAATGCCACATGGTAGTACTATAGGTGAGCTTTCAAATGTCTCATGCATATGCCCTTAGTATTTACAACAAAATCTCGTAGCTGATGGTATTACAGAGCTACTTATTTTCATACTTCATCAAGTAAAGTTTGGCACAAATAAGTAATATTTTTACAAGTACTACATGAAGTATAATTTAATTGCTACAACTGCTTTTGACTGTACATTCGCAGGTTAAATGAATGCAATGCTTTGTCATTGTATTAATAACCATTGGGTTGAACTGCCCTCCAGTTATAGATTTTTGGATGTGAAATATTGTTCTACAATCATTCCTTTATCTAGTCTATTCTCTAGTAAGGTGTGGACTTCTTAATGTATAATCAAACTGTTTATATAGCTTTGTATTTATTTGTACTGAATGTAATAATACAAAATACAGTAGATTACTTTACTAGGCATATATGAACAAATACCTAACAACCAGGAAGATGGCCCATTACGGATGTAGTTCTGTTCCATGACTCTCCGTGCTGCACTGTTCCTCCATATAAATGCATCGTGTGTTGCTCTACCATACCGTGCATTAACATTATTACTTTTTAAATCACTATCGCAAACCGAGGGGGGGGGGGATTTTTTAAATAACGTAAGACTAATCCTTTCTAATTGCCATAATTACGGCTTGTCATATAAGGCTTACCTATGGTTTATCGTAAGGCTTACCAGCTGCACATTGAGTGAGTGAACACCTTTCCTGTTGACAAACAGGTTTTCAGGCAATTCCCTGTTGTTCACAGGTGGTGAAACAATCTGTATATGTGCGCAGTCAATCACTCCCACAACTCCTGAAAGTTTTAGGTCTGCATACACCTGCAGGAACAGAACATTATGTACTACGTAATGAAAATCATTACAGTACAGTAATTATTGAAATGTCATTCAAGAGTGGTCTCTGAAGTGTAAAGGAATAAAGATTTGTGTGTGAAGATGCTCAGAATAAGTTCAGTGGTTTAATGGAATATATCTTATTTTAATACAATTTTGTTTGAACACATTTTTTTATTGGATAATTATTAAGTTTAGGAGCTTTTCTGAAAAACACAAAAAAAATTCATAATTATGATATATTTCTACTCTACAAATCACGTAGAACACAAATATACTAGGGGCATAGCTTTAAAATAAGTACAACATATTAAAAAAAATTGAACAAAATTGCAAAATGAGCAGTATAGCCAGTTTGTTTACGTTTCTGAACGAAATGTCCTAGACCAACAAAAGTTGCATTAATGGGTTCTGCACAGCTTACCTTGTTCATATTCAAGAGGGCGTACTGTTAAAATAAGTAGAACATAGTTAAAAAACTTGCGAAATATGTTTGTTTACGTCTATTAATGTCAGAGGAATTATACCAGCCCCCTACCTAGGAGAGTCAATTTACATTCTTTTGGTGTGTTTTACCGTTCCTTTAAATCCCTACAACCCTACATTCGTAGTTTAATGTAAAACCCAAACATCCTAGGTTAGTGTAAAACCCTACAATTCTAGGTTAGTGTAAAATCCCAAAATCCTAGGTTAGTTAAAAAATGTAAAATAGTGATTCACCCATCGTGGGGTTAGGTTCTGTTATGTTAGGTGGGCACATATTACGAAATTAGTTGGACGTTAATGCCTCTAGTATATTCGTGTTCTGCATCATTAGTAGAGTGGAAATATACTATTTTCCGTGAACTTTTTTGTTTTTTACAGAAAAGCCCCTAAACTTAATAATTATCTTTTATTGGTTATTTAAGTGTAGATAGTAGAGTCCCATTATTTCCACGCACATGTAAGTGTATTTCATTATAAGTGTGTAGTGCTACATTAAAAAAAAATGTTAAAAATTAAAACACATTTTGTTATAAATGCAAATTGCTTCATGATGACGAATGCATCATTGTGCAATCATAGAAGTGAGTTTTGCAATTTGTGGACAGACTCGTGGCCGCATAAATATTGCCATGTGTATGACAAGTGTTTCTCCAAGTGCAACATTCAACATGTATTTACACTTATTGGGTAATTGATAGGTAAATAATACTATGATTTCATAAAAATCTAATTGTTTCCTAAAAAGGTTAAATACAATTTTAAAATTTTATCTTATTGTTGTGATTTATAAAAAAGTTTTAAATTATTTAAAACATTAGGCCACTTAACCCCTAGCTATAATAAAATAATTTTTGTAATTATGTTTTAACAATTTAACATTTTTTATACTCTAAACACAAAACCATGAATTAATGGGTTTTTTTTTGGCAGGGATTCTTCTATTCCATCCAACATAGGTTACATCATTTGAGTGCAAGAAGTGACAAATATTCTTGTTACAATTATACATATGACTTTATTATGTGTGCAATTTACGTACTTTTTATGAGAGCAAGTTTCCAAATTAGTGGCATTCTCATGCTAAACTTTTCAAGTAGCAGCCATTCATTTCAGAATTAGTTTTCTCATATATATAAAAAAATGTTCAAGGAAATGGCACAAATGAATAACAAATAGTTCTTAAAAAAAAAACTTTGGTAATATACGTGTATGGTAAGCCGACTTAGTTGCCTTACAATTTATAAAATATGTTAAATTTAGGCCTAATGCTTCATTCATGCATTGTTCTTTATTGATGTTATAGTTTTTGTTTTGTAGTTGTTTTTCACTTCAAATATCAAGGCAATCCATGTCTTCAGCTTTATGACATGAAATTAAAGTTTTGTTCTGTTGGCGATTTTACCTGATGATAACCATGGTATGTACAGTTCTCTCAATATAGTGCTTCAGGAATGCAGGTGGAATATAAATCTGTAGCATTAGCTTGCAACAACATACTAGTTACACATTAACACAAATTATTCACATTGTAATTGTGTAATAGTGACAAAAGTAAACCAATATGCTTGCTAACCTGTGTTTGACTGCTGCCTGGTCTCTCTCAACAGGGAATTTAACGTAGCGATCCATGGGTATCTCATTAATCGCCTCGCTGACCTGAGTTACACATCTGCTTATAGAAGGCGGGCTGAGACCTAGTAAAAAATTCTGCCCAACAGATAACTGATAGCTACCCGAGGCAAAAAATCTAAGAGCAGCCAATACCTGTAAAAAGTGAATATTACAGATATTGTCATGCAAGAATAATCATAGCACCTATGTGAAAACCTACTTAGATAACACTAGCACTTAAAAAAAAAAAAAAAACATTTTCTGGTACTAGGTATTCCAAAGTTAACTTTCACTATGATACAATATATATGTGGTTATTAATATTACATCCAATAGCCTAATAACATTTTGTCTACACCATTGCAATATTTTGTGGCAACAAAACCTCGCTTCACTTGAGAGTTTTAAATCTGGGGCTGAGAATAAAATTACGCAATTTTATCTTTTTAACATAAAATAACCACTATTGGCTTACTGTTACACTAGAGAACTTCACAACACATTCAACATAACATACATGTTTGTTTACATTTAGTCTTTTCTTGCATCTTTATTTTTAATAAAAGAGGAAATAATTTTAGGCATAGTTATAATGAGTGTGTGTGCTCTAACGAGATGCACAGTTGCCACTCTCCTCTATGACCCAATATTGGACTGCTTTTCTGCCATTAGCCTTATAACAAACAATGTGAATAAAGTATGATGCTAGAACATTATTTACGTAAACAAATGGAGATGTTTGTTTACTTCCACTAAACAATCTTTAAAGAAATTATATGAAAAACAGTTAGGTAAAAGTAACTTAATCAAATAAAAGGGTGTCTTTTGAAAATTCAAATTTAGTCAACACATTTGTTAATATTGACCATGTGATTTTGAAAGTATAATTGGCGTGGAGTTGGTTAATGTTGGGTACATACTTGGATGTACCTTAATTAGCGTCAGCGTGTAACAGTATCGTAAGAGCACATCACTATGTAAACAGTGTTGTAACCTCAATCGGGTAAGAGTTTTTGACATTTGTTAGTAACAAGCTGTTCACTGTTGGAAAAGGAAATATATTACGTCATGGTAGACATGCGCACTCATTTCACTCAATTTTCACTCTACAATTAAAACATCACTACACTAACATAACTTCCTTGAATTTGCATAGGTACTAAAACTTAAATGTTAAAATACAAGTTTGTGGGTTAAAAATACTGAACTCTACCTCACACTTTAGAAAATATATACGTTATGTAAGAACTCGCCTTCTTTTCAACCGAAAGCCCGTTAAATTTATTTCTTTGCGGTGGTTCACCAAGGTCATTGCACAGCTGCGTTGCGACCGCCCTCGAAAAACAAAATATTTTAATGAATGCTCCGTCCTCCATGTTGAAGGGGTTTTTGTTATCCTGCAAAAGCTTCCTCTCCCGCCGAATTTGCAGAAATCTGTTGTTTCCGTTCTTCGTCCAAATCTGCCCCTGCATTTAACAATAACCTCCGCCACATGCCCACCATGTTGAATCGACGTCCTACCGACAAAATTATACCCTTCCAACAGCTCGTGGCCAGTTGGAACATTCCCACTGTATCCTTACCGACTCGTGACGTCAAACTACCTTCGTTTTAAGCTTAGAATACCAAATAGTAGGCTGGAACCGAAAATTGTTTCGATCCTACTTGTTTTCGTTGGAACGAAAACTTAGAATAAGCCCCCTGATCTGTTGTGTGCTTAGTGTCTACATGTAGAACAGTGTGCAACATCAAAGTTATCTGGGTTAAAGACTTCTTTCCCAAAAAAAAAAATAATCTCAAACTTGGGAAAAAATGAAAATTTGCTGTTTTTGAAGCTAAAAATGTATCTGGGGGACAAAATAAAAATTGGGTTTTTTTTATGAAAGATACACTTGATGAATAGCTATAGGGCCCAAGTTGTCCCACTATGTTATTTTCACTACTGTTGAGTACACTGATCTTTAAAAAAAAAAAGAAGAAAAAATGTCAATTTTTAAATTTCATTTATGGTGCTTTATACAGATGCATGTTATACAGATCATTGGCAACTAAAAAAGTCATACACAAGTAGGCTATGCAACCCCATTTCAGATTTACACGTACATAA
Organism: Clitarchus hookeri; assembly: GCA_002778355.1. Lineage (NCBI taxonomy): Eukaryota > Metazoa > Arthropoda > Insecta > Phasmatodea > Phasmatidae > Clitarchus > Clitarchus hookeri. Next base: position 1,062,201 of record NQII01000040.1, read on the forward strand.
ATGCAATAAAACCACAAATTTGAATTACTAAATATATTTAATGCAATTGATGACATTCATGTTGAACGTCTCACACAAGCTGTTCAAAATGTTCACCATCTGACTGTAAGCATGCTGCGATACATTGTACAATGAAGTGTTGCCCCTGCAAGTTCATTTTGTAGTTGATTAGTGGCATCGGTTATCGCCTGTAGCAACTGGTCTCGTATGTCTGGTCGCCGCTCGCTGTAACTCTTCAGGCAGCTCTAGAAGAATAAGTCCAACGGGGAGAGGTCCAGAGAGTGTACCTACCATGGGACTGGCCCACCTCTTCCTATCCACCTGCACGGATACTCAGCTTTCAGGAATGCTGTGACAGCCCTGCCGAAGTGTGGTGGTGCCCCACCCTGCTGCAACCACATTCAACGCCATACTGTGAACAGCTTATCAACCAATAACAGTGGTAATGTGTTTTCCAGAAACTCTCTGTAGGCACGAGCATTGAGGGTGCCCTCGAAGAAATGTGATCCAATTAGTTGATTGCCAAGTAATCCTCACTACACATTCACTGAAAAGCATTCTTGGAAATTAGTTTCGGTCACGTTGTGTGGATTTTCATGTGTTCACGTGTGCAAATCGCGTAGGTTGAAAATTCCTTTCCATGTTAAAGTAGCTTCATCTCTGAAGAGAATGTTTGGTAGTGTGTTCACATGTTCCTGTGCATCCATTTGCAAAATCACATAAGGGGTATGTGATCTTAGGGCCGAAGATTTTGCACTGTTTGCAGGTGGTAGGGATACAGGCCATCTGCATGCAAAATCTTCCACACCTGCGTTGGAGCCACTCCAGTATGCCTTGCAATTCCACGTACGCTTGAGTGTGCAGAATCCTCTATTGCATTAAGTTCGCTGATACAGACGCTCCATTGTTCTTTGTGTGCATGAACATGTTGCATTCCAACACCGGAAGACATTAGCGAACGTCGTATGGTGGTAGCAACGCGGGCAGGGAATTGCCGCTGATACTCAGCTGCTCCACCACACCCGTTTCCGTCGCAGTATCCGTAAACAAACACCATGTCTGCCTACTCTACATGTGTAAACTTTTCTGGCATTGTTCCACAACCACTCGCCTCGACACACTAAAAATGACTGGTCATGCCAGCCACACTAGCAGACTGCTTATGTCAGATTGGGCACAATTTGAACAGCTGGTGTGTGACTGACAACATGAATGTAGTCTATTGCATTTACGTCCTGTTAAATCTGAAATGGGGCTGCGTAGCCTACTTGTGTATATGACTTGCTTTGTTGCCAATGATCTGTTATATCACGCTGCCTAAGTATGTTGGTTGAGTCACGGAACATGCTGTATAACCCCATTTAATTCTGAATGTGATTAATTAAAGTGTGTGAAAGGAATGTAAATGTGAATTTCCTTTGCTTTAGTTGAAGAGTGTGCCAATATAAGTTTTCTTCATGCTGGTAATAACCTCAAAACATCAAAAATAGCTTCACGTATAACAAATACCTAATCACTGCACAAGTTAATTCATTCTAGCTGTGGTACCAGTCAATTGAATTTTTTACTACTATGTGTACATTTTAGTCTTCTTTTTGTACATTCACAATTTAATTTTCACTCTAATTTACAGTCACTGTTTGTACACTTATATTATTATGCACAAATTTACAAACTCAGTGTTCATGCAGCAATGTTACTGTGTAGTATGTGCCATTCTCTCTATGAAAATCACTGATAACATTTCACTCAGTTTGTTGCTTATGTTGTGTGTTCTTCCATTGTAAGTTACTACCTCAAGTGGTGACAACGTTCTTAAAACATTCACTTGTTTCACCCATACCAATTCCTTTGTAAGTTTGAAGTGAGTGCTTGGGTCTTTCAGGTTGAAAAAATATAACCTTGTACTCTTCTTCTACCTCCACAGTTTCTTTGCCTGTAACAATTCTAATCCACCAGTCACCATCATCAATTAGACACACACAATAATTCAGGTATGGCAAAAAAAGCTTCTTGTGGTTTGGTGATGGGTACCACTAAATAGATCTGTGATGAGTATTGGTAGACAGCAAGATTATCTTCATCTACTGGAACCAAACCACGATACTGTCTTGTATTGGGAATGGTTTCAGCTTCTTGAAAATGTATTTCAAAAAACTTCTCTTCACAAACAATATCGTCTGATGGCACAAAGGAAAATGTTATTCCAGAAATAATGATTCAACTAAATTCAAACATTTCTTCTGGTGACACGATGTGGTTTTCAGTAGTTCTTAATAAACTAGCCTTTGTCACAAGACGTTTAACTGTACCTCCACACCATTATACTGTCTTTTGACATGTGTTGTGGCAGAAAAATTCCATTCAGCACACAGATCAAAATCATCTTTGTGCTAAGACAGGATAAAAAAGTTTTTTTTGTATTGAGCAGCTGAACAGTCAATAAAATAATACACATTTGTCCAGTTGAGAAATATTTGTTTCAAATGTCGAAGCAAACTTTCTGAAAGATGTGAACAGCTACAGTATTGTGTGTCAAATCGTCACAGACAACACAAACGGCTTCACACTTTCTGGAATCACTTTCTTTGTAATATATAACAAATGGGTGTAATGTGGCTTGTGCATTAAAACCAATGAAATGACTGTTCTTCATTTTACATCACGAAATTTTAGTTTTCTGAGAAATCTCCCATAATTATGCACCCAGCGGAAGTAATATCACATTTTTTATTTTAGAAATTCAGACTGACATTTTGTAATAAAGTGATGAGTTTTTCATTTTATCATCTTTTCCTTTAGGCCAATCAAAAACTCTTCCATATTTTTCACTTAGGTTTCAAGCTCACAGCAGTCTGTTGACAACTATTGTTTGCACTTTATTTCACTCAGTAGCTCATCTTCCTCACAGATTATTCTATCCAGTACATCAACTGCAGGACATTTATGACATTGTGAAAGAATACAACTTTCTTTTGAATCATCATAAACAATCATTTTCATTAAATCTTTGTATGACATTTTACTCACTGTAGCTGAACTTCATTTGAATTAAAGAGTACTAGATATTTTTGTTTTTTTTCTTCGCTCCACTTGGAGATCTGTTACACAGTCCTTTAAACCAGGCATGTTTCTGCTTATGTCATCACTCTTGTAATAATCTGTTACAACTTGTATGGTTTCATTACATAAGAAATTAAAATTTTTTTGTTGGTTTTTTTATCGGCATGTAGCAGAACACCATGTTTTGCCGTTAAAGTTCTTGCATTTCATTCTAAATATTCTCTGAACTGAAACTTGGCTTTGGTTTTAGAAATGCTCCAGCATTTTAGCACCAAACTTAAAATTTTTATATTTCTCATTAAATGTGTTAACATGTGCAAATTTCTCCTTTAGCTCTTTTATTAATTCAAAGTAACCTAAATTATTTGGAGTAATTTCTTCATGGTTAATAGCATCATTGGGAAATGAGATACTTGTTTCTAATTTTCTTCTAATCTTCTGTTCTGTTCTTTGTCTTCTTTTACACTGAAGAAACCTTTGTAAACGAATAGGAGATTCATCCAGAGCAGCACATGCATGGTTAAAAAAATATTCTACAGCAATACATTCTGGATCAAAATTACCATCATTATTGTGTTCTTCTCTGTCAAACTTTAATTCTACTGTTTTATTCAACTTTTGAAAACAGCGTGCACATGCAGCCTTACCTGCTATAAGTTTCAGATGTTCATGTTTAGCAGACAGCTGCATAGTCCCTTAAGGACTTCAAAATAGGTTTCTTGTGCATGACAAATGGGTCACAACTCTTATAACCATACAAATGAAAGAACTTAACATATTTATTGTAATTGTATGAACAGATATTAAAAATTTCACCCACACCTATTCCAAGTTTAATTAATGTTTTTATTTCATCACTTATGTCACTTTCAATTATTAACTCTGATGATCAAGAGTAAATAACTTAATGACACTCATCCTTAACAAAACAGCCAACAGAACACTCCATTGTCACTGGAATTGAATACAAAACATGCCACCAGGACAGGAAAGGAAAGACTGAAGCTCCAAGCAGGATGCATCTAATCATGTGCTTATCTGCATGATGCAATCTCATGAAACAGTTCTAATATATTTAGACTTTCGGACATTACAGAGTGGTTACCATTACGTGTAATAAATAACATGACTTAAAATGTCTCCTCATAAATTTTGCCTTGGTTTTTCTTAAGTTAAACTGTCTATAGTTTTCAAATTATAGTACAGTAGGCAAACATCTATTTTTGTTTGTTTATTTAGTTGCAAAACTGTGAATTTTTTATATTTTTTTACATTGCTCTGCCCAAACAGTGTATTAACACTTAGTATCCCATGTCACCCTAATGTTGATGACATTCAGAATGAAGTGGGATTTTATAATGCACAACAGATTAAACTTCAAAATTGACTTTTTTGTTTTTTCAAAAGTCTGTGTACTCAACAGGGGTGAAAATAACATAGTGGGACAACTTGTGCCCTATAGCTATTCATCAAGAGTATCTTTAATAAAAAACGAAAATTTTTATTTTGTCCCCCACATAAATTTTTGTGGTTTTGATAACAGCAAATTTTAATTTTTTCCCAAATTAGAGACTTTTTTTTTAGGAAAGATTTCTTCAACCCAAATAACTTTGATGTTGCACACTGTTCTACATGTAGACAATAAGCACACAAAAGATCAAATCTCATCTCTAAATGCAACTTTGGCGAAGCAAGGTGGGGTATATAGTGGGGTAAAACAGTCATCTGAATGCTGAAAGCAAATGACAACCATCTTTAAAGTGCAACATTTCTCTTATAATATAAATATACAGTGTAATAGTATCTTATGTAAGTTTTCAAATGACCCTAAAAACAACACAATAGGCGACTTATTAAAAACGTTACAACTAGTTGCATAAACCTTTGAAAACTATGAAATTTGCTTGCAGTGTGCATGAAAAATGGCTGCCATCATTCACTTGTAGGTAAAAATCTAAATGAAGGTTTTTCATTCACCTTGAGGTTAGGGTAACATGGGAACAAATTTTTATCAAAATCAAGAACTTGAAGAAACTTAGGTTGAGTACATTTATTTATATTTGCAATTCTGTTTAGCAATTCTGGAACTTCAATGAATGTGTGTTATATTTATGTGAAAGTCCAAGAATGAGAGTATATATCTGTATATTTTTCATTAGTTTTTAGCAAATAACACTATAAACTGCTTAATATTACACATGGAACATTCCTCCTGCACTTTTAACATGTTGCACAGTTCCTCAACATTTTGTTGAACATTTCAATGTGCCCGGGCCAACATAAACAGTGAGCATTCCGAGCTGCTACAAATAACCTCAATTTATGTAATGAAAATTGTATTCTGTAATAAATGCATGATTAATTTCATGAAATATGTTGTCATCGGTTAAGTTTAATATTTTTAGTATTCTGGTGAATTTACGTTCACATCGCTATAGTCATTCTAATTTTACAGGCTAAAAGTGATTTTCTCGTTAGAAAGGTTAGGACAAACTTTTGTGTTGTTAGACCCTGTAAAAACAAAATTCACTGGAAGGGTATTTATGAAATTTGTATTTAGTGATAAATATCACCGTTGAAGTATGCTGTAAAAATTTAGATCAGTTTGGTTTAGCTACTGAGGTTTTATGACAATTATTTTTGATATTCGTAACATCATGGCAAAACCGACCATTTGCTTCCACATAGCGAGTGTGTACAATTTTTAATTTCAGGGTTATTTGTGCCATAAGTCGCACACCATTATCAGTAGGAATTTTGATAGTCTGCAGGTAATGTCACAATTGTAATGTATGCAGTGGGAGAAAATTATTTTGTAATATTCTTCTTAGGTAAAATAATATGTTATTTAAAAGCATGTAAGCATGCAGTTTCCCTTCGTTCTTCCCAACTTCCGTAATTCCCGAACTGTTTAAGATAGTTACCAAATTCGTAACATAGACATCACCCCCGACAAGGAAAATTACAGCATGGTCATTTATGACCTATGCGATCTTATAAACCATCTTAGCCGAAGAATGTTCGTGTTCATTTCCCCGTCATACGTCATACAACTTCAACAAAGCGAGCAGTTTATCATTAAGAACGTTGCCCCACACGCCGTTAAAAGAACCTAACATGTTGCGCGAGGCTCCTCTCTCTGATTAGCTACGCAAGGCTCTCGAAAGGGCCCCTTCCCCTAACAGACTCTGCCACAACGACTCCAACTGCGAGGCCCCCTACTTCACATACACACGCCACTTACTTATATATTTCAGTGTTGCCCTTCCCACACATACATCCGTGTGCACAAACTATGAATGAATGATGACCAAACCCAGCTAACCATCAAGTATAAGGAAAAGCTTTCCCGGCCAGCGCCCGGTGGACCGGACACATTATTATACAGAAACTTTTTTGAGCAGCGCGCAACAAAGAGAATGCACTACTGATCCCCGCACCAGCCATGAACGAACTACAGGTTGCGTGGAGACCTAGAAAACTTCTCACGCCTGCGACAAGGAAAATGACTGCAGTGTCAAATATGACCTAAACGCACTTATAAGCATAGTTGGATGTAATTTCCGAACCGTTTAAGATACAGTCATCAAATTCGTAACATAGGCAATACCCCCAGCAACAAAAAAAAAGGTCGCAAGTGTCAAGTATGTCCTTAGAACACATATAAAAAAACCAATGGAGCAATAGTTGGTAATAGTGATATCTTTGTTGTTATGTCAAGAAGTTTGGTAAAACCTAGAATACACGTCGACTTGAGGAAGAACGATTAATCATAAGTACCAATCGCAAAAATGACTACAATACACCTAGTGCAATACTCATTATGGGCCTCATAAATACAGTTTTTCTTTTCTCCTCACAAAACATTCATTTAAACCATTAGTCGCGCAAGAGAGACATCACTGCTACACTCTGATGCAAACAGATATAAAAATAATTATAAAACAAATAGTTATGTGCATTTAACAACCTATGTATATTGTAGTGTATTGCGTGAGCAACTTACACATTACATTATGGTAGGTGAAGAAGTTACAGTTGTGAAGTACGGGAACGATCAGGGCAACACGACTATACACTGATTCAAACTGATATAAAAAATAAAATGAAAAAGAAAATATTTATGAGCACATGTAATCAATCGGGCATCATGTAAAATTAATATAATTTCATTGTCAAGCGTGGTTGAAGAAAGCAGGGTGTTACTACTACATTCATCTACTACGAGCGTGTACTCTGCTACAATATTAAGATGGAAACAATTGTTGAAGACTTACCATTTGCAACAGCAAGAAGCCCTGAAGAGACGCTACAAGCAATACAGTATCATTGTTACTACTGCAATTGTGTACTCTGCTACAATATAAAAATACGATCAATGGTTGAAGATTTACCATCTGTAACACCGACAACAGCTAGAGACCCTGCAGAGTTGTTGTAAGCATTATGATATCAATGTCACTTTTGTGGAAATACTTTTAGTAAAATTTGTAATGCACATCGGCATGAAAGTGCTCATTGTATATTCAGCCCAGCATACAAAATGTTTCACTGTGATAACTGCGATGATGTGTTTACCTGTAGTGATAACCTGTATAGGCATAACAAGAAGTGCAAAGGGCGTGTTTACCGTTCATTGGGAATCGTGCGCATGTATTGCGGCGAGACATTCAATAAGTTCACCAGGACCGAAGGACATGAAGATAGTAACTGAACATTTGCCTTCGTCTACAAGACATACTCATGTGATAACTGCTGTAGAGTATACTTGAATAAGAGTAGCTTGTATGCTCACAGCAAGAATTGTTCTGCAAAAAAAAAAAAACTGTAAATGTTACGCTCAAATGGACAATATGTTGAGCATGTAGCAAAATACTGTTATGACAAGTCTGTAAATAGAGGTAAAAGTATACATACATTATTTCTGTGTTATTCTCAGTTGCTATTCAGACTGCGAAGATTGAACATCGACTGTGGATAACATCTACCTCTCCTTCGACGATGGAAAATATTTTTGAAATTTATTTGTGCAGCTACTGCAAGAAGACATTTTCTAAAATAATCAACTGCAGACAGCATGAAGCTGGTTGTCATCAGAATTCATAAAGCGCCTACACCTATATCTGTTGTAAACTGACCAAATGAGAATGGATTCATACTGAAAGAATCGGCTTTCCGAGGTCTTATGAAGACATATGTTGCATCTTATTCATCAGGTATGGTGGACGATATTTGTACATATCTTAAGCATATGAAACAGAATATTATAGAGCAACTTACAGGCGAGATGGAAAAAGAAGGCACAGTAAAATATAATATATGGTTGGACTGTAAATATACCAAACCAGAACCACATGAAGATGAATATAGTGACAGAGCCTTCAAGACCTTGAATGTACCTCTGTATAACATGTACAAAATTGAAGACAGTATTAAAGATAGTATACAGAAGATTTGTCATGAGGAAAAAGAATACATGGGAAAGGGTTTCGGTTAGAAATTATAAAAAAAATATCAGCTGCAGTTGAGAACAAATTTACTTATACCACTTGGCAAATAGATGTATGTTGATTGAGGGCATGCAATCGAGAATGTCCTGTACGACTACCCGCAAAACATCACCATGTGTTCGCCAATTATATGGAAAACGATGTAGTTACTGTGGCAAGGTCTTCAGTAAAGGTTGTAATGCCTGTTGACATGAACAGAGTGAATGTTCAAAGAAATCGACCACCAGAATACTAGCATATGATATGTGTGGAGTATCCTTTGGTAGAAGTAATAATCTAAAGAGAGACACTGGTACATGTAAAGGTACAGTACCTTTGCTTGGCATGAAACAGCGTGCACTGAACTTATTGTTGCACGACAATGCTATGACTGACCTTCCTGCTGATTCATTGTGAATGCTAATGACGGTTCGAGCACCTATGACATTATTCAGGTCTGCATCATGTTCCAAAAACATTGTGTGAAGAAGAAAATACGAGTGTTGCAGACATTTACTATGAAGAGTGCAAGCCATACAGATCGTCTGAAGATGTGAACAACAAACATGTCTCGCTAGCATGAGATGTGAAAAACGAAGTTGCTACAACTACCTATGACATCGAGAACGCAAGTGTGACCTCCAAGTCTGCTGATGACGATGCAAAATATGCATATTCTACTGATGAAGTGCCTGTAACTGCAAAGCAAAAAGCATAAACGTGTTGCTGAAGATAAGAGTTATATGAAGTTGGGACAGAAGAACCATAGATTCAAACCTAGTACCCTGGCCCAGAGGTATCTAACAACATACTCATCATGGAAGAACATACATGCAGACGTGTATCGTGAACCATCTGCGAAGAGTGACGGGAAGTCTGGCTGTTTATTTTGTGAAGACTTCAATGGCTTCGTTGAAAGACTACAGGTGTTGGTGCAATTGCAGGGAAGTGGATATATATCTGTAAGGCTTTATTGAATGATACATTATGTATATATGATTTGGATATGAATATAAATGAATACAAAAAAAATTGTTTTTTCATTTATTTAAATTCCTATTGACTAAGAAATGTACCTACTGCTATTTGTTTATAAACGTCTGATAGGCTGCAAGTAAATGTCTTGCTACAATAATTACAATCACTTCTCAATGAACAACAAACCTAGTCTTTGCACATCTTGCTATGACTATTCAAACTAACACTGGAGGCGAAGCCAGAGGCGGCCATGTTGTTGTCAGCCAGTAGCAATAGCATCCATCTTGTCACCCAGTACCGATGGCAGCCATTTTGTCAGCCAGTACCCAATCTTCATGATCTCACATTATAAGTGAGGGTCGTCCCCACGATGACGCCCCGACTGGTCGCTATATCATGGGAGGTTATCTCAGAGTCTTCCCAAATGCAAATGCCTTGTTCCAAGCGCCCAAAGGGTCCCTACGTCATGTTCTTGCATTCCAAGCGAGAGGTGGTGGTCTCCAATTTTTTCCATTCGCCCAGACAGTGGCGGGCATGTTGTCAGCCAGTACCCTATGACATGTGCATGCATTCCGATGTCCCCGTCATGACACTACGACAACTGGGAGTGAGGGGGGGCGGTCTCAGAGTCTTCCCAAACGCCCAGTCAGTGGCGGTCATGTGGCCAGCCAGTACCCTACTATATGCGCATGCATTCCAACATCCCCGTCACGACGCCATGACGACTTGTCCCTGCGAGGAGACTTTCTCAGAGTTGTCCCTGTCACGACGCCAGGACGGGCTGTTCCCAATGAACGGTAAACATGCCCTTTGCACTTCTTGTTATGTCTATACAGGTTATCACTACAGGTACACACATCATCGCAGTTATCACAGTGAAACATTTTGTAAGCTGGGCTGAACATGCAATGAGTACTTTCATGCAGATGTGCATTACAAATTTTACTAAAAGTATTTCCACAAAAGTGACATTGATATCATAATGCTTACAACAACTCTGCAGGGTCTCTAGCTGTTGTCGGTGTTACAGATGGTAAATCTTCAACCATTGATCGTATTTTTATATTGTAGCAGAGTACACAATTGCAGTAGTAACAATGATACTGTATTGCTTGTAGCGTCTCTTCAGGGCTTCTTGCTGTTGCAAATGGTAAGTCTTCAACAATTGTTTCCATCTTAATATTGTAGCAGAGTACACGCTCGTAGTAGATGAATGTAGTAGTAACACCCTGCTTTCTTCAACCACGCTTGACAATGAAATTATATTAATTTTACATGATGCCCGATTGATTACATGTGCTCATAAATATTTTCTTTTTCATTTTATTTTTTATATCAGTTTGAATCAGTGTATAGTTGTGTTGCCCTGATTGTTCCTGTACTTCACAACTGTAACTTCTTCACCTACCATAATGTAATGTGTAAGTTACTCACGCAATACACTACAATATACATAGGTTGTTAAATGCACGTAACTATTTGTTTTATAATTATTTTTATATCTGTTTACATCAGAGTGTAGCAGTGATGTCTCTCTTGCGCGACTAATGGTTTAAATGAATGTTTTGTGAGGAGAAAAGAAAAACTATATTTACGAGGCCCATAATGAGTATTGCACTAGATGTATTATAATCATTTTCGCGGTTGGTCCTTGTGATCAATCGTTCTTTCTCAAGTCGACGTGTATTCTAGGTTTTACCAAACTTCTTGACATAACACAGATATCACTTTTACCAACTATTGCTCCATTGGTTTATTTATGTGTGTTCTAAGGACATACTTGACACTTGCGACCTTTTTTTTTGTTGCTGGGGGTGTTGCCTATGTTACGAATTTGATGACTGTATCTTGAACGGTTCGGAAATTACATCAAACTATGCTTATAAGTGCGTTTAAGTCATATTTGACACTGCAGTCATTTTCCTTGTTGCAGATGTGAGAAGTTTTCTAGGTCTCCACGCAACCTGTAGTTTGGTCATGGCTGGTGCGGGGATCTGTAGTGTGTTCTCGTTTGCCTAGCACTGCTCGAGAAAGTTTCTGTATAATATTAATATGTCCGGTCCGCAGGGCGCTGGCCGAGGAAGCTTTTCCTTATATTTGATCGTTAGCTGGGTTCGGTCGTCATTCAATCATAGTTTGTGTGCGTGGACGAATGTGTCCAAAGGGCAACGCTGCGAGGTATAGGTAAGTGGTGTGTGTGAAGTAGGGGGCCTCACAATCGTGGGGCAATGTGGCAGGGATTGGTAGGGGAAGGGGCCCTTTCGAGAGCCTTGCGTAGCCAATCGGAGATGGGAGCCTTGAGTAAAATGTTAGGCCCTTTTATTGTCGTGTGCGGCAGAGAGGGAAGCTTCGCGTAACGTTTTAGGCTCCTATCTTTATCAGTGACGAGACTCTTATGAAAGCCTCGTGCAACATGTTAGGCCCCTTTATCTTTGAGTGCGGTAGAGACGGGAGCCTCGCGTAACATGTTAGGCTCCTTTATCGTCGTGTGCGGTAAAGATTGGAATCTCACATAACATGTTAGGCCGTTTTGTCGTTGTGTGAGGCAGCATCCTTTATGATAAGCTTCTCCCTTCGTTGAAGTTCTATGACGGGGGAGAGGGCAATGAACACAAATATTCTTCAGTTAAGATGGCTTATAAGTACGCATAGGACATAAATGACCATGCGGTCATTTTTGTTGTCAGGAGTGATGTCTATGTTATGAATTTGGTGACTATCTTAAACAGTTCGGGAATTATGGACAACTATGCTTATAAGTACGCATATGAGAATAAGTAACTATGATAATTTTCGTTGTCGGGGGTGGTGCGCATGTTATAAATTTGACAACTATATCTTAAACGATTCGGAAATTAGGGTCAACTATGCTTGTGATGTAAGAAGTTGCATGACAGGGGGCAATGTACCCGAACATTCTTCAGCTAATATGAATGGTGCTAGCTTGTCAGTGACAAAACCCTTTCGAGAGCCTCGCATAGCCAATCAGAGACAAGATCCTTTTGAGAGCCTCGCATAGCCTATCGGAGACAAGATCCTTTTGAGAGCCTTGCGTAACCAATCAGAGACGAGAGTCTCGCACAGCATATTAGGATGAGCCCTCAATCCCTCATTCCCTAAAAAAAAGCGTCACTGCCTTACATTGTGGGATCATTGGCGGAAATTGCAGAAGATATTTTTTTTTTATAAAATTTGGTGGAAATTCGGGAAATTTTTACGTTTTTGAGGAAAAAAGGGAATAAATGACTCTCGTCAGTCGCATGACGCCACCCCAGTCCCGAGTCCTGAAGCCCCAGTCCCTGTGCTAGACTTCCCTTTTTCCTACTATTAATGTTGTAACATCACACCTGCAGTTCACACACATGTTATTAAATCATGAAAAATATTAATGGTATAAATGTAGATGTGAGTGTGCATGGTGCATTTAAGAGCAAGAAATTTTTGCAAACTGCCTAATAATGCAAAATACTGAAATTGTTTATTTGCGAAATTCTATAATAATTCTCATTCACAAAACATTGGTGATATTGCTTGTATCTAAAACCACAATGCGAGCTTCTTTTACAATGAAAACTCTTACAAACATTGTTTTACAATTTCCCATTTGTTATATAGCATTATCTCTCATTTGCTTCACATACGTGTGGATAACAAAATTATTTGCGTGATGAACACGTTGTTGACTATGAACGTAAGGATAATTTTATATTACAAGAATGATTCATAAATTGATTGGTAGCAAGGACGATAGATTATCGTTGCATGTACAATTATATATATGTCAAGCTGAATCGCTGTGGCACTTGTTCACGGGCAGAATCACACCTAACATGTATTTTATTTATAAACGAACATATCTAACCATAAATGTTGGTGATGACAAAAGTTAATGAATAGTACGTATATATAAAACAGATAAATATATTTTTTTTGTTGAATGTAATAAACATTAAACATTCACACCGTATTTTTAAACACTGCCGACTTTACTCATTTACTGTACTTTGTGGTTAGATTATTGACAATTAGAAAATATGACATTTGCAACTATTGAGCGAGGGTGGTGATAGTCTGCTGCTTACGTCGCAAAACCTGTTAAGAATGCCAAAAATAGTTACTGTTTTAGATTGTGCCTGGGAGTTTGAAAGTGAAGTATTTTTATGTTTTATAAACTGACCAAAGTGCAAAACTGCAATGTAAACATTGAGTGGACACGATAAGACACGTGCTTAAACAGTGCCGTGCCATACGCACAGTGATTTAGTGATAGTGGAGGACATAAAAAAAGAGACAACTGCATCGGAAGCAAATTTGTGTTATTTTCATATTGCCAAGAAAACAGAAACAAATAGGTTTTTGCCACTTCTTTGTAGAAACGTTTTTACTATACAAGGAGTATTTTATAGTTAGGTTGTGGATTTGTGTTGGGGTATTATTGAACTGAATAGGATTTAATAAAAATATTGTTACGCGCTCGTGGCTTTGTCCTGCGCAAGTGAGTGGAAGTGAAGGACAGAGCAGTTAAAGGTTTTATAGACGCACTCAATATCAGTTGCAACCGGAGATGTGGCAGCTTTTCACAAAGGAATGTTTACAAAGCGTGTATGTTTTGCCTATCAGGCCACTGCCGCTCCTGACCTTAGTGTTTTTGAGACATCTGAAGAATGCTCTGGATTACTAACCTTGTATCTCTCAGCTAGACTCGAGGTGCGGTGAACCTTCCATTTCAAGGCCAGAAGATATAAAATGTACGTCGGGCCTCCGATCTGGCAGTTGTTGAATGGGTGAGTGGCTGCTGCATCAAGCGAAGGACGACAAGCGAGAAGAGAAGCGTGCGGTGAGAGAAGTAACCAGTAGGAGGAAAATCTGTGACTGCAAGCATTGGCGCAGCGAAGAGTACGACTGTTGGGCTGAACTTTTGGAATGGATGCGTGAGTGAAAGACATTACAAATGATGGCAACAAATAGACAGAATGTGTGTTAATGGTGAGTATGAGTTAATTGACTATAACCAAACAGAGACATTAAGAAGGGCAGTAATTAGAGTTGAAATAGAGGTTTAATATTGAGAAATACAAAATAGTAATAGTGAAGATAGATAATTTAATGCTGTAAATAATAGCTGTGTGAATAAATTAGAAATAAAATTTAGCTCTTTTATTTTTATTAAGACCTCCATCCCTCACGAACTCAGATACGCCCCTCAGGCGTCCATGTAACAATATTATTTACAAATGAACAAAAACTGTATGTGGGTGATGTAAAAATCTTGTAAAATTCAAACACTTGTGAATGTTCTTGGGCAATTTTAAATGTCTCAATAAAGTACAAGATAGATTGCACAAAAATTACTGTGATGTGGCAATGTGTTACGTGACAAGTTTGCTCTCATCCTTATTATTAAATATTTTTGAATGTTTTCCACTTAAATATGTAATGATTAAAAGAATGAAAAACAAATTCCATTTAGTTTAATTGAAACTGTTACAAAAACAACAGATTCGTGTTTTACGCATAGATTTTTTTGCTATAAAATTTATTTGACAAAATGAAAAAAAATATTTTTTTTTGTGGAAAGGTAAATTTTTAATAATGAAATCAGCTCATTTTATTTATTGTAAAAAGTGAGACTCTCAGTAATTAAAGAAACATCAATAAATGTAATAATTATTGGTGCGCAGGTGCAAGTGTTTTTTACTTCGTTAGGTGTATTGTAATCACTAATTTTGAGTAGCATCACAAATAAAACTTTTATATTCTATATACAAGATTCCAGCAGTTTTAAGGAGACTATAAGTTAAGTAAAGTTTTGTTTAACCATTTGCATTTAGTAAAGCTTAGTAGTGCTGCCATTTCTGCACAGTATTGCCACAACACTAGCAGCTCATTCTTTCAACCGACTTCAAAAATGTTCGGAAACTATTAATTGTGTAAGTACATACTTTTTAAGGCTGCATGTATAAGCTAAAAAATGGTTCGTAGAAGCCTGTATTATTTGATTTAGCTCATAAGTTTACATATTATTGTGTAATCAAACGCAGAATACTACATCATCCAGCAACAATTCAGAGTTTGTTTTTGCTCAGCATACTTTGACTCTTCATGTTTTCAGAAAAATATTCTCTCTAACAGCTGATACAGTTCCTTTAAATGCTTCATTTTTGTACACAATTTCAATGATTGTTATATGCTGTTTACAAATAAAGAAAATTTTGACCTGGGCATTATATAATTTATTATTGTAAAAAAGAATTAAATTTTTTATATTAATATATATGTTTTCCAGGTGTTTTATTAGGTGTTACTATTAATGCTAATTTATTGTTTTAAAGTTTTTTGCTTTTCAAACTATCGTGCTATACTGCTTGTGACCACATTTGTCCATGTTTTTGGTAATAGTTTTAAAATTAAGAAATTTTCACTAACAGTTTAGTTTTATTATTAAACAATTCCTATACTGATGGGATAAACATTTTACATTTATCAGAAATATTTTCTACGCTAGTTTAAAACTATACGTGCTGCTGTATGTATACTGGATAAATCAAATTATTTAAACTCTTTGAATGTAAATAACAAAAACAATTAAAGACAGTCTGATGGAACTGCTTTTATTTGACACTATAAGGACAACGTTTGGTTTGTGCCAATGTTAATAACACTTACAGTAGCTATGGTTTCCATGATAGTGGATTCACAGGTGGTCACAATTGCATCTCTCGTGGCATCCAGTGTCCATGGCTTTGTGGGGTACACGGTGCTCTTCAGAGTTCCCCAGAAATAAAAATCTAACAACGTTTAATCTGGAGACCTGGGTGAATATTCAACATTTTCTCGTTGGCCTATCCACCTCCCAACAAATGTTTCATCCAGGAGCGACCGTACGTTGCGATGGTAATGTGGTAGTGCACCATCCTGCTGTAAAAAAGCAGTCGTCATTTGGGTAGAGTTGGTGAACAGCTGACACAATATTTTGCTGCAACATGGTATGGTAACTTTCAACACTTACTATCCTGTCGGATATTGGCCCCACAAGTCCTCTGGCAGAAATACTGCACCACATTGTTAACCCAGGAAAATTAACTGCTTACTCAATCACAATGTGGAGATTTTCATTTGCCCAGTACACACAGTTGTGGTGGTTGACATTCCATTTAAATTAAAGGTTACCTCATCAGACCAATCACATCATTAAAATGTTCATTGTCATTGCACATATTTACAACCCACTCACAAAATTTGTCACACCTATCTGGGTTGTCTTCATTCATAGCATGAAGTAAAGTAGTAATGTAGGGCCTTCACTTTACTTGCATTAAAATGTGATGGACACTTGATTTACTGACACCGGACTCTTGCTTGGCTTGTTATACGGACTTCGAATTCACTGGGAAACGTGTGAATGTGTGCAACAAATCCTCCACACTGCCTTTGTCCATTGTCATTCTCTTCCTAACACACCTCCATTTCCTCACATCACACACAGTTGCAACCCTCTCAAACTTGTCACGTAATTGTGTCATTGTTAAACGTGATTGCACAGTACTGAATTCTGCCCTCCAGTTTCTTTGCACCTCAATCATGTTCTCACATTTCCAGTAACACTTTAAAATCCACTTACTTTGCTTGAAAGAAAACCTTGTCATCTCCATTTCCTCTACAATTGTAGTGCTACTGCTTTACTGCTTGTGAGTGCAAATGGAACTGACAACAGCAGAATGGCTACAGGCTTGCACACACCCAACTTGCCCTTGTAGCATCAAACATGCAGTCCCGTCAGACTGTCTTTAATAGTTTCTTGGTTATTAACATACAAAGAGTATATAGATTAATTTGGAACATCCGGTATTTTCAAGGAGTGTTAAGTTACTTTATTATGCTCATTTTTCGTCACAATTGAGTGGTGTATGCAACATTCTTGTAATATAATTTAGAATTGAAGTAATATATTTGCATTATGTGTACAGTTGTAAATATTTGGTATGAATTATTTCACAATGTGCTTTTTGAGATAAAATAACTTTTGTTTCAACGATTTATTTGTATGGTGAAATACATTCATCTTTTTTATACTTTTTTTTTAACTTTCCTATATTTCTACCATTAAATAACAAAGTCAACTTTTAACTGTGATAGACAATCACAGTGCATAAATTTGTGACATATTTAATTATTTGCAGTTTCATTAGTATACTAATGAAGGAAAACTTTGTCAAACACATTGGCATGTAATAAAATTAAATTTAATGTTCTCTTGTCGTATTTCAGTTATTTTATGTGGAAAGTATAATTTTCTTAACTTCTGTTTTTAGGGTGAAACACGATATCTATGCTAGCTCATCAAAACTGGTGTTTCATGGCTGGCTGTGTTGAAAGGTGACATCACTCCCTGCCTTCATGGTAGGAATTCTAACCATAAGATTCATAACAAGAGGTTTATATTTAAGTGCTAAATATTATACTGCTCAGGCCAATTTTTACATGTTTCTTGATGACACATCAATCCCTTTACATACTTGATGCATCAAATGTTTCATTGTGGGTTGTCTCATTTGGAGGTAGACAGCAGCATGTAATAAATGAATCACTAGCACACACATATAGGTGGGTTTCTAATTTTAGGTGAGAATCTGTGGGAATTGCATCAGCAAGTCAAATATGCATAAAGCTACAGTCTGCAGGATAATATTAAACACCTTTACAATATAAAGAATGGGAATTATTTGTTAGGAAATCAATATTCTTAGAACTGATGAAGGCTTTGTCATAATTTTATTACCTTTCATATGTTGAAAACTGGTAAACTGCATCAGAATTATTTACAAATAACTACACAAGTGCAGTTGTCACAGAATATCCATAGTGCTGGAACAGTCTGGTTATGTAGGGTAAAACATGCCATCAGTGTTAGCCCAGCTGTAAAGAAACCTGAAATGTCACTTAATGTCAAGTCACAATATTTCAATAGTAAATCACTATGGTAAGAAAGAAATTAATATGCTAAAATGACACATAGTAAGAAGGAAACAAGTTGTAGGAGATTTTGGTACCCCCATTGTCATGCCAAAGTGTTTTATAAAGTATAACGAGAACATTGGGAGGTGTTGAAAGGTGAGATCAGGTATTATCCTGTTCCCTGTTTATGGTTAAAATAAGTGAAAAGTCAGAAAAATTCATTTTTCTACCTTCAGATGTGTGTATGTACACTGTCAGACAATAAAAATAGCACTTGGATGGTAACTAAAGCATTATAGAGGTTGTGATACAGATAAGTCATACACTTGTTCACAAAAGCAGAGTAGCAGGACAATTAATTACATATGGATCTGTGGTAGGCCTTCCGGTCATCTTTAAGGTGCACCCGTTGTGCATGCTACAACACAGTCTGATGTGGAATCCAACAGATATCAAATGTCCTGAGGTAGACGGGCCCACAATTGTTGGATGGTGTATTCTATATCCTGGATACTGTGGCACAGCAGCAGTTAGCATCTCAACTGGTCCCACACATGCTCAATTGGTGACATGTGAGAGGAACAGGCAGGCCATGGTAGCGTTTAGGCATGATGGAGGCAGTCTTGGGCCGCACCTTTAATCCTGGCTAGAATTGGGAGCAGATGGGGGTGTAGGATTTCATCCACATACTGTTGGGTCATCAGTGTTCCCACATAACTTAATGATAGTGGATCGGCTATCATAGGCTATGGCTCCCCAGACTATAATGCCTGCCGTGGGGGAAGTGTGCCATACAATAGCAAGGTTGGGATTGTGGCATTCACCAGGGGCCCTACACATACAGGCGCGGTGATCATCAGTCCCTAAAATAAAGCAGAACTCATCATTAAACACCACACATTGCTTTGGCCAGGCTGGCACCACTGCAAAAAAGTCACAATTGTTGCAGTACTAACTGCAACACACATAATGGGTGCTAGGATCATAGATTCACCTATGCGTGGTGCGAGGAAATGGTTTGTGAGCACACAGGAGCCCCAGCACTGGCCAGTATTGTGGAATCCCTCTGCTCCTCTTGATTGGTAGTCGACCTCGTTCATCCTGAGCCAGTCTTCCGTGTATAGGTGCCTTCACGTATCCATTGCTCCCAACAGCATCAGTCAGTATGGTCCTAACGATCCATATGGTGTGCTATATGGCAATACGACCACCCTGCTCTTTTCAGTTCAATTAATGAGTCCTCTCTTGAAGTCTGTCAATTGTATAAGGTGACATTTTTGGCATCTACAGTGAAACTTCCCTATAACGGACACCCTTGGGGAATCAAATATTGTCCGCTATATAGAAGTGTCCGCTTTTGGGAGAAAAATGAAAATAATGTTTTAAATTGTACATACATACATACATACATACATACATACATACATACATACAAGATGTGCCATAGGTAAATAATAAATTATGTACATATTTACGTGAAAAAGGCAATTTATTTCACAACACGGAGCACAGAAAACAACTACGTACTGTATGTAGTAGGTATGTACGTATTACGTATGTAAATTATCTTAAAAATGTATAAAAACAATTTAAAATATTTATGAAGCAATAAAATTTATGACAGAAATTAACACTTAAAAAAGTTTGTTATTTTTGATTGATTTTTTCTTTTGGTAAGAATTTTATTTTCAACATTTGACTGAATCCTCAATACTAAGTCAAGTCCCTCAGCGTCACTGTTTGAAATAAAATTTTTTTTGACCTGCTTAATTTGTATCAAGACTTTTTCAGCCTTCATTGGTGGGTCATTGTCCTCCACTTCTGACTCTCGTAAAATTTTTTCGTCATTTAGGCTTTCCTCTGGAATGTAAACAAATGAAAAATTAATTTTTTTTAAAGACAAAAACATTATTACGTACATATGTGTACGTATAACTGTATGATTACGTACCTTCACGAATAAGATCTGCAACTTTCAGAGAATTATTTTCTGTGACCAGACTTCCATCGATGTCGGCGTACGTTGTTTCGCTCGTCGGGCCGTATGATGTTAGCAGGTCTTGAAGTTCTCCATCTTCATCAACATCTTGTAGATTTGCGGCTTCATCGCTGGAATTTACGAATCCCGACTTTATGAAGCAATGTAACACAGTTTCTTTGCTTATTTTTTTCACGGAGGACGTTATCCAGTGAATCGCATCCAGGATCTTAATTTTCTTTGCGAGATCACTTGACGATGTCGCATTGTCCATGTTGGCTAATAGGTGCTTCAAAACACACTTTCTATAGTGAGTTTTGAAGTTCTTTATAATCCCTTGGTCCAAAGTTTGGCATGTAGCAGTTGTATTCGGTGGGAGGAATACAATTTCCACATTGCTGAAATTTGTATTGGGATGGGATGCTGCGTTATCCATAAATAAAATTATTTTTTTATTTTGTAGAATCATTTTGTTGTTCAATTTTGTCAACCAAATGTTTATAACATCTCTGGTCATCCATGCCTTAGAATTAGAATGCCAATCCACATGCAACAAATTGATATCGATACCTTTGAAACACTGAGGATTTTTTGACTTTCCTATGACCAGAGGGTTTTCAAATTCACCAAGCATATTTGTGCATAAGAGCAAAGTTAAACGCTCCTTTGAAACTTTTCCTCCTTGACAACGCTCATTTTTCAACTGCATGGTTTTATCCGGAAGTGCTCTAAAAAATAAGGCGGTCTCATCGCAGTTATAAATATTTTTGGGTTCAAAACCAACGCAATATTGTTGAAGCTTCTCTGTCCAATTTTGTACTACTTCTGGGTCTACTGAGGCCCCTTCTCCACTAATGGTTTTATAAGATATCTTATGCCGAGATTTGAATTTGTCAAGCCATCCTACAGAGGCTTTAAAATCCATTTGACCTAAATTTTTTGCAACTTCTAAGGCCTTTTCTCGAATGATCGGACCGGAAAGTGGAATGTTTGCAGCCCGAGCACGGCAAAACCATTTGAAAACTGCATCGTCAATGCTCAAACCGGCCGTTTTTGGAAATGATCTACGGGATTCGTCATTTCCGTGTTTGCTGAATCTATCTAAAAGTTCCTTTTTATTTTTTATAATCTCACTCACCTGAGTCTTTCCTATTTTGAATTTTGCAGCGCAGTATCGCACACTTAGTTTTTCACGTTCACTGGCTTTAATTATTTTCACTTTTCCTTTAAGTGTCAAACGCACACGGGGATGCATATTAGAGCTGTGTTTATCTCTCTAAAATCGGAAACAAACTGAAGAGGTAAACATGTTTGTACCTAAAGTGTGGCGCATTTGAAATCTAGGAATTTGAGACAAAGGATGTTAGTGGAAGGCAAACCAAACAGAGGGGAGAAGGCTTTTCTCAGAAAACATTCCTTTCCGGGAGGCTGCTGTCCGCTTTTGGGAGATTTTTGGGGTCAGAATATACACGAAAGAGCTGTCCGCGTCCGTTATAGGGAGTGTCCGCTTTATAGAAGAATTTAATATGAAGAAACAAATGGGACTATGCCGGGGAATCAGAATTTGTCCGCTCAAGAGAGTTGTCCGCTTTTGAGAAGTGTCCATTAAGGGAAGTTTCACTGTATATTCTTAACTATGTACGCTTGCTTGGTATTGTCTGGTGTTTCTTGCGTTATATGGTGTCGACTACACACCAGTGTCTATGATCGCTGGTCAGTACTTGCAGTGCCACTGCCGGGTGTGTGGTAAAATGCAAATGCACCAATGTGGGATCATGTACTCTCTTTTTTACATTGTTTCGTGGTTGCCGTATGGTTTCATCATGGTGGGCTATTTTCATTGTCTGGCAATGTACAATGATCATGTGGAACATGATGAAACAAAAAAGTAATTCTCTAGTTTTTGCCTGAATGTTTCTGAACAAATGCTTTAGAAATTTCAATTCTCTGAGTACCTAAAAAAGGCCATAAAAAAAAGCCATCGGGAGAAACAGAATCCAGGATACATGGAAAATGTATTATATACTTCCTATAGAAAATTACATTCATACCTACATCTGAACAACATACTGGGAACAGATACAAAGTGTGCTTTGCTAAAAAATAAAAGCAAACCAGTTTTGTCATTGTGAGCAAAGAATGTATGGTTTGACTGCATGTTCCCAAATGCTTTAAAATTTACATCAAAAATAATTTTGAGATGTATATACTTTTAGTGTAAGAATGACAAACAGTATTTAAAATTTAAGATAAAATCCCTTTCTAAAGATAGAAAATACTATTAGTACATACAAGTGTATAATTTTGTTACATGTACTTAGTATGGCCCAGTTTGTAAAGGACAGAGATCTTAATTAAAAACTAATTTATTTACAATAAATTACAGCATTTTATTCCTTAATGTACTATCATTGTTCAAGCAATAAATAGTTACTCAAAATGTTATTGGGTTAATCAAAAAAAATATTAAAATTAACCCTATTAACAAATCTTTTACAGTATTGTATACTAGATCAGCGAGCACCAATTATAGCAGTCTATCATGAACTTCTCCCACCTCTGCTCCGATGCAGAGTGAATCGCAACACCATATCGCTTGTCAGGAATACCTCGACTCTGCAATAGGTCTCTGTCTCCACTGTCAATAACAACCCTAATTTGCTCAGTCTCCAGGAACATTTTTCAGTTGCCATAATACACACACACCAAAAACACTTCGGTTTAGGTAGACGGTCATATTATACTTGCACTAATCATTCTTATATTATTCTACACAAACATCCAGAGATGACCTTATTCTTTATCAAGACATTTCTCAGTGGAAAAAGCAATCTCCAACCTTCTTAAAAGTGTTAAGTCACCACCAGGTGTAGTTATTTAAGCATGGGCCAAACAATACCTACATCACATCACACCACACTTTCTATCTCATATTGGACTTGTCTCCTTTTAGCTGCAAGAATCATGGACACTTGCAGGCAGACTGGGAAGGGGAGAATGGACTATTGAGCACAACACTGTTCCCATCCTTAAATCTGTTTCAATATATTAAAGACCTTCACAAAGTACCAGTTGGTGTAAACAACCTTGGACATTGCACAAGAGTCTTGAAGATAGATTTAATATCAGATATGGGCTTTTTCCAAAATTTCTGGATCTTAGGACAGTGTCCCTCCTGTCAGTTTAGGTTGTACAGCCACACCAATGGCCCTTCATCAGAAACCTCAGATGTATGTGTATTTACATGTCTTCATCCTGTAATTAGTAATTATAAGCAAAATATGTGTCAATCATCTATGTATAGCCTTCATATGTTGGAGTAGTACCTTCATCTTAATCTTTATTTTTATCATTATTTTCATCTTTATCCTCATTTCTGTCATCACCATCACCACATTCATCATCATCTAAATCATCTCCATCACCACATTCATCATCATCTTAATCATCTCCATCATCTCCATCATCTCCATCATCTTTATCATCTTTATCATCTTTATCATCTTTATCATCTTCATCATCTTCATCATCTTCATCATCTTCATCATCTTTATCATCTTTATCATCTTTATCATCTTTATCATCTTCATCTTCTTTATCATCTTTATCATCTCCATCATCTTAGTCATCATCATAGTCATCTCCATCATTTTCATTATCATCTTCGATTTGCCATCCAAACATCAGGTGTCTATAAAGGTGGAGCTTTATTCCAAACAGCATCCTTGATGATGTTACCCTTATTGCCTTATGGACTGCTAATAATATTCAAGAAGAGATAAGGGCACCTTGTAGTTGCAATTTTTTTTGCTGTTTGCCTTGCAGATGGCTAGATAACTGCTCTAAGATACATTTAAACCTCCCACCATCCCAGTATGACTGTGGGTGAAGCATTGTAGTCCAGGTTGTTTTCTTCACCAAAATCTTTACCATGTCTTGAAACCCTGTCACTTTGAAATTGCATCCTCGGTCTGATTGAAGCTCAAACTGTATTTTAAAATGTAAAAAGATGTACTCCACGAGGGCCTCAGTTACACTGCAAACTTCTTGGTATGGAATCAGGATAATCTCGGGTCATCCTGAGCAATAAGAAGGGAATGATTTCCCATCTGTCAGTGGTAAACAACATAGAATGTACTGCCATCCTTTAAGATGGAACTCCCACGGTGTATATCTGGAGGCAACTTCGTCCTTAATTCTTGGTTTTTTTTTTTACTGTACAGGTGTCAAACATCTGACACAAGGACCCTACATTTTTCCCACAGTAGATTAGAAGCTTTGACGAACTTTGTCAAGAGTAAATATTAATGCCAAAGTAGCTGCCTGCTACATGCAGTTTTATGCAACTCCTTATGCACTTCTGGAAACCCTATGTTCTGGAAGGACCAACTGTAAACAGATTTGTTACTTATTACTATTCTCCAAATTCTTATAGAGCATACCATTCCTCAGGGTGAGGGAACTCTATGACCAGTATGCTTTAGCAGTAGCACAAAGATAATATTGCCTCCCATTTGGGTTCTCACTCCAGTAGAGGATGCAAAGATGGCTATTTAACTGATTTTTCCTGATACTGTTGTCACTCCATGTAGATGTCACATCACCAGGAGTAAATTATTGAGTACTAGTCCTTCATGCAATCAGTGGTTTGCTGCTCTTTTTTTCTTCTGCCATTTATAGTGGTTGCAGAGTGTTGGAGCACATACATGTTACTGTGAAAATGTCAAGACCTGTGCTGCATCCATCGTGCTATTTGTCCTTTGAGCTTCTTTAAATTTCAATAACCATCGCAGTGAGGCATGAATAGTTTGTAGAATAAAGTGTTTATTGTAAAAATAAATGTGAAAGTGTGAAATTGCCTTACTCATAGCCATGTTTTCCCAGTCAGTCGTACAGATGCACCCACTCTTACTAGTTGGCAAACTCAGGACTGGTGTAGACATTACTTTTTCCTTCAATTTTATAAAAGTAGTTTCACACTGAGAGGTCTTTCAAAATTTGTTTGTCAGTTTGTGCACTGGTTTGGCAGTTATAGCAAACTTCTGAACAACGAGGTGGTTGTAAGCACAAAGACTTAAGAAATTATAAACAATGTTTTGTTGGTTGGATTTGGCCAGTCTGTTATTTTCTCTTATTGCCTTTGTCTTCTCAAAATCTGTCTATATTCTATCAGCCATCACTACATATACAAAGAAGTTAACTTTTTGTTTTAAGATATATTTATTTTAGTATCAACAGAAAGTTAGTTGTAACCACTGTCTGAAACACAGTCCAGATGGGCTGAGTGGTCTTCAAATATTTTTCCTATGATATCATTTAAGTAAACCTCACAGACATTTAAGGGGATTATTTTTTCCTTTAGGTGTTCAAAGGTGGCAAGGGCATTGTATAGTCCAAAAGGTTTAACTTTGAAATGCCATGTTCCCTTCTCTTGTATACAGAAAACACTCTGCTCCCTATCCTACAAGGGCACTTCACACTGCCAGTATTCATGTCTGAGGTTGAAAACCATTATGCTTCTGCCAGGTTATGCAATGTGTCATCTGTCTGAAGAAATGTTTCTTTGTGGCACCATTAAGCTGGCAACAGTCGACACAAAATTTCTTATTGCAATCTTTCTTCTTACTAACTGTTGTTTTAATCACATCTGAATCCTACTCTTTCAGATTTCCAGTTATTGTCTCATGATGGCTGCCACAGCCATCTTGGGGACTCTTTCATTGTTTGGAAATCCCCTGTATTTATTCGGTGGAATGCAACATTGTTCATATCCAGAAAATTTGGCTCATAGAAAGCAGCCTGATCCTTCTTCAGTAGTTTAGCTACTGCTCTCTCCTAATGCCAGTTCAGGTTTTCTTTTTTTAACTTCCAAAGTTTCTGGTACAATGCTTTCACAACGGTTTGATGTCATAGCCTTAGGAAAATAAGGGAATATTTCTTTGACCTGCATGTGAATTCCAAGGCCCCCTCAAGTTGGACTGCTCTATCAGGCAAGTTAATCACCCTAACTGACAACTGTAGGATTTTGGCGAGACCAATTGGCTTGCTATCATTACACTGTCTGGAAGGATGCTGCCTTTGTGAACTCAATGAAACCCAAACATGTGATAAATTTTTGTTGATGTCGACCTGGGATGATAACTTTGCTAGAAGCTGGTAAAACCATTGATTGGCAATAGACAACTATGCAGTAAAATGGTAAGGATAAATCTTGTCTTGTCAACATTACCAACTCACTATTGTCTGTATGCAGCATACCCATACTAGTGCCAATACAGCATCCCAGTCTGATGCATCCAACCCTAAGACACATGCATCCTCTATAACTGAAATAGGAATATAATGTTCCAAACTGAGTTCACTAAGCTTCAAATGCACCTTCCTTGTACATTTCATTGGTGTGCTCTCGCCTGTTCATGTGGTCAAGAACCACAGTCCATAGCCTTGTTCAGGTGGTTAAAGGAAATCCCTAGAATGTCAGACTTTACTACTGTTATGGTCACCCCAGTGTTGATCGTCAGGCCAGGGACATCATCCTGGCTCCCTTGTACATACACTACAAGATCAAAAGTATCTGGTTACCCACCAGAAAATGAAGTAAAAGTTTGGGCCACCCTCCATCAGGAACACTGGTAGTCAATACGGTGTTTGTCCACCCTTAGCATTGATGACAGCCTGCACTTTCGCAGGCATACTTTCAATCAGGTGGCAGAAGGTTTCGTGGAGAATGGCATCCCAGTCCTCGTAGAGCCCCAAAATGAGAAAAGTTATTAATATGGGCAATGTAGTCTAGCATGAAGTCTGCATTCCAAGACATCCCAGAGATGCTCTATCAGATTCAAAATCAGGACTCTGCACAGGCTAGTTCATTAGTGGGACGTTATCGTGAAACCATTTCTTCACACACCCTGCCTTATGAACTGCTCGATTATGTTGAAAGAGACAATGGTCATGCCCATACTGGTTTTCTATGGTAGGCAACATGAAAGCAGTTTAAACGACAATGTAAACTTGTGCCTTGACAGTGCTACATAAAGCAACAAGGGGGCTAAGCCCCCCAGGAGAAATATAACTACACTGTATCCCCACTACCCTCGAATTTCACAGTCTGCACTATACAGGATGGTAAATGTCGTTCACCAGGTATTTGCCACACCCTACCATCGGACTGCCACATTGTATACCGTGATTCATCACTCCACACAATGGTTTTCCACTGTTTATTGTCCAGTTTCTATGCTCCTTATACCATGCGAGGCGGCATTTGGTATTTGCCTTTGTGATATGTGACTTATGGCCAGTTGCTCGGCCATGGAAACCAAGTTTCTGCACCCCACGCCAAACAGTTATGGTGCTTGGAGTAGATCCTGTTGCTAGTTAGAATTCCTGCGTAATGGTGGCAATGGATGATCAACGATTATGCTCTGTACAACCCTCAGCACTCGACGGTCTCTGGTGGTCAACATGGGAGGTCGGCTTGCACGCTTTTGGGTTGTACACATCCCTTCACATTTCCACTTCTCTATAACATCGTAAACGGTGGACCTAGGGATATTCACGGGAGGGAGGGGAGGGGGTGAAAATATTGCGCACAGACTTTTTACACAAAAAGCATCTGACCATGTTGAAAATCCATAAGTTCCTCAAACCATCCTATTCTGCTGTTTCATGCTGTCTGCTGACCATGGGTTCCATGGAGATGACAGTACTGTTTCACCCTCTATGTTTACACTTTTCACAGGGTGTTTGGATACTTTTGATCAAATAGTGTACGTTAGGGCATTGTTATCTTGCTTAACTGAATGTACCTGTAAGTATAGTGGGACCTTACCTCCAACAGTTACCAACCTTTGCTTCTCGATACTGTGATTACATGTATCAAGTGGCTTTGTACTCTTGTCTGTTTATTTGTGTCTCCCTTTGGTGGTGTTTGCTGTTGTCATTAAGGGTAGTGGGCCATCAGGTGCATAGGCTATTCATGTCCCCAGCATTCTTGAAGCCGAGGTGGTCCCAGGCTAAGTTCTGTGGCACAGACCTTGGTTGCAGCCTCCATGCTCCTCAGGTATAGTGTTACTTCCTTCATCAGCCTGTGTTACTGTTGCTGTCTACACTATACATTGGGGGTACTGGCATTTGTCTTGCCAACTCCATTTCCAGTGCTTGGACTAAAGCATCTTGCATGGTTGTGGTGTAACCAGGCAAAATCACTTGCCTAACATTTACATTAAAGATTACATTAATAATAAAGTTGACCAAGATGACAACTGGTGTTTTTTAGATCACACCTGCAATAACAGATTAACTAGCTGCACAGTGTCCTACCATAACTCTTGCAATGACTCTCCTGGTCAGTGGGTGTGGCTGTGCGGCTGAGTATGGTGAGAATGTTGCAGGCACCAGTAAAGTAGAGCTGCGTGCTCTAGTACCAACACCAGTGTGTAGTACTCCAGGTGATGTCTCTGTGGCAAGGCGTGGAGAGTGCTAATATTTGAACCTATCAACACCACTGTGAGAGATCACACACTTAGTTCTTCTGACCACCCATTCAAAGTGGCAACAATCTCAAACTGTCGATGTTCCTGCCAAGGGGTCTGGTCATTGTAGGGAGTGGGCTTTAATTTTATCTTCACTCCCAACCACTTCAGAAAGGTACTAACCTTCAGAGCTACTGGGTTTCCACTGGTACAGCTGTACTAGCTACAATGAACCTTTCATCCTCACTATTCTTTACTTTTTATCTTCATCACACTGACTGCATTTCCCTTTTACACAGTTCATCATTCAAGACTCCAGGCCAACTGTCAAACCATACGTTTGCTAATGAGTGCAAAGCGGACCACACTGTACTATACTACTGATCGACAGCCATATGGCTTAATGTGTTTTCGCCCGGTCATTCGTGATGGATTAGTGAAAGCGTGAATACAACAAAATGGCTGGAAGAAAAAAAGATGCCGTATGGGTTTATTTTGATGAAAAAAAGTTCAACAAAGCGGTGTGTAAAAGTTTTAATAAGGAGTTAATGGGTTTAGTAGCGAGAATGAAAAAAAATTTAGAAATATGTGTGGCAGAAAAGGATTGCAATCAGAACATCGACTCAGACGACCTCGGCGGCAGTGCCGCCGTGAGCGCGGGTAACTTACTATCTTTTTTATTAACAGTACTATGATTTTTGTTCGTCATACATTTTTATAACTTATGTAGTTATGTGGTGTGATTTATTTTATATCTTACACTATCCGGCAGGATATCACACCGCTTTCTTTGGCGGTAACAGATACTGCACGTTCGTATGAGATCAGGCCTTGTTGTTGGTAGAAAACTTACCAGGACATTTATTTACAAGACATATTATTATAGAGATGTTTGTTTTTATGTTTGTTTTAGGAGTAAACGAAAATGCTTATGCCTCGGTGTCTTCTGCATCTGCTAGTTCCTTACCTAAAGCAAATCAGAGTGCTGGTTTAGGCCGAAAAAACTAGATGACTATGTTGTAAAAACAGATGCCACGCTGAAACATCTTTTGGATTTGCAAGTAGCGAAGTATTTTTATGCAACTAATACCTCATTTCTGCACGCGGAGCACGAAGAGTTCAAGAAATTGATGAGTATGATACGGCCAGGTTACGTTCCTCCAAATTGATTTGATATTGGTGGCAAGCTGCTCGATGAAATTTTCAAGGACAAAAAAACAAAAGTAGATCAGATTTAGAGAATAAAACTGTAACCTTGTCAATTGATGGGTGGTCTAACATACGAAACGACCCTATCATTTGTACGTGCGTCTCAACGAATGATGGTAAAACTGTCCCGGTTGATACCATTGATATGGCAGACCACAGTTACACTGCAGACTATTTAGAAACTGTGGCAAATGAAAGTATA
Organism: Clitarchus hookeri; assembly: GCA_002778355.1. NCBI lineage: Eukaryota > Metazoa > Arthropoda > Insecta > Phasmatodea > Phasmatidae > Clitarchus > Clitarchus hookeri. The sequence goes on from NQII01000040.1 coordinate 1,092,549, forward strand.
CAAAAAGCAGAAAAACTTTTTAACTGTAAAAAGTAAAGTTAGAAGTGTTCTATCGGATAATGCAGCTACATGGCAAAAATGTGTAAGCAGCTTCAAACAAACACTGCTGACAATAATGGCGCGGAAGTTAATGTAACTATAGTTACGTACGGATGTTCTGCGCATATTCTTAACCTATTGGCTAATGATTTAGAAATTCCAGATGCTATAACACATGTTCTGAAAGTTATCAAGTACTTCAGAAACAATCATTTCGCGCATGCTAAATATTCACTCACCAAGGTGAATAGTTTAGTAATGCCATAGAAGTAAGATGGAACACAATGCATGATTCACTAAAGAGCTATGTTAAAAACTGGCCGATTTTGATGCAAATAGCAGATGAAAATAAAGAGGAAATTAGCTCTGACATTAGAAACCTCATACAAAATATGAGTATTAAAAGAAATGCAGAAGGTCTAATTGCACGACTAGAGCCAATAGCCAAAGCTCTGGACAAGATTCAGAGCGATAAGTGTACCATTTCAGATAGCGTACTTATCTGGAAGGAATTAATTGACCAACTAGAGGAGGAACTACATATGATTCAAATGAAAATTGTCATGAAACGATATTGCCAAGCGATGATACCGGCTCACTATCTAGCGTACATGGTGAATCCCAAACTGCCCCAAGAAAAGTTGTCAAGCGACGAAAGTGATGCAGCCTTACAATTTTTGCGAGAAAGCTATGGAGAGACAGGAACCAGTTTTATGAATAGCATTATTCGTTTGAATGCAAAACTTGAACCTTTCACTGGAGTATTAGTTGATGAACAAGTCATACAGATAACCGCCCCTACTGATTGGTGGTTAGCGATCCACAACATGAAAATATGTATAACTGAAGCAGAATTACAGATAATAAAGCAACTGCTAAGTGCTGTTGCATCTTCCGCTGGGGTGGAAAGAATATTTTCAATGTTTAATTTGGTGCATACCAAAATAAGAAATAGGTTAGGCACCGAGAAGGCAGCCAAATTAGTTTTCCTTTTAAAGAACCTGAATGGGAAAAAATAACTATGTAACCAGCCAAATGGATTTTGTCAATTTAAGTCATTGATTTTCTTAATTTTTCATTGTTGATTTTTTGTTTTAATGTGATTAGTATTGATAATTTTAGAAGAACTGCAATGTTGATTCTTTTTTATTTTATAAATTAAAATATAATTAAAATAAACAAANGGAAAAAATAACTATGTAACCAGCCAAATGGATTTTGTCAATTTAAGTCATTGATTTTCTTAATTTTTCATTGTTTATTTTTTGTTTTAATGTGATTAGTATTGATAATTTTAGAAGAACTGCAATGTTGATTCATTTTTATTTTATAAATTAAAATATAATTAAAATAAACAAAGAGATGTTTTTTTAAAATAATAATTGACTTCCAAATNTTTTTATTTTATAAATTAAAATATAATTAAAATAAACAAAGAGATGTTTTTTTAAAATAATAATTGACTTCCAAATGAAAAAAGATAGGAATATGTAAATAAATAAAAAAAAAATCTGATTTAAATCAAATAAATCTGATTATTTTGAATTTAAAAAAAAAAATCATGATTTTTATCAACTCTGATCTCCAGCCAGTCCTTTGCATTGGCCGGAGCTGTAGAGAAACTTGGTAATCTGCCCTTATCTGTGCCTCCTCTGTGCTCTCACAGCTTCTGCACGGGGGCTGGAAACTCAACATCGCTGCATGCGTACCACGCACGACAGAATAATGTTCAAACTAAACTCATCAACATTCAAAAACTATCCACTCAAATAATTTCAAAATTTGACTGGGAAACCATTGACAATTGTTTAACCATGGTGTAATTGTAACATTTTCTTTACTGAAAATATTTTCAACCACAAAAAATGGTAAAACAATAGTCTGTTGATTATTTTTGTGGGTATGCACAGAAAAGGGAGTAACAAGCAAGAGCATTTTTTTGTTTTAGAATGTATATGGGTAATAAGTGTATGAGATGAGGAAGAAACACCCAAGCTTATTTATATGCCCGTCTTAAACCTTTATAAAGTAAGCACTTTGAGTCCCTAGTAAATTTTTTTATTTCAGCCATTTTTTATCCTTTAACCACCTTTTTAAATAAATATTGCCATGTAAGTAATAAACACAATGTATAGATTCCACCACACTCAGACCTTAATGTCTAAGGCTAAAATAAAATTTATTTATTGACTATTACTCCAAATGAAAGGGCTTTCAAAAGTGCTCACTTTACCATGAATAGCCTATACCATTTGTGATTTCCTTGTTACGGTATGTACAACTTCAGAAATATTTCAGCTGTATAGGAGATCGGCAGCTACGAACGTCCTGCTTTCGGTTATCTTCATTACACTTCACTAATCTTGTATCTGCATACAGTTAACATAGTGCTGCTAATTACTAGTTAGCACATGGTTAGTGTGTAGCATACATTATTATTAAACACAAGAATCACAAGCAAAATAGAGTAAGTATATTTCGTTGTGGTAATTTAAAAGTTACTTTTGATTTCAAACTACATTTGTCTCACCCAGTCAAGTTCATAATCAATAGCTTAGAAAGTTCAGGTAAGTCATAGTCTGCTATAATTGTAGTAATTCATACAAGTGGTGGGTGGTGACATTTTTTTGTGGGTAAACTGCAAGATGATGATTACACACGCACACGCACACACGTGAACCTGTATGTTGCAATGTTTTAATTAAAAGGTACAAAATTTTTAACTGTTCACATGTAAGATGTACTTAATGCAGCGAGATACACTAAACATCATAATAGACTCCATAATATCAATTAATATATGTTATTATATGAAACTAATGATTTTTGACTTGTTTAAAACACACACTTGCGGAAACAAGAGGCACAAATCACAAGATACTACGATACATTCTATAACATAACAGTTCAAATTTAAGCATATTTTAGTTAGTTTGTAAATTTATCAATATCGTTTTACAGGCAGTCCTCTACTTTCGGACACAGTGTGTTCCTAATTGTGTGTATGAAAGTTGAAATGTATGAAAGTAGAACCCTTATGTTAATGTGAAAATGAGGTTCTGTTCCTAGATGGAAAAAAAACTACTAAAAAGAAATATTCATGACAATATATTTACACACAAAGAAACAAGATTATGCATAAAATTTATTTAAAAGTGTTTAAATATATAGCTGACAGTTAAAACAATTGAAAAGACACATTTTACACACACAAACATGCAACTAATTGCAGTGGGTACATACATACATACATACATACATACATACATACATACATACATACATACATACATACATACATACATACATACATACATACATACATACATACATACATACATCTTTGGAATAGTACATAGCCTGTTTAACAATCACTGGGACCTTGTGTAGATGAAAATTTTTTTAGTGACAGTTTATCTCCACCCTTCTTCTTTTCATACAATTGTATGTAGCACATTGTAGCTGCTTCGACAGCTTTATGAACTCGAGAACTTCTCTCTTCATCTGGATCATTTTCTTCAATGATGATAAAACAAATTTTCAAGATTCTTTAAAGCATTGTTGATTTTATTCTCTGTAAGGGTTTTTGTAGGTTGTTCTGGACAGCCATCATTTTGAGCAGCTGTGGATGCTGATGAATTTGCCTCTTGAAGAGCAAGTAGATCTAAATTTGTCAATGGCTCTGAATGTGAGGCCATCAGATCATCAACATCTTCAGAAGTAACCTCCAGATCCAGCTGATGCATAACTTTAACAATTTGTTCTGTTGCACTTTCTGGGGTCTCCTCAAAACCTCTGAAATTTGGCACCAGGCAAGGACACAACTTATTCCAGCAACCACTCATTGTAGATGGCTTTATTTTTTTCCATGAGAGAGAAATATTGGTGACAGCATTAAGGACATTGTAGTTTTTCCAGAATTCTTTTAGAGTGGATCTTCTATCACTATCTGTTGCCTTGACAGCTTTGTCGATTATTCTCCTCATGTAATATTTTTTGAAAGTTGAAATTACAGTTTGATCCATTGGCTGGATTAAACTTGTGGTGTTCGGAGGCAAGAATATGGCCTTTACCTCTGAACATAAATCTTGCAATGTCTGTGGATGTTCAGGTGCATTATCCAACAGTTACAGTGCCTTGAATGCCAAATTCTTCTGCTTACAATAATTTTTCACTTCAGGGACAAAATGATTTACATACCAGCCCATAAATAATGCTGAAGTAACCCAAGCTTTTGAGTTTGATTTCCATATGACTGGCAGTTTTTCTTTGGGGTTTCCTTTAAAGCCCTGGGATTCTCAGAGTGGTACACTAACAGAGGTTTTAGTTTACAATCACCTGCAGCATTACCACCAAGTAGAAGTGTCAATCTGTCTTTAGATACCTTATGTCCAGGTGCAACAGCCTCTTATTTTGCCAGGTAAGTTCTTGAAGGCATTTTTTTCCAGAATAAGCCCATCTCATCAACATTAAAAATGTGGTAAGATGAGTAATTTCCCTCATCAACAATGTTCTCAAAAATTTTTATAAAATTTTCGGCAGCTTCAGTATCCGCACTGGCAGATTCACCTGTAAATGTTATGCTGTGCGGGTCTGTCCTTAACTTAAACTTGTCAAGCCAGCCTTTGCTCACTTTAAACTCTGGAGCATTAGCAGCTGACTCACCAAGCTGTTTTTTCCAATCTTCATACAAACTGAAAGCTTTGCCTTGAATTATTGCAAGGCTGAGGGATATTTTTCTAGTGTTAATAGCCTAACCACACTTTTAAAGACCGTTCCATCGCTACACCCCGCCGTTTTGAAATTATCTTGGAAGAAAGATTTCCTGAATTTATAACATAGCCCTTTATGTTGTCTTTACTTTTAACAATGGAACACACAGTGGATCGGCTCAAGCTGAAAGACCGTCCTATCGCTGCAAATAATTTGCCACTTTCCGATTGCGCGATAATTTATAATTTCATTTGTACACTATTTACAACATGTTTTCTTTGTTTCTTACACACCGAGTCTTCATTACTTTCGTTTTTACGTTTCTTATTCATTGCATCGTGAAATAATTACGTATGTGCACCAATAGGTTAACAACAACAAAAAAATTTTATAAAATTAACCTCAAAGGAAACTAAACACCATAATAAAAACAACGGAAGTTCTAAGCAGGAACGGCATTAATATGTAGAATTGCCATAGCGTAGTAACACATCAGACATACAACTGATATTTGTTCAGTTATATCGGAAACATAGTTCCGTATATCCACACCAGAGGTCTCTACGTAGTATAAGTCAACTTTGCCCCAATATTATTTGCGAAGACAAAACCTACAGAATATAAACAATTCAAATATCTTTGATGTTTACGTTTGTCTTGATGGAGGCATGCACACAATATGTTTTTTGGTTATGTACGAAAGTACGAAGCATACACACGAATATCAAATTTATGGTGTAAGAAGCCAATGTACGAAAGCGGTAATTGTAAGAGAGTCGAATGTCCGAAATTAGAGGTCTGCCTGTACTACTTTACTGTTTCAGAGTGAGCTATTTCAGTGGCCGAGGTCTTCAGTGCCGATGATGGAGGAGTGATGGAATGTGATTGTGGAGGAAACTGAGGTACCCAAAGAAAACCCAACAGCCAATGATAATGACCGCCACATTTCCTGTATGCAAAAATTTGGGATGACCCAACGAAATCAAACCCTGTTCACTTTGGTGGAAGACGAGTGGTCTGATCACTATACAACCACAGCATCGTTATACATATGTAGCAAACATGACACTTCATATTGGTTTTATAGCATGAATATTTTACTCCGTTACAGATCAGTGATAATATTTAATTGCTAGAAAGTTTGATTCGTCTGCCTTTCTTTGAAATATTATTGATCAAACTTTTTAACCTTTTGTTTATTTTGTGTTTCACAGAGCAGATCTTTTAAAATTGGTAGTAATTTCACTTTTGATGTAGGTGTACAGTTTTATTCTTTTCATTGCTATAAAAACGTTTTTCTGGGGAGGCACTAGTTGCAGGAATAGTTAATATAAGTTTACTGTAAACCACTAATTTTTCAAATGCAGTTTAGTATTAAAATGCCTAGAATTATTTTCCTGCAGTAGTTATCCCCATTTTGCTGTCACGTGTCCCCACCGACATAATTTCTCTCATCTTTCCAAACGTAAAAGAAACAGCCAATATGAAACACAGTACAAAGAGTAAAGTGGAGTGGAGAGATTTGAGCAGCTCTTAACAGCGAGGTTTTGAGAGCCTATACAAAGAGTAGAGTGACTGTTTCCGACTGGTGTCAGGATGACGATTCCCATCTATTCCAAGCAGCATACATTGTGGGACTTGCAGCTTATTTTGCAGAGAGGCAGTAATCAAATACAGGACTTTGCTGAGGAAATCACACTGTCATATATAAAAAAAACAGAAGATAATGAACATAAAACTGATATTATACTGTGTACCATATAAGAAGGCTACATTCTTGACAGTTGACAATAGCCGCACCTTTTCGTTTATGTATCCATTCGCCATCAACTGGTGTGTCAAGTATAGGCTTTTATGCTCCGCGTCAGCGCGTCCAGGAGGTGCTGCTACGTGTGGCAATTGGTGAACTGCTTGGGTGGTGCTGCATTCGTAAACGGAGCTTGGTGGACGTGTGTAGGGTTGTTCATAAATGCTGTACACAAAATATATCTTACTTAAAAAATTATACAGAGCTCGCGGGAAAATAAAACCATTTGTATATTAAATTTTAAACAAAACTGTAATATGTTTCTGGGTGTAGTTCGGGATATGGATAACAGATCGCGTGGAAGGGCGTGTTGTAACAGATGGTGTGCCTGTACCTCACAAGATGGCAGCACATGGTTGGAGAGTCTGGAAACTTGAAAAAGGTTTAGATTTTTTCGTTACGTTTGGATACGGGTCGTTTTATTCTGCATCTCATTTTGAACACCCATACATTACTATTTTATCATGAAGTTTCGTTTCTAAAACAAAAAAACTGCTGTTTTATGACCATGTAAAATAAAATGTATTAATTAATCTACGAACTCTTTCTTATCCGCGTATTTTCTGCTTTTCTGATGTGCGTCGGCACTGCTCTCAGAATAGCCAACGTAATATTAATTTCTGTTCGTTCGTGCATCAGCTGATACAGGATTTTGTAAATGGCAAGTTGTTTGTTTTGAATACTTTAAGTTGCCACACACTTACTGTCAGAATGTGGCCTTCTTATATGAAATGAACTCTACCAATGGCCAGTGTGCATGTCACGCAATTGAGACAGCATTGAACGAAGGAAACAATTTTATTTATGATACACTATCAGTCTCGTGTAAGTATACCAACAGCGTGCGTGTAGCTAAGGCCAGCTGTCTTGCCAGGAGCGGGCCTTACCCAAACATTCCTGATCGGCTCACAAAGCTACCCAATCCCCTTCAAATGGCAACCGGGAAAGACTGAGAAGGGGAAACATGAAATAAATTACACAAAAACTCAGACCAGAAAAATTAAAAATATTTGAGAGTAGCGTGAGAATTCATGTGCCCAGAAAAATAAAAATGTACTGTTTAGAAATGAAACCAATAGTCCAGCAATAGTTCCAGGTAAGCGGTGCTTACCTAGCATCTGTGGAATACACACCACTGATTCAATACTGTGGATGCACTTATTACTCATTTTTTCTTGCACAAAAAATGTAGTTTACAGAGATGTTTTATAGATTTTAAACATTTTAATTAATGACTGATTTTAACAAAGATTTGGAATAGGGAAACTCAAACCAATTTATAGAATAATGAATGATTAAATAAATACATGTATTACATTTTTTCATCTATCTTGACTTTGACCTATTCAGACCCGGCATTCACAATTATTTATACAACGCATAGGAAAGTTATTTTGGCCCGGCACTGTACATTGTGAGACTCTGTGCCAAAGGGTCGTCAGTGTGCTTAAATTATTTGGAAACCATGATGCTAGTGTAGATTATAATGGGTCACATTATTATGGAACACGCTTTCATTTCATTGTTTTTGACGTCTAAATGAGTTGAGAGATTTGGGCAGCCCTTAACAACGAGGTCTTGAGAGCTGATGAGGGTGAAATGAGGTGATGATGGAGCAACACCAGAATGCAAGGGCAGGGGGAAACTGGAAATACCCGAGAAAACATGCCGACCAGCGTCGTTATCCAGCCTGATTCCCACTTGCGAAAACGCGGGAGTGACCAAACTGGGGATAGAACCCAGTCTGCATTGGTGGGAGTCAAGTAGTCTAACCGCACAGCCACTGTGGCCCCAAACTAAACAAGTGTCCTGCAGACTACAGCACTCGTAATTTTTTTTTGTTTTGTTTTTAATACCTGATACCATGAATTTATATGGTTCTTAAGTTCCAATTTCTGTTACATAAACTGGGAAGCACTTCTTCATTTTCGTATACAACACCAACAAAACCAGCAGGCATAGATATTGTTACCATTCAAAGCTGGGTTAAGAAATCTCAAACCCAAATTCCAACTTATGTTCTGAAATGAAACATGTCTATAATTAGTTGAGCTCTTTTTCTTTTTTAGTATTTTATTATCGGTACAGTGTTTGTAGTTTTATATTTACTTTTAAGTTATGTGGCTACTGCACTTTGTAAAAACATTCAATAAAAAGTAACTTGTATAAAATTTTAAACCATTAGGTTTACTCATGAACAAAGAACACTATGGATTTCACTGTTAAAACAAACAAGAATATTTTGATTTTCAACTTTACAGCATAGGCCCACCAATTTTTGTGTACACTATAACTTGGACTTTGTCCTGAATTTGAGTTGATACATAACAGAAACTTTTATTGTCTACTTATCAAAGTGAGACAATTTTCTGGGGAACAGAAGGTTATAAGGCAAACTTAACAAACCATTTTTTGAAAAAAAATTTAAGTTGTAAAGTGCAAGTTATTAAAATTTTAAAACTGCTGTACTTAAAATAGGAGTGCATGTACTTTATTTAAAATGTTTTGCATGAATTCTTATCATTATCACTTCAACTACATTGTCAACGTGTAAACAAGTTTTGAATTTGGTGGCAGAGTATGAAAATTATTCTTACCAGTGGTGACATGCTATGTACTGATTCAAATACGTTTTACAGCTTCTCATGAACCAGTCAGTCTTTAGAATGACAATGGCCGTTATCTCTGATTACCCTGCTGGTTTTTTGTCTTATTTCAACTAAATAAAGGATAAATTGTAATGTGGTACGGGAGAAAAAGTGTTGTGTGGTAATTATTTTTCAGAAGAATAACTTTGAATAGTAGTAAATTTACGAAAGGTATCCAGTAATGAGACTGACATTTAATGGAAACATATTGTGTATGTAAAGGTAAAACCATCTGACATACCGTAAAGTTTGAGAGTAATTTGGTATTGATAAGTGTAGTTTTACTAAGAAAGTAGCTGTATTTGCAAAAAAAAATTTCACAAAATATATGTTGATAGCAATATTGTAGCCCATAAAATCTCATATTTTCGGAAAAATGGGGGAAGGGTGAAATCTCTACTCACCCACACGCTGGAAAAATATTTAGGGGGGGTGGAAGTTGGGCTACATCCATAGCATGGAGCTCGTTTTTAACTGCTGGCCGCCACTGGTTGGAATGTGCAACGAACAACAGCACTGAACCAACAAACTACAGAAAGGTCCCATAAACTCATTAAAAGGACATATTAAATTATGTTCACACAACTACCATTAATATCTATATGTCCCAGAGTAGCGTGCAAAGTGTTGCCACCCAGACATTGGGGGTTAACAAAACAACTAAGACACTAACATGCATAATATGACCTGTGTTTGCATACGAGCAGGCAGGGAAACAAGTGACAAATAAATTAAGTAGGAAATAATTTATTAAGTTAAATAAAATGCTTTTTCTTTAAGTGGCAACCTGTTTGGTGATAATTAACCCAGATGTGCCATTATGGCAGCAAACTATCTGACTCGTGACTTTACACTGCCGGGACATCCAAAACTTCACACACTTTAATTAAACCTGCACTAATTGACCCAGAACATGACTTCAGTAAACTCTGACAATTATCAATCTTACCATAGACTAAGCAATACAAAGTGTAACCAGCTAAATTCCATAGAAACTAATTAATAAACTATTTTACGTAAATTCAAAACAGCAAGTAGCCACCTGGTGAAGAAGAGAAATGTATCTTGTAATTGTATGAAGTATTTCTTGTCCTTATTTTCATTAAGCTAAGGGTCAGTTTTCTTGTAGCACGGTTCTAGAGGTAAGGTGAGCTACATCAGCATGGGGTACTTCATCTCTTTGTCTAAAGTTTAGCTGAAATAGTTGTCTTTTTTTACTTAAATTTTCAATGTAACTTCTGAACCCCACGAAAGACACCTTGACCCTAGCAGTTATAGGGGTTTTAACATAAAATATTATGCTTTGCTGTTCACTGGGACATAACTTTGTTTATTGTTGCTTATCAGCCAAGCTGAGGGCTGGAGCCGCTTCAGCTTACAACCATAAGGGAGGTGTATATAATGTGCAGACTTTAACAGCATTAAACACCAGTATTTAGAAATGGACTTTCATTTACGAGTCATATTACCTGGTCCCTTCACAACCATTCTTGATGTTGGCAGTCTCCAATAATTAATTATGTAACAAAGTGTTAAAATGTGGTACGTGAATGACGTTACCGATGGCTGACAACCAGTAATATTGCATTTCAGTCATTCAGTCCAGGGAAATAAGGCTAGGTGACAGATGTGCCCTGTGGTACAGTGTAGTGTTTGCCTGATTGTAGACTAACTGGCGCCCTGTCATACTTGCATCACAGGTACTATATTTATTCAGGTTCACTGTATTTCTCCTGGCAGAGGAAGGTCTTCTTTTTCCTCATACCACTCCTATCATAGCTTTTCTGGAGAAATTCTTGTAATTATTTTTTCAGTGCACTCACCTCCTGTTCCATTCCATGTTTTACACCACCCATTATATTGCCCCATCGTTTCACTAACTTTATCAGTTTTCTTTTCCATGCATTTTATTCTTTTATTCACTAGTTTTTTTATGCCTTTTTTTAACCCTATGTACATATTTTATTTATACACAGTTTTCTTGTTTGCGTTTTCATTTACACAATTTTATTATTTATATTACTTAGGGTCAGTTAGGGCAATAAAAACAAAAAAAGGGTAAAAATGAGTATTAAAATTTTTTTTGGTCTGGTTAATGACTTCACTAATTCATGTTTTTGGTGATGCGTACCAATCATATATTTATTTGAGAAAATGTTTTCATTAATTTGTAGACAATATTCTCAACAATCAACACATTCTCCTTAAATGTTGCATTTTGTACTATAGACATTTCATACACACATATTAATATTTTGTTATTGTAGCCCAACTGAAAATTGTAACAAATATTTCCAAATTTACTATGGGGTTTAGTGTGATTCTTGTAATATCAGCTGTGAAACACATGTTTAAATGGTCAAGTGCAAAATAAAAGTACGTTTAAAAATGGTGCAAATACGAGACCGCTTTGGGGTAAAAGATAGAGAGAGAATGTAATTTGATAAATGAGACAGTTGGTAAGCATTTATTTGCTACTTAATTTAAACCTGCTTATTTTCATTTTGTACATGTTAGAGACAATTGGTAAGCCTATAGCTGTTGTTTAATTTTCATAGGTCTATTTTAATTTCTCATTTGTTAATGAGTATTCCATTATGTTGGTTCGATCTGAGTAGTTGAAGCTTCCTTTTCCAATGTTTTATTTATTGTGTGAAATTTATAGTGCAAGCAGTGGCATATGTAAACCCATTTTATGGAAGGGGCAATTGAAGGTGCAAGGGAAATTTTTTGTGGTTGGGGAGAGGTTTACTGACGGCCATGTATAAAGTACGTGTCCGGGGGGTTTCTCCCCCAGGTAATTTTTGACTTTCAAGGCTAAAATTTAGTAGTAATTTGGCTTAGCCTCTTCCATGACAAAACCATGTTTGTTTCTCTGAAATTAATTTTTTTTAGACAAAATGTGTAACAATAAACTTTAACATTTCAACTGATACATTTAAATATAAAAATAATTACATCATGAAACATTTTCAGCATTATTGCATCTAGGGTATTTGCAGCAGTATTTTGCAAGTACACATTAATCTTGGACACTGGCCGTTGAAAAATTTAACTATTCCAACTGAATCATAACATAGTTACTAGTTCATTGGGACATAGAGTTTAAGCTATAAAAATGGGCAAGTTCAGATGACATGCAAGATTTTAATTGCATTTTTAGCAAACCTCTTGATCTATTTATTTATATTAACAATTATGCCTCTGTGGATATCTCGGAGGTACTATTCATTCAATCTGTTCCAACAGATCCTAATTCTTAACTTTGTCTTCGTGCACTTGAGAGTTGAGAAAAATCTTTCTGTGATCACTTTATTTATTGGGAGCATCATAAATATTCTCAAAAATATATATGTTGCAGGAAATAAGTCTGCGTCATAGGCAAATAGGACATCACACACTCTTTTCATCTTTTTTTTATCTTTATTGGTTATAATGAATTTTCTACAAACACTTTAGACAGAAAAAGTTTTTAAGCACTGTAAACAATCTTTTGAAAAGCATATTTCAATGACCAGAAGTGCATGATCCAGAATGACATTGTACAGTGCTATTCTGTAGTTTTCTTCCTTATTATGATTCTCAACTGTAGGGTTTTCTGTGCATGTTTGCTTTGACGAAGTACGTGGCATGCACATATGGAAACCAAGTTCATCTGCTAAGATTATTCATTACAAAAAATGTTGGAGAATGCTTTTTTCAGTGTTATTGTTAGATTGTTAATATTGCCAGAAGCATAGTTCATGTCAAGGGTTGACAACTTCAGGTGCCTACTGAGTGGCAAAGTGCAAGGCAAGTACTTTGTACAGATTGTACACACAAACTCTGTATGTTTTGTATTGGCTATAGGGGAAGATTTTGATGCAGAGTTTAGCTTTCCCAACTTGACACCTCATCTAAACTGCTGTAATCATTGGTATTCCCATGTGAAACTACAAAACAGAGTTGTGATGCTGTAGAATTTAGTTTTAAGTGGTTATTGAAAAACTCCTTGACAATTTTCATTGTAGCTATGCAATTTCTGACATATAACCTTAGATGTGTTTAAAAGGGAATAATTTGAGGGAATGATTGCTGCCTGGGCATTTGTTAGTGTTCTTAACAGTTTTCAGGATATCTTGGACGGCACCAACCATAGCAGACACCATCACATTGCAGCTGTCAGTAGCAACACCAGCACAGTATTTAGTATCCAGATTTAGCTTCATAAGGCCAAGAACAACACCTGCTGTTGCCTTGCCTGTTAGCCTAACCCTCTTGGATTGTTTGCGTTTGTCTTGGTTTCATAATCAGGATTTTCAAAAGAAGATAACAAAAACTTAAACTCTATTACTTCACATGAGATGCATCTGTTGTATTGTTAAATATGATGGCATAGTATTGGACCAGTTTCTATTCCTCTCTGTGATAGCTCAAAGAATTTTCAATGGACAACATTCAATTATTTCATTCTGAATGCATGCACTTACATAAATGGCTCAAGTGAAAATGCTATCAAGTTGTTTCTTCAGCAGTTTGTGTCTGCTAGTTACACAATAATTTAGGAGTTCCCTGTGATTGCATTAATCTGTTTGTGGAACAGCATCATCAGTGATAACTCCATTTTTATGCTCCCTTCTGAGAGATATATTTTGACTCTCAAGAAAGATAAAAGACTCCAAAAGTGGACAAAGCCTTTCACGGTTCTCTTCCACCTGTATCGTATGGTCTGTGGTGACTGTTTATTACATTGAGCTCAGGTTGATGATAGGCTGAGAGTGAGTGAAGTGGGTGAAGAGATATGGGCGGCTCTTAACAGCAAGGTCTTGAGAGCCGATGAGGGTGATTGAGGTAAGTATGGAGCAGCGCCAGAATGAAATGGCGGGGGAAACGGGAGATACTCTGGAAAAGCTGCCGACCAGGGGCATTGTCCAGCACAATTCCCACATGCGAAAATCCGGGAGTGACCCAGCTGGGGATTGAACCTGGTTCGCCTTGGTGGGAGGCGAGCAGGTTAACCGCTCAGCCACCGCAACCCCATAGGCTGAGAGGAAACATTTGCCAGAATCAACACATCCTTTGCAATATTCAGCCTCATCATGCACCTTTAAGTCACCATTCTTTCACATTAAACTGTTGAGCTTGATAAGAGGTTTTTTGACAAGCTTTTGTAGTGATATTACCTTATTGTGTCCTGCAGAAGATTTTGCAGACAAAACAAAATACAAAAGAGACCTTTGAGAACCGCAAAATATGTCTCATAGTAATACATGTCGGTGTGTGTCATTGACAAGTAGCAAATGTATTCCTTTCCTTTTTGGAGGAAGGGAATCTATAGCTTGAAGGTGATTTCCAAGTATTCTCCAATAATATTTTTCTGTATTGATCAACATGTGATCTTACATTAATTCTCAATTCAATCTTATCATAAGCTGGAGCCATACTTTCATTCCTAGATATATTCCAGACCGACTTGTCAATTGAGTAGTCTAAAGTGTGTTGCGTGACTAGTCTGTCTTGTACTGCAGTGGTAACAAGGTTCATCCGCAGATGCCTGGCAGGAACCTGATGTAACCATGCTTGCGGGTGGGACTGACAGCGCAGTATGTTGCTTTCCAACAATGACAGTTGGTGCTTTCTGTAAGAATCAAATGTCGACGCCCTGTATGGATCCTTAGCCCTTCTTCTGGGACTGCTTATCTGCAGGTGTGATGTTCTGTAAGGTCAGAAGCCTTTTATGTAGTGTAAGCAATAACAGACTATAAAAACATATAAAATTCAGAACTACGTGTGTAATGCAGCAGGCATGTTACGAGCCATCAACACCAGTCAACTTCTAAACACAGTTTTGTACTGTCCCAATAGACATAGCCAGGATTTGTTTAGGAGCAGGATTGTAATTGAGAAGGAATGGAGGGCACCTAAAATACACTTGCCAATAGCATTGTTATTTATTAAGGGAAGAGCCTAATGAAGACTAAGATTCAGAGCATTAGTACCTAGGGATGGTGATTCAGAGTAATCTTAGGTAAAAAAACAAATACAGAGAGAGGTATCAAAAGGAAGAAGGGTTTTGGGAATGCTGGGAAGGGTCTTGAAGGGATTTAGTAGGGAGATGAAGAAGAAAACTTTGAATGCTATGACTGAGCGGATAATAGAAAATGCAGCCGCAGTCTGGGACTTGTATGTGGAAGAGGAGGTATGGGAGCTGGAGAAGGTGCAAAGGTCATAGAGGTAGGTTAAGGGCAAATGGGAAATTCAGAGGTGAGATGATGGGGATGAAAGGAATTTTAGGCCATCCTTAATGATGGAGTTGGGATGGTGCTTCCTAAGGGACAGGAGGGCCGTGGTGGTGTAGTGTTCAGACTATTCACCTCCCACATAGGTGAACCAGGTTCGATTCCTGGCAGGGTCACTCCCAGGTTTTCGCATGTGGGAGTAGTGTCGGATGATACCTCTAGTCTCTGGGTTTTCTCGAGGATCTCCTGTTTCCCCCGCCCTTCCATTCCAGCACTGCTCTATACTCACCTCGTTTCACCCACACTGACCTTTTATAGAAGTATTACTGTTGGAGTATGATAGACAAGATAGATATGTATAAGCAACATGGCTGTATTACAATATGTGTACTTTTTTTCTTTGTAATCTTGAACTAATTTTCAGAGTGTAAATACTGTTCTAACATACAGACAAGAATATTTCTAATCTTCATTATATAATTATAACAGTTTGAGTTTACTAGGTTATGGCAACTAATGGAAGATGTCCTCCATTTATGCTCACTGTTTAAAATATAAAGTAGTTTATGCTCTGCTTAAATATAAAGTAGTTTATGCTCTGCTTGTTTTGTGCATTAAGTTTACTGCTGTTTTTGTCTATGTAAACTTTGCATTAGCAAACTATTCTATCATAAGAACTGAAGCAATCTTGTGCTGATGCCTTAACTTAGCCAAATTAATAAATGTTATACTGAAAATAAATACCATTTAAAAAAATTAATTTTCTCTGAAATGGAACACTTGATACTGCTTAGATTATTTTATTATTCAGCAGTGTTGTGATTGAGCTGTTGCACTGAGGCTACATTTAAAACAGCCAAAGTTATTTATGCTAAAAAAAAGAAGCATTTGATTTTCTGGGCATTTCTTCCACGAATGTCACTTCTGTTGACAATTTCTTTTTTATGAGCGGACAGCATTTTTTTGTTTCCATAATAATGTTCCAGTTTGGGTTTATATGTTTTGTATTATAATATTTGAACATTTTGGAGTATCCTCCCATAGGTGTTAATTAATTGCCTTAATGTTGATAGCATGTCTTTCATTTTGAGTGAAAATAAGCTCATTTTTAGTTGAGATTTTTACTTAAAATATTTTACGTCATAACTTCAATACCTGGTAGATACTTTTTTGGCAATTGTAGCAGCTGTCATTTGTCTTCTGAATTCATGGGGAAATACATTGTGTTGTTAGTCTTCTGGCGGTTATATGGAATCCTATATAAAATTGGCAATACTGTAGAAGTAACATTAGTGCCATCATGAAACCAGATCAGAGGTGTTAAATCTCTGGTGGTTATTCATTTGTGCTCTGTGGTCAGGACCAACCAGCAAAAACATCATCTGGCTGAAGCATTTAAAAACCTGAAGAAATCACATTACCATTATGGCACAATTCCAGCATTATTTTTTCCTGACAACCACAAAAAAAATANTATATAGTGGTTGTCAGGAATTACAGGAAGCCTTATAAACATAATTTTCTTTGTGCTGAAAATGATTGCTGTAAGAAACCTTTGACTGCGTTTAAGTTGTTATTCAGAGATAAGTTTAAACTGTAGCAGAATTTCTTCTTATTATTTTTTTAGAACAGTGTTTTCCTTTGAAATATGATGTTTTATTTTACTACATGATGCTTAATTGTTGATTCCAGGCAGATTACAAAGCAGCATGGTGCAAATCTGTGACCAAGAGAGCTAATCATTGGCCATTGGAAGAAGTCCTGGAACTTGTGGTAGCTCATGTGAATGAAGAAACAGAAGGTTTTAAGGTGCAATTTTTTAGGTATTAAGCATACAATAGTCTCCTACCGTTATAATTAAATCAGGAAAACTATGAAAATACTAGTCAAGTAGCATTGAGTAAACAGCAAATGTAGTTTTAAGTGTACAACTCCCAGTTCTTTACTTTATAAACAAACATTTTAGAATTTTTTTTTATAAATTGTTAAAACATTTGTTATTGAAGGGGAGATAAATTCCATAGACCTAAGTGTGATTACACGTAGTAAGCAGGTTAGAGGATTTTTGAAGGTTTGTAAGAAAAATAGCCGGGCTTCTGGCATCAATTAGATATATAAGATTCTGGTGTGAATTAGATTTATGAGTCTGTGTTTAAGCCCAATGAACATAGTTTTTGAAAACATGAGAAAATTATCTTTTTTTAAAAGACTGTTGCATTAATAAATTCAGTATTTTATTTATTTCTAAAATACTTTTTAACTTTAAGACCTTAATTGTAACATCCTTCCCAAAAAATAAATAAATTTAGTTTAAAAAATTTTGTATAGTTTTCAAAATCTAAATTGAATTTTTTTTTGTTGCACAAATAACAAAAGTTATATATTATTTGCAAAAATTAAACACTTTATACTGATAATGCTACAAGTTACCTTGAGACATACGTAACCAATTTTTTTCTGCTTTAAAAAAAAAATTTGGAAATAAGAAAAATGTTCCTGTATTTTTTATTTGCGTTTGACTCTGAATTTTACCAAAGTAACTTCAGTTAAGTGTATCTTTAGATTAATTAAGAAGTTGCTTATAGCCTGCCTTTGATTTTTTTGTGTAAATGGTTTTGTCAGTTTTATTTGTATAATACAAAACAACAAAATTCCAATTTTGACATATAATAATTTTACTATCCAAAAACTTGAGCAAAAAAAATTATTTTTGTGTGAAGAATGAGTAATTCTGCATGTTGAAAAGAATTTGAGAGATAAATGAAATACTGCATGTTTTGGTAGCCAATACTTTCAAAGGCAACAACAGTATTCAACAAAGCAAATGTTAAAAGAATTTTCATTGGTTACAAAGAGCTTGTTGCTATTCAGTGTTAACTTTCCTCATTCAAGATATTTTGCTAAAGACACTGAAAAAGCTATGATAACTGTTTTATACCATATAAGGTTATCTCTGTATCGTATAACTGAATAAACATTTTGGGACGTAGATGTCATAAGTTTTCTAAAGAAGTCTATAGACAATGAACATCGTTCCTCCTGTCTATAATTCGGTTTTCAATGGCATGTTGGAGGGCATCCCAGATATGCCCAATAACATTAAAATCAGGTTAATGAGGGTACCCGTGGTATGACCCCAAACTCAGTATGTTCCTCCAACCATAGATAAGCTGCTCTGGATGTGTGTGTGGTGGCATATTGTCATGTTTCAATAGTCCAAACACATCCGGATGAAAGCAGGACGTGAATGGTTGCGACATGTTTGAGAGGATGCATACGTAATGTTTCCTAGTCATAGAGGTTAGCAGGCATACGAGGGGTCCTAAAGTCACCACTACACGATGCCCATTTCTGTAGCAGTTTTCATACCCATTTTATGCTTGAGTTTCTGCTGCCATGCAGGTTATAATTACCCCCCCCCCTCCGGAGGGGTTTGCTTTCAGGTATAACAGTTTCCATACCCATGGGCATGCCCAAAACGGTAATAAAACAGGTTATATTTTGCTGTACCCACAGAGCTGTGACATAAAAGATGGTGGACATCAGAGTAACAACCTCAAGGTGTATATGTTCATATATGAAAAGATTACAGGTTGTATAAAACATTTTTTTATAGAAAATGAAACATAATGTAATAGGAAACACTTCAAATAATACACATAATCATAATAAAACATTAAACAGAACCTTAAACATTTTTTTTTTGTGTCTGTGGCATTACCTCTATAATATACTCCATTACAAGTCACAGTTCAGAACTGTGCATGTAGCTCAGTGAGTTGGTGCATTGTTCCACGCTACTAGCTTTAAGTTTTAGAGTTAAAAACCCAGTTGCAAAAACAATTTTTTAAATTGGTTTTATGTGATATTTTATTGCTGTTTATAACTCATGTTTTTGTTAGAAAATGTTTATTTCTAGAATAGGTTGGTCAAAAAGCAAGTAACTTTACAGTGCAGTCGACTGGTTGTGGTTGTTTACTTATCAAATTAATTGGTTTTTACAGAAAATAATTACAGTTGTGTAGCATAAATAATTTTAAGAAATGTAAACGCCTAAGTTTTAATATTGTGATATTTTTGTCTTCTTTTGGCCTTCTAACTGTAAAAGCTGTTATCGTTACGGAAAACACAATTGATTATTATGCTTGTTAGTGCAAAATATCTAAAGGCTTTGATAATTTTTTAATGAGTTTTCATAAATGTTTATTGTAGAGAATATGTGAATACCTTGCTTACATACATAAGCAGTACAGTTACTCAGATAATTTGCCATACATTAATAGTATTCATGTTCGTAAATTGAAATAAATGAAGTCTTTGGATGGGAAAAACAATCTTCGCAATTTTTGGATGCACCACAAAGGGCTCACAGATAAGTTTTGATTGCATTTGTACACCTGTCAACTGCAGACTGTCTACCATTTGTGAGTTGTTATGCCTGCCATTTAAGAATTTCCTATTAGCACTTTAAGTAATGTGTGGGTATGAACTGATGCATTCTTTTTTATCTTCTGCTATTGAAACTTTTGTGCCTTCTGTTATGCCCATGAGTACAACAGAATGTAGCAAAAATTAGGTATAGTGTAGGGCTGGGTTAATTTCATGCCACCTGGATCACACCCCATATCATTATGGAAATGTTGCTAGCCAGTTTTGCCCCTTGTTTAAATGCAGTATTCATAGAATCATGACGTTTTCTCCACACAAGGACTCTTCCAGCTGCCTGAATCAGTCAGAAACCCAATCAAACCATGATATATAAAAAAAAGTTTTCAGTGATAATGTGTTCAATGGTGGAGTTCCACAGCCTGGAAGATGTGTATAAGCCCAGTGTCTAGCAGTTAAGACATTGTACTTCAGCTGAGTGTTGGTTTCTAAGGTGCCATATCATGCAAGTTGTTACCAAGTCCTCATGCTGATGTTCACTGATGCCCCAGGATTGAATTAAGATATTATTTCCAGCCTTGTTGCTCTCCTGCTTCTTCAACCAAGTTTTTGACAGCCAGTACGGGTCACATTCGTCCAGGGTCTTTTGATAACCATACTGCTGTTCAGTTTTTTACCAGAATTTTTTTAGTTTATGTATATATACATAGTGACATGCAGAATTTGCAGTCAAGGAGGGGAATGGGTGGGTTTTACAGCCTATAAAATCTGTACTGTTGACTTTGCAGTACAACTTAATTGGCTGCAAAACATACATCTGAAATTTCAAAAATTTGCATCATATATAATAAAGTACATTGTTTGTCCATAAAGATATATTTATCTTTTGACATCATGTACACACCAAAGATTTGGTATTAAATTAATGTACAAATATAATGAAACAAAGTAAATTAAATCCAAACAATATAATTATTTGTCGAAAACACAAGCAATAAGGCTTGTTCTGCCAGTTCAGAGATAATGCTTCATTTCAATACCTCGGTGATTGTTGAGCAAAGTCAAACCATCAAGCGTAGTGGTTAGACTACTCTCCTCCCACCAGGGCGAACTGGGTTTGATTCCCGGTGGGGTCACTCCCCTATTTTTGCATGTGGGAATGGTGCCGGACGATACAGCTTGTTGGCTGGTTTTCTGGGGGATCTCCCATTTCCTCCCACCCCCTTGCATTTTGGCACTGCTCCATCCTCACTCGCTTCACCCTCATCGGCTTTCAATACTCCGATGTTAAGAGCCACCCAAATATCTCCACTCCACTCCAAACCATCAAGGCTCTACATACAGTGAGGCAGTGCTTCTGGAGCATTTATTGGAGTATTTTCTAAATTCAAAGTTGTTTTAATATTTTTTGTACTGTTTTACTAGAACTTTAGAATCTTCTTCCTTTTTGACATTACATCCTCGAAGGCTTTGTGTTTCAGTTGACAGGAGGCACTATAAACTCGCCAAAAAAGGCTTGTGCTTTAGGAAGTAATAGTGCAAACATGTGACAAAAATCCAAGAATATAATGAATACTGTCACAGTTTTGTATTTCTGGATCTGGAACAGAAGTATTGGAATGAATCATTTGCTGTCAAGAAGCTGTAGTTCATTTTCTGGAGAAAATTGCCACCTGGGATGACAAAGAGCATATCTTCAACTATGAATCAGCTACTCCATGCCATTCAGAATCCCTCATTTCAGATAGAACTGCAGGTAATGATGAAAGTGTTTAAAATTAGTCTCAGATCCAGTGAATTCAAAATTTGGGCATAGCTAAACCTTTAGAGTTAGCTGCTCATGTGCAGACAGTGCCGAGTAAAATGAGAAGACACTGAAAAGAATTTAGCGAGATATTTGCTTGTTTGAAGAACGTGTGAAGCTAACTACCCTATTAATGCCCAGGCTAGTTTGACAGCAAAGCGAAGTGCCAAAGTAAGTTTCGTGTTGCATGCCTTGCCAAAATTTTCAGGATATGCCGCTGCTTTAAAGTTACTCCTCTCTTTAAGAAAGGTAGTGAAACCAGTGTGAGCAATTACATGCCAATTTCAATCTTATTAAAATTTTGGAAATTTGTCACAAATAAATAATGCAAAAGCACATATACATCCCAAGGGTGGTACACCCCCTTGAAATTGAGTAGAAAGACAATGTAGTTGCACATTTAACAAAAAGTATTTATAATTGAACCATGAGCTTCTGGATAATGGATGAATAGGCAAAATAATCTGTGACCAGTGTAATATCTGTCTCCATCATCAAATCAGTTCATTAAAAAATAAGGGTTGCAACCCTGATTTGCAGAAAATTCTGTAATACTTAAGGTTTATTGATTTTCACATAACAGATTATGTATTAACATGATCAAATATACAAAAAAGATTTTTCATTTCATTCTCCTAAACCCAACTGTTTCCGAGAAATCCATGCGTGAGTTCACAACCACAAAATACTGTGCACAGGTAATTAGGCAATTACATTTCACTAAAGTTGATTGGGAGTCGTGAGGCAGACATACACTAATAGATGAACACAGAAAACCATATTAGTGGTCTCCCAGTTTCAATTGTAATGTGTATTAACTAGGTATTTGGTTTGACATTTTACTTAAATTTTTATTGGAAATCACACATTACCACACTAAAGTTCATATATTTTATTTTCTACTCCATTAAGAAAACTCCATCACCAGAAACTATCATAACATCATTCTTTGTAAATGTCCATTCTATTTTTAAATATGACAATATTTTGGGTTGTGTTATAAGACGACCCGTCATAGCTAATATTATAACCCCCACTTAATATGTCTTACTTTAAAAATCTTAAAATTCTCACATTGCCTGTCTTATACACTAGTGGGTAATTTAATTAGTGATACCTGCTTATTAGCATGTAGCGCCCCCTTTTGCCCTGATGACGGTGGTGATGTTGCATGGCATGGGCTCCACAAGACATGGGGCCGCGGTAGTGTAGTGGTTAGTCTACTCGCCTCCCACGTAGGCAAACCAGGTTCGATTCCCGGCGGGCCACTCCCGGATTTTCACATGTGGGAATTGTACCGGATGATGCCACTGGTCGGTGGGTTTTCTCGGGGATCTCCCATTTCCTCTCTCTCTTCATTCTGGTGTTGCTTCATACTCACCTTGCTTCACCCTCATTGACTCTCAAGGACCCCAATGTTAAAAGCTGCCCAAATCTCTTAACTCGCTCCACAAGACACCAAAGGTGGTCGTGAGCCGTACTGTTCTGGGACAGCTGCACAGCCTCCGACAATGCACTGAGATCAGTTGGAGCAGGATTCATGGCACGCACATCCCTCTCTACAGTATCCCAAATATTGTTCGATAGTATTGAGTTCATGTGACCTCGGAGACTAGGCAAGTAACTTCAAATGTGTGGAGTGACCACTCGGTCACAATTTGGGGGTGGTGGGCCTGCGCATTGTCTTGCTGTAGGTGCAGGTGTTCTGCAGGGTATTGTAGATGTAGAAATTGGTTGCACGTGATCTGCCAGCAGGTCTGTGTATGATTTGCTGGTGAGGTATGAATGCTTATGTAGCAGAGGACCTATTTCATCGGTCATAAACAGTCCTCATAAGAGGATACTACCACCGTCGGCCTGAGCTGTACCATGCTGACATGAGGAGTCCATCACTTCATGTGCTTGATGACACACTCGTACCCTGTCATTGGCATGTAGCAACGTGCACCTAAACTCATCCATCCAGGTGACCATTTTCCATGCTTCAAATGTCCAGTGGCAGTATTCCCGCACCCATTTTAAGGCTTTTTAAGTGGCAAAAAAATTGTGTTAAATTTAGTATTCAGCACGAGCACCTATTATTACCTGACATGAGAAAGATCTTACAAAAGCACTGTTTATTACATTTATTGGCATTTAGTAGTTTTAAAATTATGCAATACAAAATTTAAGTAGAATTTGTTCTTTACACTGGAGTTTCTTTTATTTTTTTTGTATATGTGCTTGATAGTAATATTAAAAATTTTCACTGCCAGAAAAAAATCCATTCTTGAAAAATTTAATATTTTTTGTTAAACATTTTTGTGCTTTTAATAAACAACTTCTTTCACAAGTTTTAAAATAAAAAATATATAAATTTTTAAATATTAATAACAAGCATAGTAGCAAACCACATCTCTCTGGTTTACAGATGGTTTATAATTCTCCAAACTGCCATTCCATCGTAGTGTGTGCACAAAGTAAGGCGTGTACGCTGTCTGCCGTGGTCTGGCATGGCACCGCCATTTCCATCAAGCAACAATCGGGGACCCTGGAGAGGCAGATAGGTGATGTTCCTCGTGCCATCTCTCTCAATTACATGGACAAGTAAAGTATTCGCCAGCCAACAAACGGTTTGGGCGCGCATGCTTTGTTCCGTTGCTCCCTCATTTTTCTTCCAGTCCCAGCCCACCGCCCAGGGACACTGACTGCATGATGGGGTATTCAGGCGACCTCACATGCACAGATTCCCTCTCTATTCTTCCACTCAACATGGCCTCCTGTTGCATCTTCGTGCGTGCTGACTGAACATGATATGCGAGTCAAAAGTGGTATTTCAGTTGTGTTATAGTTTATATTTTTACATGTAATTTTTGTGAATGGACAGCAGTTTTTTGACATTTTGTGGAGAACTTCGTTGACATAATGAATGTTACTTGAATTTTATGTAACCATATTTTATGGGTAGTTCTTCACAAAGGCCGCAGTGAAAAAAGTTATAGTAGTGCATGCGTGCACTTTTTAATTAAACTGCCTTTTGTAATTATTTATTTTAAAATGTAATTAGAATTTGTTCAAATTGTTTGTGACATTATTTTAATTAATTAAAATCACAAAATAAAAATAACATTATTGTCATGAAATGGCCAATAATGGGCTCCAGCAGACCAGATGACACATGTGAAATGGTGCAAAAATATGTATACAATGCAAACAAAACAAACAAGTAAGGTAATAGTAAAAGTAGCATTGAGAGGAGCCTGGCAGCAAATACAGTAGATTTGTTAGATGCTCAGACAGGAGGCTTTTTTCTAGTAGCTATAATGATTTTATACTAACCTGATGCTGAATACGAAGGTAATGTATTTGTGTAGTACTGCCTAATAGTGCTTTTTTTTTTTTAAATTAAAGTCTGATTAATTTGCAAGTCAGCCAAATGTCCTGTTAGCTTATGGTATGAAAACGAAACAAACAATATAAAAACTCACAGCAACATCTAACATACACAGATCTCTCAAGTCTTAGGTTACATGCCACCAGACCATAAAATTTTTGACTCTACAATGTCAGATTCAAAAGAGAAAGTGTGTATGTGATGCCAGAAAAATAGACTGTTCCATATAAAATAAATATTATATATATTGTTACAATTTCTCAAAATCAGTGGGCTAAACCAGGTTCGTTAAGGGATGGAGGTCTTGATTAAATAAAAGAGTAAATTATGGTTTCCTAATTTGTTTACAATAACTACAAACAAAATTATCTTCACTCAATACTTCATAATAAATTATCACTTGCTATTTACAATTAATGAATGCAATCAATAAAATTTACAGTCACCTCAAAGAAATTAATGTAATTAAATAATTAAAATCAGTCCAAATAGTGTATCAAAACCTATTGTATTACTTTATACATTTTATGTCCATGTTTTACAGCTGCAATATTTACAGTAAAATCCGTTTCACATGTTCATACAGTTCCACCTCAGTTTAGTCCGTCCCCCACCAGTCTGCAATGATCTAGAGATTTCCGAGCACCCTCATCTACAGTAGCCTTCACTCGTCTGGTTTCACGCCCTCTCATCCATTCACACCACGAACACCTTATGCGCTTCATCTCGCAATCTCCCGTTGTTGTCCATCCCCTTCATCGATGTCTCTCACCGCACTGACTTCACCTGGTTACCGCATTCAGCAAAAAACTTCTACCCAAGACTGCCGACCCGACTGCTGCTGTGATGTTTATAGTGATGTAGGCAATCGCCAGAAATTTCTCAAAATGCAGCATTTCACAGAGTCTCGTAGTTCCCAGAATATTCTTGTGCATCCTCCAAAGTTGTCAGCATCCCCAGAAAAGGGGGGAGGAGAGACCATGATGCCAGCCAGGTCAACTGTCAATCATTCCTAGCTGCCTGGCGACGGGACGCATGAGCAGGTCTGCCTAGGGATAGAGGAAGGGTCGAGGTGGGTCACCCCCCACAGAGCCGAGTCCGTGCATAGTGCCCACGCCCCGTGTAGCAGTCGGCTTGCAACAATATTTATATATATGTAAATGCAGTGATGTACTTTTCCTTTGAACAGCAGTAACAAATTATTTGCCTTGATATGTGAGTGTAATATGTTTAGAATATGTCACTTGTTCTTGTCGTAAAATCTTGTATTTGGTAAGTTGTAGGACAGGTTTCCAAAATGTATATATTGTTGGAAAAGTAATGCAAGAAATGTATAGAAGTGGATGAGTTTTTATTCAAGAGATTTTTAACATAATGTACTAGTTGCAATTGGCACAGAGTTTATTATATGTATTTAGTAAAATGTAGGCTATACATTCACACGTACTTCATACAAAGATTTATTTTAAAGAAAAGACAGAGAAAATAATATGTGAAAAGACTATTTCCAAAATATTTTGACTCGTTTCTTGGCCATTAATTTATACAAGTAACAGAATGCATTCTCCACAATTTACTGTCAAACTACACTGGAGAAAGGTTGCGGATTAGGAACGGCACTGGATCCCGCCTAAAGTTATATTACGATACCTTAACTTTAGTTAATTTTTGTTTTGTGGGAAAATCATGCCTTAGTCTGACTGATTGATTACAGGCAGTGCAAAACTTTTTTCGAGGTGTATAGTTATTAACTGACCATCAACCCATAGCAACTGCATTTTTTCATATTAAAAATAATTGTCACATTTAATAAAAATAAGTTTATGGATTATTTTGTTTTTGGATAATGAAAGAGAGCCAAATACACGTTATATGTTCAGGTACATATACTTGGATTTGTGTTAGGGAAACCGCCTTTATCAATAAAACATAAAGCTAACCAAGGAGGTGGTTGTATATAGTGTGCAGGGGCCCGACCCATGAAGCCAGTTTTGGAGCGAGAAAAAGGTCAAAAAAGAACATAAGGGAGCCAAGGTCCCTGCAAATGTAATGATTTTGTGCAGTGCTTACAATTGCAGCACTTTTAGTAACATAAATCAAAACATTCTGGAACTAGTAAAGACAACTCTCTTGTAAATAATCTTTGAAAAATTGGAAATATGTGAAATTGCTTACTTAATAATTAATTGTAAGGAATACACTTATGTTATATAGTATTTATTTTACATTATACTGTAATAATAAATTTAATCACATTAATAAGACAAAAAAAAGTTTGACTTCATATACTTTATTTGTACTAAAAATGTGTATGGGAGTGCTTGACTTATTCATCCAGCTACAACTGCCATTGGAGGAAGATCCTAATGATGAAGTGTTAAAATATTGAATTTATATTTTCTTTTGAGAAACGTTGTTTTGTACTTTAGTCATGGTTTCATTGGAACTATTTATATCAGTTAAAAGCTTTGAAAAATATAATGAAAAGCAGCACTTGTAGCAGTCTATTTGTCATAAAAACTGCATAGGAATATTCAAGGTGGACTTTTGAGCAAGTATACAAATAGCTTTATTACAGTATAGTGAACCAAATTAGTGAAGTGTTAAAATACATTTTGAGAGGTTAAAACAACTGAACCCTTGTTTAATCTAACAATTTATTTTAAAATACTTAATTTATATCAGGGAAACGTATGGTTGTTCAGTGGAAGAACCAATTTCTATATAAAAACCATTTTTAGTCTGAATAAATATTATTAAAAATTTCTTTACTTATTATCTGTAAATGTATGTACATACCCATATTAGCATTGACGAAACATATTTGTTGTTTTTACGTCTCATATGTACCGTAAAATAAATTGTGTTTAAAATTCCTAAGTTCAGATACCACTTAACTTTTGGATATTGTAAACATTTCATGAAAAATGTGTGTGTTTATGTACTTATTTGTCTGTATGTTACAATCCATTCATTATGCATGCAACACAAGGAGGTTGTATACCCTACAGTAAACATCTGGAGAGGCCTTAATCGGAGTAAGGGTGAAGCCAGATCGGAAGAGAACAAGGGTGAAAGAGGAACATAGGAGAACACAGCGAATAGGAAATGTTTCTGAAAAAGTCTCTACAAGCGTGATAATTTTGTGCGGCATATAAAACAATGGTATGGTGGCATAAACCACTAGAATAAAAAAAATCCTGTAAATAAGACATTTTATAGGGAAGCAAAATTTGGTTATTATTTGCACCTCTACTTTGTCTTAAATTTATATTGGAACAGAAGTAAAGAACATTTTTGTAATGAGCAGAAAGTGTCTCAGTTAAAATTAATAGAAATATTGTATTGCACATTTGTGTATAAATATTAAAGCTCTTGTTTTTAAAAATATAGGCTATCAGATTTACCCTTTACTTTACTGAACATTCATAAACCTCTCATTTAGCACCTCTGTTCTTATTTTCGACGTGATCTTTAACACATAGACTCAAAGTAATCATAACTGTAATTATTTTTTTACTTTATATTAAAATTCTCATTGCACCATCAATTAAACATGTCACAGTTACAAATTATTTTGTGAAATTAATCTAAAAAATGTCAATTAATTAATTAGTTATTTAGCCATAAAATAATTTGGTTTTCTTTTTAACTAAAGTTTTTATAAAACAGATTTTTTATGTTACAATGAATTGCCATTTCATATCATTCAGTTATGAATTTTTTCATATTTCA
Source organism: Clitarchus hookeri (assembly GCA_002778355.1). Taxonomy (NCBI): domain Eukaryota; kingdom Metazoa; phylum Arthropoda; class Insecta; order Phasmatodea; family Phasmatidae; genus Clitarchus; species Clitarchus hookeri. The sequence continues at coordinate 1,121,272 of NQII01000040.1, forward strand.
ATTACTGATAATTACACGGGATGGATAAAATAGTAATTTTTATTACATTATTTAACCACTCAAAGCACTGCAGTTATCAAAACTTATGCGTACAAAATTCCTACATTACAAATAAACTACTAACAGGTTCAGTCCAGTCAGTTGTTGAGCAGTTTTCAATATTCACATCCCTCCATAGAATTGATCCTACACCAATTAATTTTGATAGTGCACTATATTGCTAGGCTCATAATTTAAGAACAGAAAGAGGGCTTAAGCCTTTATTTTCATTCGTGTAATCGTTGTATTGAAAAAATATATAAAGTTTGATGTACTAGGGTTATTCGGAAAGTAAGGTCCGAATCGCCGTAGCTAATCGAATGTCGCGCTAACATTGTAATGCGCATGCGCACCGACTCACGGCATGCCTTGCTCGTCAAACGACGCCATTTGCATTGGTATTGTGGCAGTGTGCTGTTTACAGTGTCAGTTCAAAATGTTTAAAACAATTGATCAGCCCGCCGGCTGTGAAATACGGTCAGTGATTCGGTTTTTGACAGCAAGAAACGTTTCAGCAGTGGAAGTTCATCGACAGATAAGTCAAGTGTATGGCCCCTATGCGATGAATGATAGCAAAGTGTGTAAGTGGGTGAGAGCTTTCAAGGACGGACGAGAAAATGTTAGTGATGAACCGTGATCAGGCCGACCATCAGTGATCACAGATGATTTGGTCAAAGCCGTGGACGAAAAGATTCTTGAAGACTGGCAATTCACAATTTCAACTTTAGCATTGGAATTTCCAAATGTGGGTAGAACAACTTTGCACAAAATTGTTTCTGAAAATTTGCAATTTCACAAATTGTGCGCACGTTGGGTTCCCAGGCTGCTTACTGAGGAACACCAAATGAAAAGAATGGCTTGTGCTCTTGATTTTTTGGACCAATATCATAAGGAAGGTAATAATTTTTAGAGAAGATGAAAGGTGAAAGAAGCAGTTGCAGACTGGTTATCCTCACAGGCGGCAGACGTCTATGACTTAGGCATACAAAAGCTTGTAGAACATTATGACAAATGTTTAAACAAATATGGAAACTATGTAGAAAAATAGAGAAACATGTAATGAATTAAATAAAAAAAGTTTTTTGAATAAATCTGTTATGGTTTATGTTTTATAAGAAATCTGACCTTACTTTCTGAATAACCCTCGTACCTACTGCTTAAACTCGATGCCTGATAGTTCACATTTACCATAAAGTCATAACTATCAGCTCATTACATGAAAACCAGGCCATTCACAACAATTCTACGACCTTCACATAATTTTTTTTCTCTACAGTTCATATGCTTTCATTATATGTCAACCAGCATATACAGGATGGTATCCAGTAATTCTGATAGCCAAGTAGAAAAATACATAGATAATAAACTAATTTTCTAATTAGCTGCCAGAATTTCTGTATGACGTATCAATGGTGCAATTCAGAAGGAAAACAACTAGAAAATTCCTGTTTTGAGAAAAATGCATTTAAAATGTGTGTGTGTTTTGCTGAAAAAGCTGGTAAGTAATATAATTTGTTCAATTTTTCGCAGGGATATTACATAGGCAACGCTAAGGTGGTTAAAAAATAATTTTTCTGTCTAATATGCAAGTATTTAAATTAAAACAAAATTGTAATTATTTCTTTATTTAACTGGCTCACAATGCCAAAATGCAATAAAAATTTTTATTATATCTATTTAAATAAGAGACACAATAAAACACATTGAATAAACATTTTGCATTATTAATGGTTATTATAAAGTTATTTACCTTATAAACAATAAATCAATAAATGCAATAAACACCGGCAAAACAAGTAACGTTTATGAATATTATTTAAATGGCAATACTGATTGCGAGAAATGTGGATAATTATTTTAAAACATTTCACAAAATATTCTCTTGTGATCGTCACTCCTTTGTAAAAGCTATTTAAAGGTAAATGTAATTAATAACATTATGAAAATAATTTTTGTTGACACATCAATTTTCAATAATTCAAATAAAGGTTTTGCTTTTCTTATTAAGAGTAATAGTTATAAAGATATATTTAATTATGAGAGATTATAGGCTATGTATAAAATACACGAACACTGTTCATTGGCAGACATTATTCATCGCCATTTTTATTCACAATAGCTAATGGATTTGAAGACAGTTTCTCTAAAAATGATTAGTGTACATAGGGGATGGCATTGTCATTGCATGGAGAAAGGAGATCCCATTTCAAATGAGGTATTGGTGAGGGTTTCCGGTAAGTTGGCCTGGCCTCCCTCTAAGCCGACTTTGTGTGTCAATTGTCTTGAATTCCTTATGTGCATAGCTAGTTTTATTTAAGATTGTGTAGGGATTTGCTTTTCCTACTCTAATAATAAACAGTTTACTTGACAAACTTTTCCTCCATCTGCATTAACTGTAGAGTTCTTTCCATCTGTAAGCTGGAAACATTTTTCACAAAAATCAGAGCTGTATTAACTGACTTGGCACATAAATTGGACCCCTCTCTTACAGCTCTTACCTTCTCTCATTCAATCAAGGCATGCATGGCATCACCCTTATTTTACGTGTGTCAAACTATGGAAAACTTTTTTTGTTAATTGATTCAATTTCACTTATGTTTATAACACAGTAAATGTGTTGTGCGCTCATAAACTTACACTTGTTTTGCCTAGCACAATTGTCGTAATAAAATACCACACATTGTGTTATGTACGAGCTCGGGTAATTGTAACTGCAATTGCCAATTTAATTTACACATCTTCTTGTATTACCTTTGTGCCAAAAGTAACAGTGGCACTGCTTCTTCCCAGTATTGAAAATTGAAGACCGTGGGTGTAAATAGTGATAACCCTCAAAAGAATAATGTTCAAGTTTCATGTGTTAATCTTAAGATGTGTACATTCTCTTTTGTTGCATTCACATAGTACATAAAAGCCTCCATAGATGGCAGAGAAATGCATGAAGCATAATATTCTATCTTTTATGACATTTGATGTAATCAACTGTAACCCTCATTCTAAAATATATTTCTGCCAGTGGTTCTCTAGTACTGTATGTTGGTGCATTTAGTTAATTTTGTGTATGTGGTGATGAAATTACCTTTGTCTGCAACATTTGATGTTTCTGGAAAAACAGCCGAAGCTATGCTTGCTCTCAATCGGAAGTGAAGGAAATTGGCTGCGGCAGAGAGGAGTGCTATTCCTAAACTTAATACAAACAACAATACGATAAGTGATTCAGACAACAATGTATTCAGTAGGGATGATAGTGTGCGTGATCCTGATTTCATTTTGTATATGATTCTGGTGACAATAGTGACACATCACAAAAACAGAATGAGGTGAGACACCAGCATGTTCATTATTCCAACCATGTGTGGGATATCATTATTTACTTGCACATACAAAATATTTCCATATTTTGCAACAGTATTAAGTTTATGTCATGGGAAAAGTATCGTATTTGTATGTATTTGAAGAGTACCTACAGTAATGTACTAAAGGTGCCCTCATTTTTCTTTAATGTTGTCAAATGTGGGGTATGAATACTTAGGTGAAGTTTGCTGCATGGTTTATGGTTATGTGTTGTCCCACACATTCACCCAATATGTTGGCAGTATATAAAGTTAAAACAGTTACTGCTGTGTGAACTCCCACAGTTTTGTGAGATAACCTCCAGTAGGGTTACGTTTTGTCAGTGTGTGGGACTGGAAAGCGCATACAGTAACACTTATGTGAAAAACACAATGTTGTTTTTCCAGAGCCCTGATTCTTCCATCAGTAATTCCAACATTGGTGCTGGTGCAAACACTAAAGATGATGGAGATTATGCTTCAAAAAATAATTCAGATAAGAAAGGAAGGAAAATGAATTATAGCAGATGTGAAAAACAGTAAACGTTGAAATAGTGGAAAAGAGTTTATGTATAGAGGGAAAGGAGGCAAAGTACTAGGATCCCAAATTGGAAAAGACTCTCTGTGTCCTAGAAAGTGCTTTAAACAATTTGATAACAATATGAAAAATATCGTTTAAGTCTTTTTGGGAACTAGGTGGATTTAATACACAAAATAGTTACCTACATGATAGATTAAAAGTTTGAAGCATAGGAATACTGTGGGTGAGTCGCCATTCTTGTTCAGTGATGTAAAATATCAGGGTGGATGGCAATTTGGTCATTGTTTGCAAAAATGCATTTGCTAGTTTGCATGGCCTGCAGAATCATGTTGACCACATAAACAACATAGTGAGGAATGTGAAAATTTCATCAGTGCCACTAACCGACAAACAAGTTTACCACAACTCACACCCTCGTAAATACACACAGGTCACAAGTGATCGTGTACATAAGCACATAAATCAGTTCCCAAAATATGAAAGTCACTATAGTTGGAATAATAATTTAAACAAAATGGAATGTTTGATCAGTGCGGTATATGAATGCTATAAAATGCTCTACTGCAAAGAAAACAAACTTGAACTCATTAGCAAAGGCAAGTATGGAAGAATATCTTTACCAAAGATTTCGATATTCATTTCAAAACACCTAAATCTGACACGTGTCCTGTGCGTGATGAACTTAACATCAAGGTTAAAGCTAGTGATGATCAGCACCGGTTTCAGTATGAGCGTGAATTAGAGTTACATTAATGTTGTGCAGAAGCTGGACAATCAAACATTCAGTGTCACACTAAACTTGCAAAGAGTGATCCAAATTATCATGTGATAGCGTTTGATTTAAACGCCTAAATTAAGTGGTCCAGTGTTCTATAAACGTAAAATTTGGACTTGTAACTTAATATACACAACTGTTGGACAGATATAGGCCACTTTGTTTGTGATGAAACTAAAGCAAAGAGAGGTTCTGATGAGATTGTGAACTGCCTAAAGAAATACATTAAACTGAATGATATTCATGGGGAAACTTTAATTGCAATATCAGATAACTATTGCGGACAGAATAAAAATTGAAATGATGGTGGGTTTTGGATGTGGGTAGTCTCAACAGGTTGATTTAAATGTGTAAAACATCACGTTCCTTTGCCAGGACATTCTATGCTGCCTAGTGATAGGGATTTTGCAGTTGCAGAAACACATGTAGGGTATCTTTTTCAGTTCACATACACTCCAAATGACTTGGTTTGCATTCTAGAAAAATTTAGTAAATCAAAACCATTTAAAGTTGTACATATGCAACAGCATGATTTTGTGAGCACTTCGAAACCTGCCGAAAGCTTTCAGAAAAAAGGTAAAACTGACTACAATGCACCACTTTCCTTTCGTGGTTGTGCATCTATAAAAGTTGATGTTTCACAGTTATGTTCAATGATTCTTACAGTAACTTAGTTGTTTATAGAATTGTTAATGTTTGCAAGTGTGGCAGAGGAGAATGTAATCTCAGCCACATTAACATTCCAGTTAAATGCAAAGAACCTCTGCCTATAGCAGCACCTAGATATAAAGATATTATGTCATGCCTTTCTTGGATACCAACCAGCATATAGGCCATTCTATGATACACTGAAATGTGATAATAGAGCTGATGACAGGTTCGTGCGCGCACGCGTGCGTCGGTGCATGCATGCGTGTGTCGGTGCATGCATGCGTGTCTGTCTGTCTGTCTGTCTGTCTGTCTGTCTGTCTGTCTGTCTGTCTCTCTCTGTCTGTCTCTCTCTGTCTGTCTCTCTCTGTCTCTCTCTCTCTGTCTCTCTCTGTCTCTCTCTCTCTCTCTCTCACACACACACACACACACACGTGCGCACACACACACACACACACACACACACACAGCAACTTTTCTAAAATTTTACACAATTCTTCCCCCACCCCTCTAATTCAGTGATGGCAAGGATAAACCAGTATGCCAGCCCTAAAATTATGAAACCATTTGAATTAGTACTTTCAGAGAAATGGTGAGTTAATACCTTAATCATTGAGCCTTGTGATGTGCGATGAGAAAAGGTACCAGTGGCTCCTGTACCTCATAGCAAGGAGATGGTTCTTGATGGTATGGCTGCTCACAGGTCTTTGGGGTCCAGCACTGAATTTACAAGTGATCTACTGCACTGTGGCATATTTATTTGCTATATTACCACCCGAGCTGGCTGATGGTGACCCATCAATCATTGTACACTATGGCAGTTGTCCCTGGTAACTGTTTTTATGCAAATCTATGAACTTGTACACACTTGATGCAGTGGTCCATAGAAATTTCAATTCCTGCACAATGTCGGAGATAAAGGACCCCATAGTATGGCCCCAACAATCTAGCCATGATTAAATGCGCTGAGAACTTGGTTCTTCCCTATTCTATGCTTGACTCAAGACTGCCAACGTTGTGCCTAACATCATCCCAGTCATGGGTGGCTAGGCACTATTCCATTTGACGGGGTGACCACAGCACCATTTTGTCTACATGGCTGGTGTGTCTGAGTTGCTCATGAGTGTACTTCATTTTTGGGGTAACAGATGCAAATTACATTTTAAATAAGATATTCACTCCTGTGATGTGAGGCATAAAGACATTCATGTTGTATCACACTAAACAAAGAAATTTTAAGTGTGTCCACTCATTCAGTGATAACATTTATTAACAGACTACCCACAACCCTACAACAACTTTTAAATGCTAACATGTTTCCTGTTTTTACAAAACATCTGAAAAAAACATTTAATTGATAATAGGGACCGCAGTGGCTGAGCGGTTAGACTGCTCTCCTCCCACCAAGGTGAACCGGGTTCAATCCCTGGCCAGGTCACTCCTGGATTTATGCAAGTGGGAATTGTGCTGGACAATGCCGCTCGTTGGTGGGTTTTCTCAGGGATCTCCCATTTCCCCTGCCCTTGAATTCTGATGCTACTCCATGCTCACCTCATTTCACCCTCATCTGCTCTCAATACCTCGTTAAGAGACTCCCAAATCTCTCAACTCAACTCAACTCATTTAATTGATAATGCTGACCACAGTGTTGAATATTTTTACTATATTATTCTGTAATATTCACATATGTAGTGTGTACTGGAGTTTCCAATTTGATCATTAACATCTATGTTTATGTTAATGCTATAATAGAATAATTTGTTCTGTTATTCAATTTTGTATATACTTCTGATATACCTTCCATTTTATATTAACTGTTCTGTAAATACTTTTTCTATTTGTATAAATTTATATATATATATTTATATGTATTATCTTAAATTTACCAGCACAATTGTTGTGTAAATCTAGATACTAAATAAATAAATTTTGATTTATTGCTCATCTCTGTCTAAAGAGAAGTTGGCTAGTTAATCTGTTTTTCATTACTGTAGGTTTATCAGTATGCTCAACACTAAGTTTAAAATTAGATATTTTTTTGGCTCTAAAAGTTGAAGTTTGCATTTATTGGTTGTGTTCATGTGTGGTTTTTTGTCTGCCCCTCTAAAAACAACAGATACAGATTTTTTTTTCTTTTCAATTTTGTTGACAGTTAAACTTTGTTAGCAGGAAAGGGACTGTCATGTAGTATATTGATTCTGAGAATAACACATTGAATGCATGTGCTTCATTAAATGAGTAAAACCATCTAGGCTGGTTTTCATCACAATATAATTAATACAGCATTCATTGTGTGCTATATATATGATTTTAAATTTCTTTATTAAATCTTAGAATTTTTTAACTTCATATTAGTAAATTAATATTGAAACTGTTGTAATTTAAAACCTTTTTAATTTCAGAGAAACTGAGCATTTTTTTTGGCATCTTAATTTTTTGAAATGAAAAATGGAAGCAAGTGGTGACAAAGTTGCCATTTTGAGGTCGTCAAAGTCCAGCAACGAAGGTGATATTCATGAAACTGATGGCATTGCTGGTCAGTATTTTAATTATTTCTTGTAATTACATTATTGGTTATAATATATGTCATCAAAGCACATAATGTTGATTTTGCAGAAGTGAAACATGATGCTAATGGCACTGCAGAGAGGGCTGAGAAGACTGCAAGTTCTACAAATCCCTTTGCTAATGATCTCATGGCTGGTAAGATTATTATAATGGTATTGTATAGTAAAATAGTGGCTTCATAAAACGTTATTAAATATTAATAATTAAAAAACATTTTTCTCTAAAATGAGCATAGTATATATTTTTTTAAATTTATTATAAGTTACTGATTATGTTCCTGTGTATACAAGTACCTTTACACACTTTGCTTTCCTCTTCTCAACACTTACAAGAGGATGCACTATTTCCAACAAAATGTGTAACATTTACTGTCCGAGGGGCCGCGGTGGTGTAGTGGTTAGACTACTTGCTTACACCTAGGCGAACCGGGTTAAATTCCCGGCGGGTCCGCCCCTGAATTTTCGCATGGGGGAATCGTGCCGGATGATGACGCTGGTCGATGGGTTTTCTCTGGGATCTCCAGTTTCCTCTGCCCTTTCATTCTGGTGTTGCTCCATGCTCACCTCGTTTCACCGTTATTGGCTCTCAAGACCTTGATATTAAGAGCCGCCCAAATCTCTTCACACTCTTAACTCATTTTTTGTCCGAGGTGTGCCTTTTAACCTATCAGTATATTTATAAATTTCTCATTTATATTGGTTTCTGGCATTTATATTAATTTCACCATTGCTATTTATTACTGGTACCCACAATGAAACACCTAATTTTGTTAGGTTATCAGGAAAAAAAGAATAGAGATACGGGCAATTTGTTGACACAAATGAGTAACATAACACTTCAAGTTTTTAAGAAAAATTGATACTCTTCTAGATGAGCACCTTTGGTGACATGCAAAATGTCTACTCTGTACTGAATTTCTCTCCAGGTCTGCTGCAATGTGCCTGGAGTAACAATATGGATTGCTTCCACAATCCTGGCATGGAGGTCTTGAAGGCCTTGCATGTTTGTGGCATAAACTGTGTCCTTGACTTTGTCCCACAAAAATTAATCCAACGGCATGATGTCCGGGGAACATGGAGACCAATCCGTCAGTCCATATATTCCTATCCACCGGCCTGGAAAAGTTATGTCCAGAGCTTGCCGCAATGAGTAACCAGTGGAGTGGAGCACTGTCTTGTTGGAAAAGGACGTTGGGCTACAGGGTTTCATACTGGAAATGCTTGAACTCTAGATGCATCTTTTGCAGGCCGGTAGATATGAAGAGTTGGACCAACAGATTGGTCTTTTATGTTCCATAGACATCACTCCATCAGATTTCTTTTTGTGGGGCTAGGTTAAGGACACAGTTTACGCCACAAAAGTGCAACATCTTAAAGCCCTCTATGCCATGATTGTGGAAGCAAACCGTACCATTACTCTGGGCATGTTGCAGCGGATCTGGACAGAAATTTAGTAGAGCCTTGACATCCTGCATGTGACCAAAGGGGCTGACATAGAACTGCACTGATTTTTTCTTAAGAATTTGACATTTAATACTAACAATTTTAACCCACGCGTGGTCACTGTGTTTTAGAATACCGTCACGGCCACCCCGTGCTTGTCGTAAGTGGCAACTTATCGGGGCGCGGTCTGGATCTGAAATTTGTTTGGACCATCAGCTTGGGCTTCTTTCTTAGTCTTCTTCACTTTTATAATCTTTTTCTATCCACTTCACCAGGTCCTGTCATATCCTCCCCCTCTACAGCATCGTCTCAGGCAAGGGTGATGTTCTTCTTCCTAATGAAGGTCTGTCCTCACGAATGAGTGCTGCCTCCAAATTGTGTGACCCTACCTGGTGCCTTTTTTAGTGATGGTCTAGTGAACCCTTCTCACTGGTCCAGCAGGCAAATCTAGGTGCGGAGCCCATATCCACGTACATGTACACCCACATAGCACCAATTGGTGCCTTCTTGGCAGGAGGGGTTGTCATGGCCGATTAGCCCATGCACCTAGACCTGCCGGGAAGATGTGTTACTGCTGTACGGAGGAGGCCGGTGTACATACCACAAGTCCCCTGAACTGGCACCAAAGGGTTTCCTCTATAGCACGAGGATGTACGATTGGCCCCTGGTTTGTCCTGGTGTACACTTTGGTGTGCTACTGGAGCAGTAATTTGCAATTAATAGCGGCGAAGGGTAGCTGTTTCTAAGCACTGCTTAGGTCTGTGGGAGGTTGGTCCCCCTCCTAACGGCACAGCCTGTGAGGTGTTTTAAGTGCTGGCTTCTTTTCTTACCTCCCTGACCAGCAGGCTTAGGCCAACAAGTCCCAGTAAGGTGGGCCTAACTTCTAAAAGCACTCCAAAAAAGGGTGGCACCCATGCTGATTGTGATTCTGTAGTGCATCAGTCTAATGCTGTTAAATTCCCCTACGCCACGTTTTTTGGTTATCAGAGTTTTAGAAGGGCACACTTATGAAAAGGTGTCTCCTTTTGAATTACAAAAAGTCATTTACGGAGCAGGTGGTCCTGTTGCTGACTGTAAGAAGATCAGTAAAAGGCATTAGCTTCTGGTTGAGACACAGAATGCTGCCCAGACACGGGGGCTCTTAGTGATGAAGACTTTCAGTGAGGCAACTGCAAAGTTCCGTGATGAGGTTAAATCCCATGTATCTCTCAACTTGAACAAGGGCATCATCTGGTGTCCTGACTTAACTGACATCCTGAAAAAAGAGATCTTAAGAGAGCAGGAAACTCAGTATATTACCGATGTTCGCTGTGTGCTAGAGACTACTGATGGTGTTAATTCACCTACAGCTACCTTCATCTTGACTTTTTGTGTGCATGACCTTCCATCAGTTATCAAAGTCGGCTACTTGAATGTCCATGTTAAGCTGTTTATTCCTGTTCCTTTACATTGTCATAACTGTCAACAGTTTGGCCACTCGTCTGCGAAATGCAGGAACTCACCCGCTTGTCCAAAGTGTGCTGACCCACCGCATCCTGATACCCGTGAGTGTAGCAAACCTCTGCGGTGTGTAAACTGCAGCAAAGGACATCCTATCTGGTCAAAGAATTGCCCTGTTTTCCATTATGAGCAGGTTGTTCAGCGAATCCAGGCCACTGACGTTTCCTTTGTTGAGGCACGGAAACTGTTCCATGCTCTCCAGGGCCCAAAGCCTGCTGTTCCCTACAGTGTTGTTGCCAATGCACTACCAGCAGTAAAGAATGCATGTTCTCAGACAGTCGATGTGGCTACCCATACAGAAGTGTCTGAGAGTGCATTAAAGCCACAGCGAGTTCAGACGACCCGAACCACGACTGTTGGTACGCACTGTGGTTCAGCTGAGAAAAAACTATTGAATACTTCTGTTATCAAATTTCATCAGCAAGCTACTGTGAAAAGAGTTGACAAGCTAACGACTCCATCCCTTACATTATTTCCTGCAAGTGAACCTGATTCGCAGGATCGTGTCATCAACTCGCCAGCCTGGCTCTTCGGATCCAGAAGCTGAGATGGCAGTCAATTTTTATTTGCAAAACACTGGCGAAGGTTCAGGGGGTTTTAAGCCAGTGATCAACAGACAAAGGGGAAAATTTAAGTAATTGACTTGTGGGGGTCTTACGGGCAGGAGCGCCTCAGCGTCTACTAGGTTTTTAGTTTGTGTCAGGCCAGTCACACAGGCTTGGGGGGAAGACCTTAATGAGGCAGGGTCTGTAATATTTAGCGCTTGTCCTTGATTGTGCCCTTGAATAGTCAAGCGGGTAGGCTGCTTGCTCGGCACGAAGTCTAGCTGGGCTATATTGTGCTTACGGTTGTTTGACGTTGGTGGGGGGGTCGCTGGCTTACGTCTTTCATGTCTTACTGTCGTGGGTCGAGCGCTTGTCAACGTGAGTCCTGGAAGGGGTCTCCCAACCCGGCTGGCTGACGGCGACGGCGTCTGCTGGTTGACTCCGGCTAGTGGCTGACTCCGCAGGTGCAGGCAGGTATCCGGCCTGCTGTCGTGGCTGACTGGGCTAGTCCGGCATCGTCAGTGGGTTCGACGCCCAGTACCAGGGGCAAACCCAGATGGAGGTACTGGACGATGGGGTGAGCAACTCCGGGGGTCTTCACCAAGGGGCCAAAAAATTACGGGGGGAACTGAGAGGTGAGGCTTGATCAGTTGACGGTCAGCGTGAACTTGTCCTGCGGGGGTGAGGTTAAGCAGCTGAAGGCTGGGGAAGGTGGTTTAAGCAGTGCTTGTTTCTTGGCGAGGATAGCAGCTGCTCTTCTGTCGCTCCAATTACTTTCCCTTCTGTGGGTGAACACCATTTACAAGGGAAAGGTACTACAGTTCACGTCTGCACTGGGGTGGCAGGCAACGATACCCCTAGCTAAGTGTAACCTAGATCCCTCCTTGTCAGGCCTGGCATTCCTTCCAGCAGGTCTATACACGGTGGATGGAGTTGGTTAACTGTCAAGGGTGATCTAGCCTTTTCATGTGTCTTGCTAGTGGTCTGGCTCTACCGTACGTGCACACCAGGTACCTTTGCGTACCTGGTCCACAGTATGGGTGGCCGTCTAATGTGTGGTGTTTCGGGTGACGTATGTCAAGTCCTTTTTAGGGGACAGGCCGCAGTCCTACTCTAGATTGGGCAAATCAGTTTACAAACTGTGGTTCCCTGTCTCTTCTTTGCGGGGTGACACTTACCAGGAAGGACTACATACAGTTCACTCAAGAAGAAACAGATGGCAGTGTGACTGTGAACTTGTTTTATTCCATCCAGTATAGAACACTGTGACCCGTACTCTCCTGCTGTAAATCAATGCACTGAATAACTTACGTAAGGTGAAAGCAAAAGATAGGTGAATGGGCATGTCTGCTTGAAGGGCATTCTTGAAGAGCAAGAGTAAAGAATTAGGTAGCCATCAGAACTGTACCCTAACTGAAGCTGTGTTGTCCTGAAGGGTCTTAAAGGGTGATATGGGGTGTGGGGGGGCACTCTTCGGGGCTGCAGAGCTTACTGAAAAAGTCTGGCGTTGGTCACTGGCGATAGCAGGGCGTTTCCTCACGTGGCAGAGGAGAGCAGACAGAGCAAAGAGCCTTAGCATTACTGGTGCTAAGGCAAGTTGTTGGTATCAACTGCAATTCTGCAGCGGTGCAGGGCCCTTTATTCTCTTGGCCAGGGGGTGTCTCGGGTTCCTTTGGGCGGCTTTGGCGGGATGGCTCCTCCCTTCATAGGCAACACTGCACTGACTGCCTGCCATCTCTCGGGGAAGGCTGGAAGCATGGTTTTCCTTGTATGTGGGTGGTATTCGCTGCTCAAACTTACTGGCAACTTCAGTGATGTTGTCGACTAGTCTCCCTTCTTACGGGATTGTGTTAGGCTGGGGTCATTTTCATTATTCTCTTTCTTGAGATGCATTCCGCTCTCCAGGCGTCCACCTATCTATGGAGGCGGAATGCTGGCCAGGGTGGCTGCCATTCAGGGCTTTGTATCTCTTCTGGGGCCTGTGACGTTCACGTGATACAGAGTTGCATCAAAAAAGAAATAGTGTAACTATGCATCACTGGTCAATCCCTCCCTCTTGCAACATAGGATCATGGGTGATGTCAGACTGTTACCTTAATGTTGGCTGCTTTTGCTTCTATCTTAGCCACTTTTCCGTGCACTCTCCGCACAGTGCTGGATCATGCTGATTTTCCTGGTTGCTCTGTCTCTCCCAGGTGGATCATTTGGCAGATGACTTTCTTACTGGCTTCAGCCTCCTGGGGAGTTGTGTTGCGGGGAGGGAGTAACGCGGGTTTCGGTTGAATGTCTGCACCTTTCAGGGGAAACTGAAAATATGTGATGCTCACAAAACACAGTTGAGGGCTGTGGTTGTATACTGAGAGGTTTTACAGTTACTATCCCAAACTCACATAGTTGTGTGTTGCATTTATCTCTACCTGCCCTGGCGCTGAAGTCGTTAGAAAGCGGCTTGCTCTGTAGCCTCCTATGGATTGCAGGGCAGGTTTACTTTGTGTGTGACAGGTTTGACTCTAGGGAGGGGCGTAAGGCCTTCCATTCCTTATCTCCCCAGAATTTTATACTTAATCTAAGCTACATGAGTTAGACTAAAATCCTATATACACTTACCTAACTAAAATGCGTATGGGTCACCTGCAGTTAAGAAAAAATGTAACACTCAAAATATACGTTATTCACTCTCAAATTATTTTACAACAATATTCTTTCATTTTAGACAGTTTTTTTTCCTGTAGGCAGGTTTCCACCTGTTCCTAGTTCTTCCTTAGCTATGCAGATCAGTGTTCCCTTTCCCCTTGGGGAGGGTCCGGGGATACGCCATGGGTTCAGCGGATAGGCGTATATTACGTGAGTACTCTGTTGCACTGTTCCACACTTAGTTGTGTAAGGAGATCCACTGTCTATTTGTGTTTGCACTTATGGCCTCCTTTTCTTCACTTAATTATGATGTCTATGTCATAGTGGCCTTGACCCTTGTACTACGCTAACACTGGAATACTTCATGTACATTGACACTGGTTGCGTGATGGAGCTCTTACGGCTGACTATCCTTTTATTTTATCAGAGCCCCTAAACGTTGTGGCATGGAATCAAAGAGGATCTGGATATCTTCCTGCTGAATCTCTGTCCACACGGTTTGTATGCAAGTCCACAAAGTATCAACAGTGGTTGCGGGAGGACCGTGAAGAACAAGTCGCAGACTAACCATATCCCAGACATGTTGGATGGGCGACATGTCGAGCGAATGTGCAGGCCAGGGAAGCAGTGGTACCTGTTGTTCGTTAAGGTTTGCACATTCCTTGCCACATGTGGCCGGGCATTGTCCTGTTGAAATATGGCATGTGAAGTTTCCTGAGGGAGGTGCAGTATCTCGGGGTCTAAAACCTCTCTGATCTAGCAGTTGCTATTCAGATTGCCCTCAATTCATAGGAGTGCAGATTGCATGTTGTATCCAATGGCGCCCCAAAATATCTCGCTTGGCGTTTGTCTGCTATGCAGCTCCACAATGAAGGCTGTTAGATTGTGGTCACAACGGTAGCATCTAACACGTATATTGCCATCACTGTAGGACAGGTTGAAGCGGGACTCATCCGAAAGCTCTACGTTTTGCCACTCAGCACGCCAACAATGGTGTTCACGTGCCCATTGCAGTCTGAGGTGTTTGTGGTTTCTGGACAATGGAAGCCGACACAATGGCATGCGTGCCACCAGTCCAGCCCACAGTATACGGCGTTGAACCGTCAACGCAGACAGGTTCACACCTGTTGCAGTGCTCCAGTGTCAAGCCAACACTGTGGACGAGGCTGTAAGTCCATTATGGTCGTGCGGACAAGATGGTGGTCATCCCGTGCTGTGGTCACATTGCGTGGTCCAGCACCCACTCGTCTTCTATCCACTCGTTCCACACGCATCACTGTCGTAGCAGCGTACCCTGTACGATCCAAAATGTCACTGTATGACAAACCCATTTCCCGGAGACCAATCATTCTGCCCCTTTTGAACTCACTCACATGCTGATATGGCACCCTTTGACGTCATCGAGGCATACTGGCACTTGCTTTCACTTTGTTTAATGGCTGTTCACTGACTGAGCTTTGTGTAACAATGACCTTTCTGGTCACACACGAGAGGGCGCTGCTGGGCCTATGTGTACGCCATCTCTCTGCAATTGTAACCACTTATTGCCAGTACACTGTTCTACACATCCTCCGCATTTGGATTCATTTGGGCCATTCTTTCTGAGTGTTGCAATTTTCACATTCAATCATGTATAATGTAAAAACTTTATTTGTTAATTTTGTGCTATTTTACAAAATGGCAGACAAAAACGTTGTCCATCTCAAAATTTAATGCTTACTTGGTGCTCTGACAGCATACAAAATTTGGTTTAAATTGGTTGAATGGTTCCAGAGATATGATATCACCCCAAATTTTAGAATTAATTTTAGAATGGTTGTCATTTTGAAAGTAGGTGCCAGACGCAGTTGAAAATTATAAAAGTGAGGTGTCCTTACGAAGTATTATGTGTGTACCAAGTTTGGTGGAATTCTGTTGACGCGTTCAAAAATTGAAAGGGGACACACGCAAGTGCACACACACGTGTGCGCAAAAGTGATCTAGAAGCCTTTCTTTCCTTCGGAAAGTAGGTTAAAAATTGGAAGGAAAGATATTTTAAATTATTTTATTGGGTGTTCATATATCCTGGAAAATGTGCAAGGAAACTGGATGAAAAAAAGAAAATAATTTAATGTTTTATGTTGTTATAGTGGCCTGCCTAAAATATCAAGACTTGTATTTCACAAAAGGTTTTAATCTTTTTTCACAAGAATACTTAGGAAAATTTAAAGTAAGTAGCAATTGTTAAAAACCAGAAAGAATTAATCCACAAGTTTTAATTCATGTCTCAAAGCTGCATTGCAGTTGCATATTAAATAGGCATAAAAATAATATTTCAAAGCATGTCTAAAAATTTATTATTTTTATAAGTGAAAACTTGATTCACAAACCACATTTGTTTAAATATGGATAATATTCCCCTTTGAAGTTGCTGCAGTAGCAATACAGTCGAACCTCTTTAATACAAACCTGAAGGGACCATCACTTTGGCACTTTGTAATAACGAGGCTATGTAATAACAAGATTTGTACTAGCATAAATAAAATAAAACAATGTTAATTAAAAAAAATGTAAGATATCTCAAGAATTGGCTGATAAAAATTATGATTGTGCATAGAATATCATATGTTCACTGCTATAAAAAAATTATAATAAATACAAACATTGAGAATATTGTACTTACATATTGACATATTTTCCTGCATTGACTTCAATGAAAAATAGCATCCAGTTTACACTTCAAACTTGTATCTTGAAAAATGAGTCAATTTTTGTTTGAAAAACTCTTTCTTTGTACACATTACCAACAACAGTACACAGTTTATCAAATGCCTGAAGTGTTTCCTTGTCAACATCAGTATTTGAGATCACATTTTTTCAAGGTGGCTAAAGCCTGTGTAGTATCCTTTGTTGGCAGCGATGCACAATCATCTTCATCCATATTGTCATCTTCAGTTCCTTCAACAGTCCCAGCACTTGACTGAACCTCAACACACATCAAATCGTCAATAACAGGTGCTGAAAATACTTCATCATCTACTTGCACATAGTGATGAAACTGTTTCTGGAACTGCTGATGTTCCTGAAGGTAATCCCACCCTTCCACGTTACCATCAGTGTCTTCCTCACGGGCCTGTTCTTCTTTGGCACAAATACCAGTTTTCCTGAAGCAATTGCATACAGTAGACCATGTGACTTCATCCCAAGCCATAGACACGTTCCGCATGGCATCCAAAATGTTCTATCTCAAGTTTCTTTCTTTCTTCAGTTCCAGCTGACGAATTAAGTAACGTGTGAGACGAGATCTGTAGTGCTTCGCACTCTGGATGATACCTTTATCAAGAGGTGGTAAAAAACTTGTGGTGTTTGCAGGAAGATACGGCAACGTCCCTTGTGGCAACTCAAGTCCAACAGCAGAATGTGCTGCACATCTGTCTAAAAGAAGTCGTTCCATTTTCATCAACCATTTATGAAATATTTCCGTTGTCACCCAAGCACAGGAATTTGCTTCATAATCACATGGGAAGTTTGAGACATTCTTAAAACAACTCTGTTTCTAAAACTTGCGTACAACAAGGGGACACAATTTCTCAGTACCACTTTGGATACAGCACAATAAAGCAGTAACACGTTCTTTGCTGTGTTTTTCTCCGTGGCACTTCTCCCCCTTCACAGCCAGTGTTTTGTTTTGCAGCAAGGTATAGAAAATACCATGTTCAGGTTCATCCATGTTGAAGATATTATCAGGAGTGTACTGATAAAGTATTGGCTGCACAGACTGTAATCAAACCATGAGTCTTATCCACATCAACAGCTGACTCACCACACAACTTTAGCAATGAGATTGTTGCAATCTTTAATCCTCTGCAGACAACCATTGCTAAATTTAAAGTCTGAAATCCCTAATCTTAATGCGAGGTAATCGGCCTTTTGCTGAATTAAAGGTCCAGAAATAGGTATGTTCACAGCACGCATTTCGTGGTACCACTGTAGCAGGTTGGCTTCCATTTCTTCATGTTTAGGTCCACGCAACCTTTTTCTTGCTGAGAGTACAGAAGTTTTGTTACGAGCAAGTTCAATTTGACTAAAGTTTTTTTAAATCGTAAGAGACTGCGGTGGAATATAAAATTCTCGTGCAATTTCAGTTTTCAATTTATTAGCTCTGTCCGCTTCACTAATTATGTTCAGTTTCGCTTGTAATGTAAGTTTGTTTTGTTTGCATTTCGTAGCCATCACTACCACCAAACATGACCAAAACTGTAACTTAACCTGTCATGTGTTCACAACAGGAAACCCCTGCCGCTATCAGTAATTGTTTACTTTTAGTGCAAATGGTTTTGGAGAACTCCTGTGTAGCCAGAGGAACCATTTACATACATTGAGATATAGTTTTGCACTACCATACTGAAAACGCGCCACTCATTGATTAACCACTAACATTATTTTTTAGGTGAGTAAAATAGATAAAATAAATAACCCTTCATTGCATAGAACGTCGGAGAATAAATGCATCAAATTAGAATTTTCATCGTTGTATTTGGAGTTAACAAGATGGCTGCCACATTTTCTTAGTTATGAATACTGCCGCTTGTTTCAATTACATCTTTTCCATTCTACCAACTTGGTAATTTTGTCATCTTTGGTCATTTGTTTACATTTCACATTGTGGTGTTAGGATGTTATGATCAGGTTTTTATTTTAGTTTCGCCGTGAAATTCGTATTAACAATTTGTTAATACAAGTAATAATTGCCATGCGGGATTAAAATAATTTTGTATTACACATTAACCGTATTTTGTATTAAACAAATAGTTTTAAAATTATAAATCCTATATAGGTTCTCGGGACTATAAACACACTTGTCAAAAATGGGAATTTCATAATAAACGGAGAAGTATTAACAAGGTTCGACTGTAATAATGTGAGGAAACTTTATTTCCGGTGGCAACATGGCAACAGCTAGACACTGGCTTAGTGCCCTAACTTTTACCTGTTGTAGTATGTATTTGAAATTTAATTTCACCTGCATGACCCACAAGATGGCATGTGCCATCAGTGATGGTACATAAGCATGGATTTGGTTATTTAGTTTTCACAAAAAGTGGAATTATTTATAGCAGTATAGTAATTGTTGGTTTATGCTCTAGTTCATATCTCTTTTTGGAATTATTTATAGCAATATGGTAATTGTTGGTTTATGCTCTAGTTCATATCTCTTTTTGGAATTATTTATAGCAATATGGTAATTGTTGGTTTATGCTCTAGTTCATATCTCTTTTTGGAATTATTTATAGCAATATGGTAATTGTTGGTTTATGCTCTAGTTCATATCTCTTTTTGGAATTATTTATAGCAATATGGTAATTGTTGGTTTATGCTCTAGTTCATATCTCTTTTTGGAATTATTTATAGCAATATGGTAATTGTTGGTTTATGCTCTAGTTCATATCTCTTTTTCTTTTAATGTTATTTTTTTATGTGTATGGTCTCCTTTGATTTTCTTGGTTCTCCATAATTTTAGTGCCATCATTGAACGATTTCTGATAATTAACTCGTCTGTAAGAAAATTATTTTATTATATTGTAGTTCATATTTGTTTCTTTTGTAGTGTTGTTGTTTGTATGAACATTGCATTTCCATTTTCTTGGTTTTATATTGTTTTATAGTATCATCCTCATATCTGGCTACATGAGACTATATATACATCCATAAATGTTGGTAGCTTTTATACTTTTACAAATAAAATAAATAAACCATTGTGCAATGTTTTTTTTCTACTGAGGTGATTTTAGTTTGTTGATTATAGTATTTTGAAATCATTTCATAGGTACTTTTTTGTTTGTTTTCAGCTGACGATGTCCGAAATTTTGTTGGTAAACCTTGGGGAAACTGGGCTGCTGCGATGGGGCGATGTCCTTTACGTTAGTATTTTTGCTTTTATAATTTTTTTTGTTGGTATTTTCAACCATTGGATGAGAAATGTGTATGGGTGTGCATATGTAAATTTTTGTGGGTGTATTAATGTATTTTTAAAATAATATTAGTTTAAGAACATAAACTTACTCTAATGATGGTACTGAACATAAAATAACAAAACTAACAAAACATGTAAAATAGCATGTAGTAAATAAAAATTATTCAAAAACTATTATTTAAAGAATGAAATTTGAGGACAACAGAATTTACTATTAAAAAAATTTGTGACCTATCTTTGACTACAGCAATTCATTAGGATAGTAATCTGTAGCAGTGCACATGCCATTAGTTATAAGATACTTCTTAGCATTATAGCTAGACTGTGAAAAACACATTAATACACTAATTGTTCATAACTATTGACAACGCCAGCAATACTCATTGGTTTACTACAAAGTTGACATTTACGTTGAACAAATAGGAAAACTAGAAAATTTTGCCAAATCTAGCAGACATCTCTAATAAAAGAAATTGTTGTATTTCACAATTCCCAAAACCATGGTGTATTATTTTATTTTGCTTATACTGGTTTTATCTAATACTTTGATAATGTTTGGTTCTGTGGAGTGTTACCTTTTATTTTGCTAGTTGGTACTCAAACATGGATTTTGTTCAATTTTTTTTATTAATGTGTTTTTTAATGTGACTCTTTTTGTACTAAATTTTCTATATATTTTTTTTTAAAGAAACTTGGAAGCCAGAATTTCAGAGTTGATAAAAATTACTTCAGATAAAGTCAAAATTCACTAAATATTTTCAGAGTTCTTGTAAATAATATATCTTAAAAGAAATATGTTTATAATTATATTACAGTAAAACACTACAATGTACTTCACATTAACATATCTTTCACTTAATGTAAGATTTTCAATTCCCGGCAAAATGGTCTATGTAAATTAAGTAAAAATATTTCACTTTAACGTACAAAATTTACATTAACTGTCAGTACAGGACGTTACATAAAAGTATTAAAAGTATTGATTGTTTTACCATTTCCAACCTTAATCTGGTTTTGTTTACCAAATACAACATGTAAAGAGTCATGACAATCACTGAGTCATGTTCAGTATATAATTTACGTATACACTGCAATCAATCATTCTTGCTGTTAACTTGCAACAATGTCGATTCTCATGTGTCGGCCTAGATTAATGGTGGTGACAATAATGCTGTACAGAACCATCTTGAATTCCTTAGTACATAAAAATGTGTATGTATCTCATAACATACAGGAAATTCCCTTAAAAGAATAACTTTTTAAAATTGCTGCCCTCATAAAAATCCAAACTGATTAATTTTAACCCCTTAAAAATGTAGAAAATGCATGTCAACGTGCTTCTTTTCCTCCCTCGTGAAAACCGTGTTTAAACATGTCCCATTTAAAATAAAAATAATTTTTATATTAAATATTAATTTAAATCAATAGGCATACATCTTATAAATAAAATGATACTCCAAAAGCATGAACTTTTATACCCCTTGTCACCAAAAATGTTTATTTACAAGCGGCATATTTTACATAGTATGATCATTTTCAAGTGCTTCTTGCAGGAAAATTAAAGATGATTTGTACTGAAATTATTTATTTCAAAAGATTAACATCTTTTGAATAAACTTCCTCCAGTGTTATATGTTAAGGTAAGTAGTGTGATTTTTTCAAAGGAAACATCACTAATAAGTAAGCAGTATGTATTAGCAAACCATGCATTATTACATGTTTGCAGGATATAATTTGTGCAGTTTAATATTTCAGAAAGTACAGTTTTATCCTAGCTTAAATTTTTTTTGGATATTTACATAACACTTTTATTTACTGAAACAATTAATTGTGCTATAATTTCATTGAGCCCATTTTATAAACTTTTAAGAATAAGACTTTTAATATAAAGTACTTTTGTAACTAAGTATAAATGTTGCGGCTTTATTCATGTATGTTATGTGATTTTACTGTATATGGTATATTTACGGCCAAGAAATTTTTGCAAACCGCAAAATACTGAAAATTTATGTTTATTCACAAAATTCTGCAGTAATTCCCATAGTCACAAAAAATCGAGGAAGTTGCTTGTTTAAGTGTATTTAAAAATCACAGTGCGAGTTTTTTTACCATAACTCTTACAAACCTTAAGTTTTACAATTTTCCATTTGTTACACAGCATTATATCTCATTTACACATATGAGTGTGGATAACAAAACTATTTGCATGGTCATCATGTGGTTTACTATAAAAATGTATGAAATTTTGCATAACGAGAATGATTCCTNCCATTTGTTACACAGCATTATATCTCATTTACACATATGAGTGTGGATAACAAAACTATTTGCATGGTCATCATGTTGTTTACTATAAAAATGTATGAAATTTTGCATAACGAGAATGATTCATAAATTGATTATGTGTGTGGATAACAAAACTATTTGCATGGTGATCATGTTGTTTACTATAAAAATGTATACATAACGAGAATGATTCATAAATTGATTGGTAGCAAGTCGAGAGATTATAGTTGTACATATGATTCAATATATATTGACCCGAATCACTATGGCGCTCGTTCCCAGGCAGAATCACACCTTCACGTATTTTAATTGTACACGAACGTGTCTAACTAAAAATGTTGGTGATACGACGAAAGTAAATAATNCGAAAGTAAATAGTATGTATATATAACAGACAAATATTTTTTTTCATCGAGTGTAATAATAACGCGCTATACATTTGTGCGGTGTTTGCTGACTTTACTCATCTTCTGTGCTTTGTGGTTGGATTTTTACAACTAGCAAATACAACATTTGTAACTATTGAGTGAGGGTGGTAATCGTAGTCAGCTGCTTATGTGACAAAAATAGTTAATGTTTTAGATCATGCCCAGGAGTTTGAAAGTGAAGTGTTTCTTTGTTTTATAAACTGACCAAAGTGCAAGATCGCAATGTAAACATTGAGTGGGTGGGAAAAATATAAGTGCTTAAACACTGCAGTGCCGTATGCACAGTGATTTAGTGATAGTGGAGGACATAAAAAAAAAAANAAAAATATAAGTGCTTAAACACTGCAGTGCCGTATGCACAGTGATTTAGTGATAGTGGAGGACATAAAAAAAAAAGACAACTGCATTGGAAGTAAATTTGTGTAATTTTTTTTTGGCCAAGAAAACAAAAACAAATAGGTTNAAAAAAAAAAGACAACTGCATTGGAAGTAAATTTGTGTAATTTTTTTTTGGCCAAGAAAACAAAAACAAATAGGTTTCTGCTACTTCTTTGTAGAAACATTTTTACTAGTAAGGAGTTTTTTTATTTTATCAATAATGTAATATTTATTAGTATTTTGTAGTGTAGGTTGTGGATTCGTGTTGGAGTAATATTGAACTGAACGGGATTTAATTAAAATATTGTTATCTACAAATGAACGAAAGCTGTATATGGGTGATGTAAAAATCTTGTAAAACTCAAACGCTAGTGAAGGTTCTTTGGCAGTTGTAAATGTCTCTATAAAGTACAAGATTTATCACACAAAAATTACTGTGACGTTACAATGTGTTTTACATGACAAGTATTCTCTCGTAAGGTTTTTTTTAATGTTTTCCACTTAATTATGTATTGATTAAAAGAATGAGTAACAAATGCCATTTAGTTGGAGTGAAATTCTTACAAAACAACAGATTCGTGTTCTAAAATATAATAATAATAATGCATGCATTTTTCGCTATAAAATTTGACAAAATAAAAATATTTTTTAGATGAAATGGTAAAATTTTTAATGATTAAATCAGCTCATTTTATTTACCGTAAAAGTAGGGCCCCAGGTGTATGTTATCAGTGGTTTGTTAATTAGAATTAATTGCAGGTTGCATTTCTCTGGTTACCTTGAGTATGATGGAAACTGGTGGTTGTGCCCATTTTTAAAGGTACTTATGACACTGACAGAGTAGTGTCGCTTTATGTATGGGGTTTTGGCCCAATCGCACTGGTGCTCACTAGTTGAATACAGTTCCCAAACATGTATGCCTGCTAGCTCTAAGTTGAGGGTCTTGTCTTGATCTCAGGGTGGTAACTGGCACATGTGGCTGTGGAGTACTGGTGACTGCAACACATGCTAACTCTTGTGTTGTCATCGTCAAATTGTAACCTAACTGCAGCATTCACTACCCACAAGAGACAAGCAGACTACATTTACCTTTAAATGTAACATCTAAAACATATAATAAACTTAACTGCTAAGAAACTACATGTTTGGGGTTTACAGCAAAAGACTCAACCCAACAAACTACATTACACTAGATTTTGGTATTTATATCATATCTGTTGTATTGTACCATCATTTCAGAACAACAAAATTAACATATTTAAAACTTTAAATTTATTACCACTCAAGTAAATATTTCTTCCTTCGGTTGTAACACATTTTCACACTATTTACACCTTAAAACACAAAAACTATAAATTTCACACCCACACAAAAAATTCCTGTTTTTTCCCTGAACCAAACTATTAGAGAGCACCTGACACCAATTTTCTACAGGGATTTTGGGCATTGGTTAAAGGAAGGGGGGTGTAGTGGAACCATGCTGGGGTAAGGGAGAGAGGATAGAAGAACTATGAAATACAGTACAATTCCTAAATGTACATGTTTCCCTTCAAACAAATTTTATGCCAAATCTGTTGTATATAATTTTTGGAGATAGGTAAAACCTTTATTTCATTAGGTGANCCTTCAAACAAATTTTATGCCAAATCTGTTGTATATAATTTTTGGAGATAGGTAAAACCTTTATTTCATTAGGTGATGATGTGTCTCAAAGTGGTGGATGAGAGGTGAACTCAATGCTATCATTACATAATAGCAGGACAAAAAGTTTAATTCAAATCATTATTTATATGCTTATCGAAATATGATAGTTTAACCTGAATGATTCAAATGGCCACAATTTTGAAAACACATGTCTNTTATTTATATGCTTATCGAAATATGATAGTTTAACCTGAATGATTCAAATGGCCACAATTTTGAAAACACATGTCTCATCTCTTAGAATTCTAAATAAATACGAATAATATTTTAACTGGTTGTGTATCAGATATGGTGGTAATTGTGTGATCAATATACAAATTATATAATATAGAAATTATATAATATGAAATTTTAATGTTTTGCTGTCTTCCATAATGTCATATGAAAGACGTTATCAATAAGATAATAAAATAATCTTATTGAATATCATCAGCATACCAAGTTTTGTGTAGATTGATTGTACATTTTCTGACATATATTATCCTAAATATGAGTAATGCGACCATGCAGAAAGCATTAAGTATGGTTGAAAACAAAAAGTTGAATATCATTCTTGGTAATAAATATTTTTGATGTTGGTTTAATTATCTGCGAGTTCAATTAAAAATAGGGATGTACGGATGGACAAGTTTTTAAGGCCCGAAGGCCAACACACCCTCCATCCTCCCGCACTGCAACTGTACTCTGGTGAGTAAGGCAGTGCANAAGGCCAACACACCCTCCATCCTCCCGCACTGCAACTGTACTCTGGTGAGTAAGGCAGTGCACGGCAGTTCTCCTTTTGTTCTCTTCGGCCATTCACTTTTCTTACTTGCCGTTACTCAGTATTCTACCGGTTTTCTCTCTTAAAAACCTGTCCTCCTGGCCAATCAGGAATACTCCGACTTATCACAATTTGTGAGCCTTTACCTGAGTATCCCATTATGGGTCATCAGAAATTCGCCGATTCCATTTATCGAAATCCTCTAATCTCCTGCCAATTTTTGTGGCGAATTCATTCCATGTCCTTAGGTAAAGCTTGTTCTCCATGATGGTTCCAATTTCCATGTAAATGCCCTTTTCTTCCAGTTTTCTTTCTAGCCAGCTCCTCAAGTCTTCAGTCTTGAGGCACTCCGTGATGACGTGCTGGACGGTGTCATCGACTCCGCAGACCTCGCAGAGCGGAGATTGCACGAGCCGCAGGCTGTGAAGCTTTGCCTTGAAATTTCCGTGGCCAGTTAGTAATTGCGTGCTGTAATGGTTCGTGTTAAACCATTTGCATTTCAGCCTCGTTCTGATGTCAGGGATAAGTTCAAACATTTGTCTGCCCTTATCCGAGTTCAGCCATCTCTCTTGCCACTTTTCGATGAGTTCATCGTATATTTCTTCTCTATCTTCCTTTTTCAGCCTGCCAGCCCGCGCTCTCTCCGCCACCAGGCCCCTGTACCTGACTAGCAGGTCAACAGGCAGTACTCCTGCTATCACTGGGAGTGACTCATTAGGTACAGTCTTATATGCTTTGGTCACGGTCAGCAGTGCCGCTCTTTGTGCACTTACCAGTTTCCTTCTGTGCCACGAAAGCTCAGCTCGGTGATGCCACAAAAACTGCCCTGTAGATAGTACGCAGTGTGCTATAGTTGATACCCCAACTAGTATTTCCAAGTCTTCTTAGTTTTTGAAAGACCACAACTGCCCTTCGTGACACATACTCCACATGTTTTAGGAAACTCATTTTATCATCCATNAAAACTGCCCTGCAGATAGTACGCAGTGTGCTATAGTTGATACCCCAACTAGTATTTCCAAGTCTTCTTAGTTTTTGAAAGACCACAACTGCCCTTCATGACACATACTCCACATGTTTTAGGAAACTCATTTTATCATCCATGATGACTCCGAGATACCTGAATTCCTGCACATATTTTATCGGACTTCCCCCGAAGCGCACAGTCGGGTGCCTTTTAACGGATGGACAGATGAATGTGCATGCGTTAACATGTGGTGTAAATGTTTGCTTACATGTGCCTTAACTTTTACTTTATGCCTTGCTGTTTTTTTGGGCCATAGGTGCGTTTGAACTAGTTTAAATTTCCCGCCGCATTGTGGCAACAATGTTGATGGTGGTGCCATCTGCACTGGAGCGTCGCTGCCAGAATGTACAAGACTAGTTCAGCTTTGTTTTCATATCTGTAATTTGCAACTCAAAATGGTTTCATTAAAATACAGTCCACATTGTTCTTGAGCCCAGACATTTAGTCCTTTAGGGTAGGGTCTGATACACGCCGGTGTGTGTGATCAATAGTTGTTTTGTTCGTTTTGGGCTCGTATGTCTGTTGTGATTTCTCTTTTTTTAGGGAGCACGTGCGTGATGGAAAAGTGTGGTTACTGGTCGTGAACTTATTCAACTCGCACTCAGGTTGTAATATCATGACATAAAGTGAACATTACCGCAGTTTATAGAGTTGGGATAGCATATGTGTGTGTGTGCGTGAGGGTCATTTTCTTTGTTCGTTGCGTGCGTTACTTGGCTTCGCCAGTTCCTTTTTCCTGGATTTCATTATGTGTTTTTTTATTTATTTCTTTGTATTTTACTCCTAAGGTGAATGGTAAATTCTTATCTTGATGTCATCTACCCTTTACAGTTAGAAGATTGGTGCCACAATCTAGTGTTTTTGTTAGGTTATGTATGTTTTCCTGTCAGGTGTCTTCCATCTCTCTTTGCTGCTCTACATACATGAACACACAACTCTTGTTTTGTGATTCTTAGTTTGTCTACATGTTTTTGCACATCACAGCAACTTTAATTATGGGTGATGCTCAGGCAGGAATAATGCGTCTACAAGTGGCCAAAGGACGCCTTAAGTGCATACTTGGCCTTGCCAAGTGTGTAGGTAAAGCACATGGAAGGTAAATGTATCACTTCCCAAGATCTCCTTGCCACAGTTCGGTGTAAGTGCAAAAGACTGGGTGATCTTCTCTAACTTGTTCAGTGCACTTGTAGCTGATCACCCCGACCTAACTCCAGTCAAAAGGTTTTCCTACTTGAAGTTGTAATTTAATGGTGAGCCATTAAGTATGATACAGACGTTGCCTATGTTACATGAAAATTTTGACTTTGCATGGAAGTTGTTATTGGAGCGATATTCAAACAAAAGTTGTTTTATTTGCATGTGGAAGCACCCACAGTATTATCTGAATTGCCCACCTCACTGCGACAGATGCTGACAGTTGTAACAGAGAATGTGGCAGCACTGGAAACTCTGAAGGTTCCTGGGCAACACCGGGACTTAATCTTACTGCCCATCCTTTGCAGAAAACTGGCTACCCCACTCCAAACACAGTGGGAAATGGCCTCCACAGATGCTGAGCTCCCCTGTAAGTACTTTGTGCAGTTTTAGAAAAACATTGTCATACTATGGAAGCAGTTGCATCAATATTTAGGCTAGCCCCCTCAAAGATCAAACTTGTGCAGGTTTCAGCAGATCGTAAATTGGCTAAAGATTACCATTCATCCGATGTCTTTATTGTGAAATCTACCCCTTTTTGCAGCTCGTGCAACACTGCACATTGTTGTACAAATGTCCTCAGTTTCAACAGAAGCCACATAAGGAGTGATTTGCACTTGTCAAGGAATTCAAACTTTGTTTGAACTGTTTGCAGCCCTCGCAGCAGTGCAAAAACTGTCCTTCAGCAGTCTCGTGTCGTCACTGCATGTCACGGCATCACTCCCTGCTGCACTTCCAGGAACCATCCATTCAAGTGTATGTCTCGGATGGATCGGGACAATTTGTAGAGGGGCCAGATAGCAGCTTGAATGGTGATACAGCTTCCACTGTGACTGTGTGTTCCCCATTTTCGAGGACATCCAGCAGTGCTGTGTTTATGCTGTCAACTGCTGTAATTGATTTACAAAATGTGTCATAGCCCTTCCATTCCATCAGTGTGTTACTGGACTCTGGTAGTCAAACCAATTTCATCTCTGAATACTGCCTATCTTGCTTGGGTATCCCTCAAAGGAAGAAAACTCAACCACTTCAGGGGCTCTCTCAGGCACCACTTAACATTGCTCATGGTGTGGTATCTTGTGTGCTAAAACCTTGTGGACAGACAGAAACATTATTTCCAATAAATTGTTTAGTGTTACCTTGCATAACAGGACACCTCCCATTTGCACCTGTGGACCCCCAAGTCTGGAGCCATCTCGCCCATCTGCATTTGGCAGACCCAGGCTTTGTGACTCCAAGGACAATTGACATGCTGCGAAAGGAAGCAATTGCAAAGGACTACTTGGTACTCCAGTATCTCAGGACACACACTTTGGCTGGATCGTGATGGGAAAGGTCGACAGCAGTTTGCCTCATTTGCAGTCATCACATATTTCGTTATTCTTCGTGGCTTCTCTTTTAAGCCCATCACTGGACACTGTTGTGGAATGACTTTGGAAACTGGAAGAACTGCAACCTGATAAACTTACACCATCACCAGACTATCTCTTCTGTGAAAGTTGTTTGCAGAAGACTATGTTCGTGATGAAAATGGTCGCTAAAGTATTGTACTTCCCTTCAAGAGTCCGGACTCTGTCCTAGGAGATTTAAAGGTCGAACTGATCTAATAATTAAACATCTACACCTAATTATAAACTTAATCCAGCATCGAGGTCACAATCTCTATATTTGAATTGGGGCTCTCAAAAAGAATTACGCTGTTATCCCTAAGGTATCTACATCTTAAAACAATATTACAAGGTCAATAAAACAAAAATAAATGTATAATAAAATAAAGAGTTTAATATATCTCCATGACACCCCAACAAAAAATTAAAAACTATAAAAAATTTATAAACCAAAATAAATATATAAATAAACAAATAAAGATCTATAGGGTCTTATCGTCCTATAAAAAAATTTAAGCATTTTAACTTAAATTTAAATTTAATTTAAATTAACAATGAGACAATTAATATTTTGTCCAATCATTCATACAAGTCCACAATTAATAGACTAATGATTATGCTACCTTTGCAAGGTCAGAATACTGCACTTAGTAGTTTCCACTCACTCAAGCGTCGTTTAATACCAGCCATATCTCAAGGCAAGTTATGTTTCATTTATGTAAGATTATACACTGAAGAGCCAAAAAAAACTGGTACACCTGCCTAATATAATGTAGGGGCCCCCCCCCCCNCCACAAGATGACGTGGCATGGACTCAACTAATGTCTGAAGGTATGCAGGAGACAATTCACACCATGAATCTGCTGGGCAGTCCACAAATCCAATCTGTGCCAATTTGAGAAAGGGTTGCGCGTCTGTCACGTTTAATGAATCTCGTCAGTCGTCGTTTGTCCCGTTCTTTCACAATATTTTTCCGGCCGCAGGGATGTCGAAGATTTGATGTTTTACCGGATTCCCGATACACTCGTGAAATAGTCGTACGCAAAAATCCAAATTTTATTGCTACCATGGAGATGCTATGTGCCATCTCTCGTGCGCCGACTATAACACCATCAAGTTTGAGTGAATTTAGAACTATTGGAAGGTAACATCGTCGTCTAACCGATCTAGCAACTTTGCGAGACGCTTTTTATCTTATATAGGCGCTGCCTACCGCATCACGTTACTCTGTTTGGTTCCATAGCTCTGTTATTTGCATACGCACGCCTATACCAGTTTTTTTTTACTCTTCAGTGTATTAACTCGGGTCATATGAGCTGTGTTGATAGTTCAGATGTGAATTCCTGTCGCTTCTATTACATCCCACATCACTGTGTGCACAAACTTGATAGTACCACCAACAAACTTCATGTTGTGTTTAATGCATCTGTGAAGGCCAGTTCTGGTTTGTCTTTGAATGATGTATTGTTGACTGGACCTAATCTTCAAGGGGACATACTAGAAGTGTTACTTCAGTTTTGAATTTTAGTCATTGTATTTACGTGTGATATAAAACATATGTACCCTGCCAAATTCTAGTCTGTGATGCGCATTGAGATTACCAGCCCATCCTTTGGAAGGAGTGAATGGTCTTAACATTGTTACGTATGGTGTTAGCTCGGCCCCATTTCTCGCTCTCCGAACTTTGCATAAGCTAGCAGATGAGAAGGAAGTCTTTGTGAGTGCTGCAAGTGTNCGGCCCCATTTCTCGCTCTCCGAACTTTGCATAAGCTAGCAGATGAGAAGGAAGTCTTTGTGAGTGCTGCAAGTGTTTTGATGTCTGACATGTCGATGATGTGGTCACAGGAACCAGCGCTGTCACTTCTGCTGTGAAGCTAGGACAGGAACTACAACAGTTGCGCTCACGAAGTGGGTTCCAGCTTCGCAAGTTCACCAGCAACTTCCCTGCTGTGCTGGAAGGTGTGTGTCCAGAGGATATACAACTNGTGGGTTCCAGCTTCGCAAGTTCACCAGCAACTTCCCTGCTGTGCTGGAAGGTGTGTGTCCAGAGGATATACAACTCTCGGGTACATTCTACTCCTTTGATGAAGACCAGTATATTAAAGTTCTAGGACTGCAATGGAATCCCATCACAGTCACTTTCGGTTATGATGTTCAATCGAGACACCTGGTTCTGACAAAACGTGGAATCCTTTCGGACATAGCCTGGAGTTTTTGACTCACTGGAATAGATTTCACCATTGAAACTCTTAGCCAAGCATTTGATACAACAGCTAGGGCTGGCAAGTAATGATTGGGACTGCCCGGCTCCACCAGACATCATTGCCAAGTGGGAAATCATTCGAAATGAGTTGTCTTGCTGTTCCAATAAACCATTCCTCGCTGTATCACCATTAGTAGTGCAAACTCCACCTTTGAACTGCATGGTTTCTCAGACAGCTCAGATAAGGGGAATGCAGATGTAGTGTATCTTCGACAACTGTCTTGCTCGAGTGTGGTCACCATTTATTAGCTGTTTGCTAAATCAAAGGTGGCTCCTCTCAAAAGTGTAACACTTCCTTGCCTTAAGCACGATCGTGGATTAGGGTTTCACCACATATGTGGAAAACCTTTGTTGGTAACCGAGTTGGTGAAATTCAGAGCTGTACCTCTATCAGTTGGTGGGATCATGTTCCGGGTGAACAGAATCCAGCAGATTGTGGCTCTCGTTGCCTCGCTCCTGGATGGCTTTTCGAGAATCCCCTTTGGTGGTCAGGACCTGCCTGGCTTGTGAAGATAAGAAGCATTGGCCGCGGAGTACACTTCATGATTCTAGNCCCCTTTGGTGGTCAGGACCTGCCTGGCTTGTGAAGATAAGAAGCATTGGCCGCGGAGTACACTTCATGATTCTAGCCCCACTTGCAATGAAGAGCGTCAAACTATTGTGCTGCAAGTCACCTTGACACAGTCACCATTCCTGGACTTAATGGAAAGACAGTCAAAATTAAATAAGGTACAACAAATAGTCATACTGTGTTGCAGATTTGGGCAGGATGTNCATTCCTGGACTTAATGGAAAGACAGTCAAAATTAAATAAGGTACAACAAATAGTCATACTGTGTTGCAGATTTGGGCAGGATCTTTGTGCAGGCAGGTCATGCACCACAGGTCCAGTTCAGTTGGATGAGATGCAAAGGGCCCTCAATATCCTAATCAAGATCTTGCCAATAGAATTTGCTGAAGAGATTGATCGTATTGCCAGGTACCAACCTTGTTCTCCATCCACCTGGAAGCTGGCTCCTTTTGTAGATTCTGAAGGTATCCTGAGGGTAGGTGGTCAACTGCAGAGGGCTGAATTGCAATTAAAAGAGAAACACCCAATCCTTCTCCCAAAAAATTATCTTCTTGCAGTGCTGCTGATTTATGAGTTTCATTTAAAGTTTTTGCACCCAGGGTCCTAGATGCTGCAGTCACTGCTTCAAAGAGAATTGTAGGTACTTGGCACCAGGAATCTCATTCNCTAGATGCTGCAGTCACTGCTTCAAAGAGAATTGTAGGTACTTGGCACAGCTGCCTTCATAAATGTATACGTTGCTTTTGAACCCATCCCAAACTCCTAACCCGTATCATGGGATGTCTTCCAGCTGAAAGGGTGCACCAGGCCAAGCCGCTTATGAACACTGGGGTCAATTACAGAGTTCCTTTCTCCATCACCATGACTAGACTCAGAAAGCCTCATGTGCTGTAGGCATGCATATGCCTGTTTGTGTGTTTTGCAATAAAGGCCATATATTTAGAGCTTGTTTCATATTTATTAACGGGAGCATTTCTGACAGTCTTTGGGAGGTTCGTGCTCGACGTGGACAGCATGCCAACATTTACAGTGACTGTGGCACCAACTTTGTTGGAACCAGCCATCAGCTGGAAGAAGTGCAAAAATTTCTTGCTGATAGTGACATTCGCAAGCAGTTTGCAGAGAGTTTAGCAGAGAATAAGATTACCTGGCACTTCAACCCTCCAGCAGCTCCTCACTTCAGTGGACATTGGGAGGCAGGTATCAAATCTGTCAAGTCCATTCTCAAGAAAGTTTTGGGGACCCAGTTGCTGACATGTGAAGAACTAAGTACTGTTTTAGCCCAGATTGAGGCAATGCTCAATTCAAGACCTCTGTGCCCATTGTCGAGTGNTGTGAAGAACTAAGTACTGTTTTAGCCCAGATTGAGGCAATGCTCAATTCAAGACCTCTGTGCCCATTGTCGAGTTATCCTAATGACTTCTCTGCACTAACTCCCAGCCACTTTGTTACAATGGGTCTGGCTCAGATATTGCCTGAACTGGACATGTCGTCAACTCCAGTTAATACGTTGACTATGTGGTCACTCCTACAACAGATCCACCAGTCGTTTTGGAAGCGGTGGCATGTAGAGTACCTCCATCATCTTCAGCCCAAGGTTAAGTGGACCAGTGGCGAAGACATAGCTGAAGGCAACNTGTGAAGAACTAAGTACTGTTTTAGCCCAGATTGAGGCAATGCTCAATTCAAGACCTCTGTGCCCATTGTCGAGTGATCCTAATGACTTCTCTGCACTAACTCCCAGCCACTTTGTTACAATGGGTCTGGCTCAGATATTGCCTGAACTGGACATGTCGTCAACTCCAGTTAATACGTTGACTATGTGGTCACTCCTACAACAGATCCACCAGTCGTTTTGGAAGCTGTGGCATGTAGAGTACCTCCATCATCTTCAGCCCAAGGTTAAGTGGACCAGTGGCGAAGACATAGCTGAAGGCAACNGTGGCATGTAGAGTACCTCCATCATCTTCAGCCCAAGGTTAAGTGGACCAGTGGCGAAGACATAGCTGAAGGCAACTTGGTTTTGGTAAAAGAACAAAACCCTCCCCCCCCCCTTACAGTGGAAGCTAGGCAGAATAGTAAAGATCCACCCTAGAGCAGACTGTATTGTGCAAGTCGTTGAAGTTCATACCCAGCAAGGCATCTTCACCTGGCCAGCTGTTAAGTTGTGTCCTCTTCCTCTCAGCTAGTGCA
Source organism: Clitarchus hookeri (assembly GCA_002778355.1). Classification (NCBI taxonomy): domain Eukaryota; kingdom Metazoa; phylum Arthropoda; class Insecta; order Phasmatodea; family Phasmatidae; genus Clitarchus; species Clitarchus hookeri. The sequence goes on from NQII01000040.1 coordinate 1,155,444, forward strand.
TGACCAAGAGATTCATCTGTGTATATAGAACCTGTTTGTGTAAATATTGATTCTTCTGTTTCATACCTTTGTATACTTTTAATGGGACTGATTGTTTTTGAGTCAGGTGGGATGTTTGGACCACAGGTCCGTTTGAACTAATTTAAATTTCCAGATATATTGCGGCAACACTGTCAATGGTAGCGCCATCAGCACTGGAGCGGTACTGCCAGAATGTACAAGACCGGTTCTGCTTTGTTTTTGTATCAGTAAGTCCCAACTCAAAATAGTTTAGTTAAAATACAGTCATCGTTGTTCTCCAGCCCAGACACTCTTTAAATATTTTGTAAAATGTAAAATATTATTATAAAAANTTAAATATTTTGTAAAATGTAAAATATTATTATAAAAAATTTATTAATGTACAATTGGATCCCGATTTTACGAGTACCAAGTTTAACGAGGCAGTGATTTTACGAGGCCATTAAAAGGAACCATGAAAAAAATTCCAAAAATTGATGAGGAAAGTAAAAATCCTGGGCGAAAAATGGAAAAAAATCGCAATGAAAACCGGTTAAAAATACATTAGCCAGTCCACAGCAATAAAATATTGGGGTTGTAATATCTCTACCCTTAATTAGTACGCCACAATATGAAAAAAAAAAAAAAAACTCGAAAATCCATTTAAATATGTGGCAGTGGTGTTTTGAAATGAGTGCACCGAATGGCGCCTGAAGNAAAAAAAAAACTCGAAAATCCATTTAAATATGTGGCAGTGGTGTTTTGAAATGAGTGCACCGAATGGCGCCTGAAGGTTAGCCTGCTCTGTGCTGCACGACACATGACGTCACAAAGGGATTCTGTCCACTCACCCCTCTTTCCCCTCGCTCAACTATGCTTCAGTCATGGCCTTCTTATCTCTCGTGGCGACAGGCAACAGCAATGGTCCACTATCGTGCACACAGCAACAAGGCTGGCCAATAACAGCATTCGTTACCCACCCCAACCTTTGCCTCTTCAGTCCTTAATGTTGAGATCGCTTTGCCATTTTAGTTACCGTATTTACAGCATTGCATGCCAACCTTTTTTTAACAATTTGAATCTTTGAAAAACACGCCTCTGCTTAGAATTGGGACAGGCAATATTACATACAGTTCCAACCAAGTATATATAAAACAACTGTTCCGTCGCAGTCCTAATACTAATATAATTAAGTAGTCCCAGTTCATAAAAACGCTCAGTTCTTGTGGAAAGCACACCCCCTTATCTCTTGAGTGGATCTGAACTCTAACAAATTCATGGTGGCAGTTTTTCAGTATATGTGTCTCGTTCGCTATGCTGCTGGGGTCTAATTCCTGCTTGCTCGCTTCCCCCACCTGCTAACCCCTCACCCTACATGCACACACCCTCTGTTCCGTTCCTTTCTTGCATGTCCTCCCACCCCTGCCAAGCCCACACCACTTCAAGTTCCCTTCCACACCTTCACACACTCTTNCACCTCCACCCCCTATTTTCACATAACACACAGCCAAAATTTTTTTTTCTTCCTTTCCTTACCTTCATGCAGCGTGGCACTAGCTGTCACATCTTTTTGCCACTTCTGCCCCGTTCCACCTCCTCCCCCACAAAATAAAAAACTGGACGTGAAAACTCTGGTACAATCAATGACCTTACCGCAGTCCGGCGTGCATTCTTCTGAGGTGGACATCAGGCCTACCTGTACAATAAAAACAACTCAACCAGTGTGATAAATGTATAAATATGGACATTGCGCTGTCTAGCTATCTACTTAATGTATGCGCAATGAGTGCTCATNCCAGTGTGATAAATGTATAAATATGGACATTGCGCTGTCTAGCTATCTACTTAATGTATGCGCAATGAGTGCTCATTGCTGTGTTGACGCTTTTTCAGTGACAATGGAAAATCGTATATAATGTTTTGGTTTAATTTTATTCGAAAGACATCTGATTATTAAATTAAATAATAATTTTGTAATAACTTGTTTGATTTTTTTGCAAGAAGCTGCTGGGAAATTAACTTTGCGCTCTCTTAAAGTAACATGGAACCATATTTTTCCATTTGTTTGTTACAAGGGAAGGTTATATATGTCGTTCTGGGGTGTAATTTTATTGGGAAGACATATGTCTATTGAAATAAATTAATATTTCATTATTAAATTGTGTGATTTTTTCAGCAAAAAGCTACTGGAAATGAACTTTGCTCTTGATTAAAGTAACACAACACCCGATGTTTCCTTTTTTTTTTTTATTTGACAAGGGAAGGTCGTAAATATCGTTGTGGGGTATAATTTTATTCGGAAGCCATCTGTCTATTGAAATAAATTAATATTTAAAGAATAAATTTGATACATCATTTCTATTAGAAATGGCAATGATGTCACTGCCGGGCAAGGGTTTGATAGTACTGATCGGAGGCACTGGTGTCACTATTTACCTTGCTTGGGTCTCACCCAGGCTAGATTCTGTCTTGGTGACTGCTGGCTGGAACGATGGTCCTGTTCTAGGGTAGCTGCTGGGCTGATCGGTGGTGTGGGTGACATAGGCATCTGGTAGGTTGGTTGCGGCGCCTGGAAGTGCGGGCTGGCACGGCCCAGGGGTACTGGTAGGCCCGGTCGTAGACAGACTACGATCGGGTGTTGTTTGGCGGCAATCTTCTGGGGTGGCAGAAATGAGGTGCCAGGGGGGACTGGGAGGTGAGGCCTTGCCAGTCATCAGGCGGTTTGAGCTCGGTCCCATGGGGAGGGGTTGCTAAGGGCAGAAAGCAATGAGTTGCAGTGCAACTAACTAGGTTTAGAGGCAGTAGCTGCCTTCTTAACTCCCCACCTTGCACCGCTTCTATGGGTGAAGTGCATATAGGAAAAGTACTACGGTCTACTACACGAAGTAGGAGCAGGTGTTGAGTTCCCTAGCTAAAGTGTAACCAGAAGGGGTTAGGCCAACCAGAATCAGTCCTGTCACTCCAACCGGCTAATTACAACGCGGTGGATGGAGTGGATTAGCTGATCTGGATGTCTTAGCCGCTTCATCGCATGTGTTCCTAGTGATTGTGACTCTACCTTACAATGTTCCAAGTACTTGAGTTCTTGGTTCAAGTTATGATTTGCCGTCAACTGAGTTATGTTTGGTGACGTATGTGCGCCCAAGTAAGGGTAGCCCGCAGTCGTACACTAGTTTTGGCAAAGTGGGTTTCAAGACGTTGTCTCCTGCTTCTCCTTTGTGGGTTTGAGGTTTATGAGGTCTGAAGTCACAATCACCCTAGAATAAGCACATAGGGTTAGGTAAGAATACATGTTTACTCCCCAGAGGAATAGACACAACTACTGACCTTAACTAATCTACGCTGTTGTCCAGAAGGGACTCGAGGTCTCACTACCAAAGTGGCAGTGAGTGTAAGGGGGAGAAGACTTCTTCGGAGGTGGCTGGATGCAGGTTTAGAAGTCTTCTGGAAGGAAGCGGTGGTCCTTGGTGAGGAATGCGGTAGGCAGATAGCTCCAACACATGAGTTGATGGAGCGAGCTGCCGCGTATACAACTGACATTTTGAGACTGCGCATCGGCGTATATAGTCAGCTGGCTGCGGGTCCTTCGACTCCCTTCGGCTGGTTGGGCATCTTCGGATGAGAGCTCCTCCCTTAGTAGCGCAGGCTGCATTCTCTGGGTGTGGCTGGAAGTGGCGGTTTTCCCTGTGCAGGTTGCGTTACTGTCGTGAGATTAGGGGCAGCGCTGAGCTTCGTTGCTGGCATCTGTCGCACGCAGGGGTTATTACAAGACATGCGACGTCTGACATAATGGTGTAGACTGCTTTGACTGCTGTGTCCTTGGGTGCCCCTTGCCTAGAGGTGTGCAGGTTGTCTCTGGAAGCAAGTTGTCCTGGGTTCAAACCCCGCTTGGGGTGACATGACACATGAAGATGAGACGGAGTCATAAACAATTATTATGCCAGTACGCGTCACCTTTCAATTGCCCCCAGTCCATTTCGACGTACTCATTTGGTAGAATTCTGTTGTGCGAGTGATGTGGCACTGTTATTCTATATTTGCTGTGTGGGCTTCTGTAGCGCTCCTCTGGTGCATGGATTTCCACGTTGGCTTTCGGCGTAGCGCTGTCTCTTGACGCGTGGGCTTTCACTTTCCCTTTTGTAGTGGCGATGTCACACTCTAGCACGCAGGCTGTTTGGGTGAGCGGCCCGTTAATTGGTTTTACCCCCTGAGGAGGACAGCTGTCACACTTAATGTACCGGTGTTGGGTGAATGCCCGCGTCCCTTCTGTAGTTACAAGAAATGTGTCGTTCACACAATCCAGCTGAGCGCTGTGTTTTATTTACATTACCTTTTACCCNCTTCTGTAGTTACAAGAAATGTGTCGTTCACACAATCCAGCTGAGCGCTGTGTTTTATTTACATTACCTTTTACCCTGGAATAAACCAATTTACAGGCGTACACATGTAAGAAACTCTTGAAAAACTAATGCATGTATTCAAGTCCCATTCGTGAGGGGTGTGTCAACTTACTGCTTACCTGTCGTGGTGCTGAAGACGTTTTAACTGGCCCTGCTATGTTGCCTCCTAACTGGTCGCACAACAGGTAGTTTACGTGTGACAAGTTGCTACATAGGCTGGCTCTAAGCCTTATGTTACTTAGGCCGGCTTCTAGTTACGTAATACACAACATGAGTTACCCTTTGAAATTTACATATACTACCAATTGTCGTACAGGCCACCTACAAATAATAATAAAACATACAGCACTCTAAAATACAAAGAAACATTTACACAATCTTTTTGCTGTAAAAAGCTGTACAAAGCTGTACATTTGCATTACTGCATTTCCTTTCACTATCTTATGGCTGTCTTTCAGCGTGGTTTTCACTTCAGGTTTCACTCTGTGTGGGCAGTCTTTGGTTTACAAGGTCAGCCTTGATTCTTGCGTAAGGCCTTGTGTTGTTGATACAGCCACATAAATTTAGAAGTGGGGTGCCATGGTGATTCCCTGTACTGACCTTGGGTGGCGGTTTGGCAGGTATGGGGGGCACGTACGGCTGGTTGTGTGTCGACGGCTGGGCTCATCGGGATCGTCCTCGCCAGTGGCCAGCTCGGAGTCACCAGACATCGAGGCATGACTGGTAGTCCCCTCCTCCTGATTGGTTCCATACCTCTGTTATTTGCATACGCACGCCTATACCAGTTTTCTGGATCTCCAGTTTATATTAGATGTCTGTAACCAGATTTTATATTTCTAAAGCTTGTCATTTTTGTAATACAAGGGTTTGGGCATCTACTTTTTTGTTCAAAATTACACAATGGAATTGAGTCATGTGGTTACTCTCCATCCTTGTCTTTGCCCTGGGAATGCGAGGTGCAGTGCACAAGGGCATTACTGGTAACTGGAGGAGTATGTGGGGAATTACAAAGGCAGTCGCCACACCTATTGAACGTCTTCTTTGATAAGTCTATTGTAACTCTTGCAGCTTTCATCGTTGGAGTATTGAATGTCNCTTCTGTAGTTACAAGAAATGTGTCGTTCACACAATCCAGCTGAGCGCTGTGTTTTATTTACATTACCTTTTACCGTGGAATAAACCAATTTACAGGCGTACACATGTAAGAAACTCTTGAAAAACTAATGCATGTATTCAAGTCCCATTCGTGAGGGGTGTGTCAACTTACTGCTTACCTGTCGTGGTGCTGAAGACGTTTTAACTGGCCCTGCTCTGTTGCCTCCTAACTGGTCGCACAACAGGTAGTTTACGTGTGACAAGTTGCTACATAGGCTGGCTCTAAGCCTTATGTTACTTAGGCCGGCTTCTAGTTACGTAATACACAACATGAGTTACCCTTTTANCTAGTTACGTAATACACAACATGAGTTACCCTTTGAAATTTACATATACTACCAATTGTCGTACAGGCCACCTACAAATAATAATAAAACATACAGCACTCTAAAATACAAAGAAACATTTACACAATCTTTTTGCTGTAAAAAGCTGTACAAAGCTGTACATTTGCATTACTGCATTTCCTTTCACTATCTTATGGCTGTCTTTCAGCGTGGTTTTCACTTCAGGTTTCACTCTGTGTGGGCAGTCTTTGGTTTACAAGGTCAGCCTTGATTCTTGCGTAAGGCCTTGTGTTGTTGATACAGCCACATAAATTTAGAAGTGGGGTGCCATGGTGATTCCCTGTACTGACCTTGGGTGGCGGTTTGGCAGGTATGGGGGGCACGTACGGCTGGTTGTGTGTCGACGGCTGGGCTCATCGGGATCGTCCTCGCCAGTGGCCAGCTCGGAGTCACCAGACATCGAGGCATGACTGGTAGTCCCCTCCTCCTGATTGGTTCCATACCTCTGTTATTTGCATACACACGCCTATACCAGTTTTCTTGATCTCCAGTTTATATTAGATGTCTGTAACCAGATTTTATATTTCTAAAGCTTGTCATTTTTGTAATACAAGGGTTTGGGCATCTTGTTCAAAATTACACAATGGAATTGATTCATGTGGTTACTCTCCATCCTTGTCTTTGCCCTGTCCTTGGGAATGCGAGGTGCAGTGCACAAGGGCATTACTGGTAACTGGAGGAGTATGTGGGGAATTACAATGGCAGTGGNGGTAACTGGAGGAGTATGTGGGGAATTACAAAGGCAGTCGCCACACCTATTGAACGTCTTCTTTGATAAGTCTATTGTAACTCTTGCAGCTTTCATCGTTGGAGTATTGAATGTCTTGACTTATCGTTGCAAGAATGTTCTGGTCATTGCCCTTGCCCACCCTTAGTGTGAATCAGGGCACTGGGAACATTCTGGACTGAGCCAGTTGATCAATATAAGCAGCAACGTGCTTCTAATTAAAAGTCTGGAGCCTTGTATGGCTTTAAGTGCCAAGTGCGTGGGGACAAGTGGCGATGACATTGACCAACGAGAGTGAAATCTGCAAGCATCGGTATAGTGGAGAGTGGGAACTGATGGGCAGGACTGTGGAAAAGTAGGATTGAATGCGTGAGTGATATAAAATTGTAATGATGGCAATTGACAGTTTGATTGAATATGCGTAAATAATGTGTGGGTTGACTGCAGAGAGTATAAAGATAGTGATAAGAAATTTGGTTAGATTTGAAAATCGGCATTAAATATTGTGCTTACTGAGAATATTAAGTGTTAATAGTAAAGATAGATTGTTTAATGATGTAAATTATAACTGTGTGTATTTTTATAGCATTACAAATTAATAAAAAATTAAGTTTATTTTATTTTTATTACGATCTCCATCCAACCGGAACTCAGGCACATGCCCATTGGCAATTTGTGACACTGGTGTTAATTAATACATTTGTTAATTAAATTAGACATTAGGCAATTAATTGATAAGGTTAAATAAAAGAATGATAATAGCAGTAGGCTGCAAAATAAAGACAGTTTTCTGGAAACATTGCAGTGTATNTGACAGTTTGATTGAATATGCGTAAATAATGTGTGGGTTGACTGCAGAGAGTATAAAGATAGTGATAAGAAATTTAGTTAGATTTGAAAATCGGCATTAAATATTGTGCTTACTGAGAATATTAAGTGTTAATAGTAAAGATAGATTGTTTAATGATGTAAATTATAACTGTGTGTATTTTTATAGCATTACAAATTAATAAAAAATTAAGTTTATTTTATTTTTATTATGATCTCCATCCAACCGGAACTCAGGCACATGCCCATTGGCAATTTGTGACACTGGTGTTAATTAATACATTTGTTAATTAAATTAGACATTAGGCAATTAATTAATAAGGTTAAATAAAAGAATGATAATAGCAGTAGGCTGCAAAATAAAGACAGTTTTCTGGAAACATTGCAGTGTATNATAAGGTTAAATAAAAGAATGATAATAGCAGTAGGCTGCAAAATAAAGACAGTTTTCTGGAAACATTGCAGTGTATGATGAGGAAAATGTAGGCTAAAGTGGAAGCACTGTAAGTGTTAATTGTGGGACTAGGTAGCCAAATGGTTAATGTGAGCGCAAATGTAAATAGCTCGGAAGAGTATGTAAATGACCAAACTATTAGTGTTGTAAATAGTGTTAGTGAGGATGTAAATAGCCAGATAGCTAATGTAAAAGAGTGTCCACCCAGAAAGAAATCAGGGAAAAGTCAAAGAATTTCATGTGATGGAAAAATCGGGGAAATGTAAGGGAATTCTCTCTTTGGTCAGGGAAAATGTAAATAATTGCTTCTTTGCAAATGTTATTAGTAGTGTGAATACAGGATAGTGTAATTATGAACATAATGCCTTTTTAAAATTTTTAAGTTTGTGAATTGACAATAGTACATTTGTTTCCTAGCGACCAAAAGCCTACTTGTGCAAAATAAAATATATGTGTGTTTGTAATGGGCATTCATGTGAAGTCACTAGCATGTATCATTGGAAATATTGATGAGCTAAGTAAAATGTTGGTCTGTTGCCGTGTATTTTAATTCAACTTCACTGATAGCATAATCGTTCTGTCAGAGGTTGAAAAATATGGTATTGGAAAGTTTTTGTCCTGAAAATACTTCCGGGAAAATAGTAAGATTCTGCCTTGAAAACAGTGAAAAGTCAGGGAATTCCAAAATGGAATTTCAGTGGACACCCTAATAAATGATTTGGTACACAAGAAAATAGAGACAGTAAATAAAAATTTAGAGAAAAAAATATATTGTATAGGTAGGAAAATCAGACACAGTAAATGAAACTGTTGATAGGAAAATAAAAGGCATTAGCAGGTAAGTGATTGTAAGCGTTTACAGTGTAAACAAGAAAATTCACGACGGTAATGAAAAAGTGGACCGTGTGAATGAAATGATGGATAGTGTGGAGAAAGAAATTAATTAGAAAATTAGTCCATTAGAGGAGGAATGGCAGGAATTTCTTCAGTAGCGGAGTTCAAATATATCACTCCACTTGCAGCTGAGATAAATGGGGAAGATTGGTAAGTCCTAAACAATAAAGAAACCCTGGACAGTGACAAGTAACTCTGCAGCATTTATGTCGTGCAACCAGAAGTGGGGGAGTCATAATTAAGCTTGCCCGTACTATGATCAGACTTCTTGGCTGGAGTACCAGCATCATCTTGAAATATTTGTCATCCCGAATGGCCGTCTTTAGTATGAGAGGGCTCTCCCCTTGTGGTCGGTGGAGTTGTGCGATATTCTGGAAGCTCTGCTTCAGGGTTAGGAAGGCGTTGCTGTATTCTTCTCCCCACCGCCAACGTGTTTTATTCTCTAGGAGGGGGTGGAGTTGTGCAATCTGTCGGGCGATGTCGGGCACGAAATGGAGTAGCCAGTTACATAATCCTAAGAAGCGAAGCAACTGCTTTGTTGGTTGGTTCCTTGGCCTCCTCAATGGCCCGTATCGATGCGGCTTGGGGGTAGTTCCCCTCGGGTATGATTACATGCCCTAGGTAGTCGATAGTAGTCTTTCCAAAGTGACTTTTGGAAAGCTTGCAAGTTAGACCGTGCAACTCGAGTCTCTCCAAGACTCGCTGGAGGTGCCTGCAGTGCTCCTCCTATGACTTTGAATAAACGATTTTGTCATTAAAGTATGCAAACCAAAACTGCAGTGAGCATCTGGAAGGTGGCTGGGCCATTCTTGAATCTGAACGGCATTACTCTGAATTGCAGAGTTTCGCCCTCTGGAGTGGTAAATGTCGTATACTTCCGGCTGTCGGGGTGTACCACGATCTGCCAGTACCCTGAATGCATGTCGAGAGTGGTGAAGATTTTGGCTTCCTCTATATCTCGCAGAGTATGGGTCAGGTTAATGGCTGGCGGTGCGATGAGGTGTGTCACGTCGTTTAGATCCTTTTAATTTACGCAGAAATGTAGCTGCCCTTTTTTTTGGGACTAATACCATACGTGAATTATACGGCGATTCAGATGGTTCCACGATCCCTGCTGTTTCATCTCCTGAACTTGGGCCATAATAAGGTTCCGCCTCCGGGCAGACACTCTGTATGGTCGGTTATACCTGGCACGTCAGTGGTGGGCCAAATCTCATGTTGGATGTTACATGTCTGGCTTAGCGTTTCTTCTTGGCCGAAGACTCCAGCATGGTCGTCCTAAGTTCGGCGAATTCCGGTTCAGCTAGTTGTTGGTTTATGTCTTCGGCAGCAATTAGTGGTGGTCACCCAGTGCTTGTCTCCGAAATATATGCGCTGTTGGCCATGGTCTATCCCGCACTGCTGTTGGCGTAGCCAGGGTTGCCCCAGGATCACTGCTTCCATGATGTCATGTGAAACCACAAATTCTGCTGGACTTATATGATGGTATATTCCCATGGTCAGGGTGGTGCGACCATCAACCTTGGGGGGTCCGGTCGTGTTGTGCCATGCGAACGAGGTGTGTTTGAAGGCGAAGTGGGGCTCTTCGTGCAGGGGTGAGAACGTTGCTTCTCACAAAGTTGCCTGTGGCTGCGCAATCTAGTAAGGCTAGTATTCTGTGTCCATTAATTTTCACCTCTATGTGGGGGGCTTCGGATGGTTCATTTTCCTCATTTAGTCTCTGAAGGCTGATGGGGCCCATGGTTCCCGGTGGTGGTGGCCCACCTCGCACCCTGGCGGCGGCGTTTTCTGCCTGGTTGTGTCCTTTAACCTCTGCTTGCCTGTGCAGGGAGTCAGGCACTCAGGGCTGTTCTCCTTTCCCCCGCCCGGTCCTGGTCTGCCTGCTTGACCGGGCAAAACCAGCACTTAGAAAGAATCTTTGTAGGGGGAGGAGAAGGAGGAGGATTTCCCTTTTGCCCAGGCTGCTTATCTGGCTCCGTATTCTTACTAGCACGCAGCTTGTCCAGCATGGCCTGTGCATTGTAATTTTGCTCTGTTTCCCTTTCCCTCTCTACGAACTCATCGACAGTCTGTGGTTTCGGGATTTGTAACAGATTACGCAGTTTGGGAAGGAGCATGTATATAAAATGGTGCATGCAGCTCTCCTCGTTTCCCTCGGGGAAGATCCTTTTGTACATTTGGACCTTTCGTCGGACAAATATCTCTGCCTCTTCGTTGGTGGTCTTGGTTCGGCTGTGGAATTCAGTCGTTAAGTGAGATATGACCTCCTCGCTGGAAAATTTTGTGGCGAGGCAGAAACACAGCTGCCCCCACTCAGTGATAAATACTCAGTGATAAATTCCCCTTATTTCGTCCACCATTCAAGGGCCTTCTCTTTCAGTTGTTTCTGGGTCTTCCCGACCATTGCTTAGGGGGAACCTTGTAGCAAAGTTCCTTTTCACAATCAAGGGTGAATGTGATAGAGTCCTTGTGCGGCCTCGCCACGAATTCTGGAAGCTGAGGCCCATCGCTACCCTGGGTGGTGATTGAACTTAGACGAATGCTAGGATTCTCTGGGCCGTATTCCTTCGCACGTCAGCAAACCTAACTTCTATATACGAGGTCCAGTCTCGTGATGTGCTCATCTAGTCAGCCTATGCATATGTGTTATAAGGTCTGCACACAAACAATGCAGCATATAGTATTTATACCTTGCCCGGCACAATTTAGCCATCTGCAATATGCAGTCTGGCGGGTGCTATATTTGTTACACTGGAACTCTAGTCTGTCTGTATATCTGGTTTGGTCTGTCCATCCCAAACAGAGCTAGTGGAAGCTCTGTTGGCAGTGTCCTCATATAATGGTATTTAACCCTGTGCCAGGGCAAGTGGCTATATGGCACCTTTCGGGTATGGCCTCAGCCATGGCGTTAGTTGCGTCTTGGTCAGCTATCCTACCCTTGGTTTCTAACATTTCGGCTATGGTTAATTGAGCGCCACGGGGTGTTTTCAGACTCCCCGAAGTCTGGTTGGCTTTGGTTTGATGCCTGGCTAGATTACTGGGTCTCAGGGTTGTGCTGGCCTAGTTCTGCTTTACTATTCATAACTAACAAAGCGCTGTGGCCCCACGTTGGGCACCACAAAATCTCTTGACACGTGATGTCTGTGGCTGACAGCGACGTCACGGTCGAGCAAGATTTTGACGTGCCGGTCAGAGAGACGGGTGATTCAACTGGCTGACCGAGCCCCGGCCGGTATATAATACAGAATGCGTGGCTGGATGATATGGTACAAAGTCAAACGTGGGCTTATCAGTCCTGCATACTGGGTGGCACACAGCCACAGGTTTACCTATGCTGGATGTGGACCGAGGTGGTTGCTGACCCAGCTGCGGCTGCTGGAGTTGACTGGAACAAGTGCCCCGACCTGGGGCGACGGTAGGGCTGTGGCTGGTGGTGCTGCGGTGAGCTCGGGGAGGGTTGCTGGTTCGGCGACACTGGAACCAGGGATTCGCGATCCCTAGTGGAACAGGCCATTACTGACGGAGGTCGGTGACGATCAGATGTGTTCGGCCCGCTGTCTTGATCAGGGGCCAAAATGAGTGGTAGGGAGCTGGGAGGTTAGGCCTCTCCAGCTAGCTGGCGGCTTACGCTCGTTCTTGGGGTGTTTATGCTGCAAAGTGCAGTTGGGGCTGGGTTACAGCTCCTGTTGGCTTTGGTGGTCGCAGCTGCCTTCCTTTCCTGCCACTTTGTACCACCCCTTTGGGTGTACAGCATACAGGTAGGTGCAAATATTGACCTCACGAGAGGAGAGCAGGCAACTATTATCCCTAGCTAGGTGTAGAACTAAGCAGAGGCCGAGCTGACCAGATTCATATCCGATTACTTTAATCGGCTACAATTCAGCGCAGTGGTTGGAGGGGTGGGTTTACTCTGGAAGTCCGTTAATGACGTTAAGTGTATGTCCAAAGGTGGGTTATCGTCCGGAACCAGTCTATCACTCCCTCCGGCATCAGTTGAGCGCGGTGGATGGAGTGAATTGGCTGGACTAGCTGACTGACAGCCCTTTGATTGTGTTGCTAGTGGTTGTGGCTCTGCCTTACTGCGCACCAGCTTCACAGTACAGGTGGCCATCAAGTGGGTGTGTTTTACGACATAAGTGCATCCTATTAAGGTAGCCTGCAGTCCTACTCTAGGTTCGGTAATTGGTTTGTCAAAGACGTGGTTTCTTGCTTCACCCTGGTGGGCTGATGTTTACAGAGGATAAAATCACAATCTCCCTAGAATTATCTCTCTGAGGTTTGAGAGGAAACATGTTTATTTCGTGAGGAATAGACACAGTGGCCCATACTACCTCCTAACTAATCAGGAACTGAACCGAAGTAAACTACTAAAAACAGGTGAAGGGGACCTGGGTCTAACCTGAACAAGAGCACAGATGCAGTTAGTTAGCTATAATGACTGTCCCTAACTATCTCACTGCCATTGTCCAGAAGGGTCATTGAGGGCCACTACCCGAAGGGTAGTGGGTGTTTAACACTACCGGAAGGGTAGTGTGATTGCGGTTACCAGAAGGATAGACTGTTCAAGGGGTTCAAAGATTTCTTCCGAGGTTGCTGGTTGTAGGTTTTGAAGAGATTCTGGTAGGTCGTGAGTTGTTGGGGTCAGCAGAGAGCTGCTGGAGATAAACTCAGAAGTACAAATGGAGAACAACTGACATTCCTCGTCGGTGCCCGGTAATGTATTCTACCTGCTCGCAGGCTCGTTTGGGGTGTGAGAGTGCAGGTGGCGAGCTCCTCCTCCTGGACGGAGCTTTTCTCTCTAGCTCGATCCCTCGACCCGTGGCCAAACTATGCACCTCTGTAATGCTGCTTTGCCTTGGTTGCGCGAGCTTAGGCACTTAACTTAGCTGCTTTGCTAGCCGCAATCACATGTGAGGGGGTGGCGTGATGTCTGACATAAGGGCGAACGATCTTGGCTGACATGTCTGTGGTTGGCCGCACAACTAGGGGCGTACTTGTAGGCTCTCGTAGCAAGTAATTTCGAGGTTCAAACCCCACCTGGGGTAATGTGATGATATGTACTGATGTGGCGAAGTCATGTTTATGTCAAATAAGTGTCACACGTAAAGTTTTTTGGAACATTTCGAAGAACCTTAGTGACCTGCTTGCAAACTGCTATCATTGCTCCCTCTTCAACATGAATGGAACTGTCGGACAAATTAATCATTCTAAAAGGCAAACTGCCAGAGTTTGATGAGACAAATGTCCTTGCTAAAACGATACTCCCTGGAATNTGAGACAAATGTCCTTGCTAAAACGATACTCCCTGGAATGTTGCAAATCTTCTAGCTCAATTAAACACAAACGTCTAGCAAATTTTCATTGTATCTGCCTGTAATGAAAATTTCACTAGAAGTGGATAGCATAGTGGGCTGACAACAGAATACTGGGCAACTCATTGATGAGGACATTTCCTACTATGTTTACACTACCAAATCAATANAGTGGGCTGACAACAGAATACTGGGCAACTCATTGATGAGGACATTTCCTACTATGTTTACACTACCAAATCAATATTGCCTACCCCTAGCACACTAAGTCGAGCATCAATACAAAACCCTAGTCTGAATAAAACAACAAGCCACCAAAGACATTCATCATCTCCTTCTGCTATGTAAATATCATGCTTTAGGCTAATGTCACCTAGCTTAAAGTTTACCCTTCTCTTACCTCTTAACTATTGTTTTATCACCTTACACCGCAGTCAAATAGCAATGTTCCATTCTGTTATCGGGCAATCACGATGAGGAAGTTCTGATTATATCTGGTCTTACTACTGTTATGGTTGCCCCAGTGTCAACAACCATCCAGCATGGAAAATCATTCAGACTTCCCCCCATCAATATGACATCTTGAGTCCTGCTTCACTGAATATTTGTTATTATTTTTGTTTTCTCATATATTCCTATTTATTTAAAAATAAAGTCAATTTCTTGTTGCTAGCAACATTTACTTAAAAGGCCTTTGTTATTTCTTTATACCGTTAGTATTTAAATAATAATCAAATTACTGGAAATTATACTGTATGATCTGTGGATTGCCGGTTTGTTTATGATGGTTAAGAAATACTCGGAATTATAATCTTTGTCTGTTAAAAGTTTGTGCACGTGTGTGTGNCCGGTTTGTTTATGATGGTTAAGAAATACTCGGAATTATAATCTTTGTCTGTTAAAAGTTTGTGCACGTGTGTGTGTTTCTCTGTGCGCTTTGTTTGTTTTTCTGTTTGTCCCGGCCGGGCGTGTGTTGATATTAGTGAACTAGGAAACATGAGCTCTGTTACCTGGTGTGGAAAGAATGTAAACTGCGGCGTTGTTACTTGTATTGAAAGGCGCGTTGTTGCATTGCATCGTAACGAATGACGTCGGTATGGACAGCTGTTCCACCGTCCCCCCCCGGAAGGTCTGGTGACGGTTGGCATGACGTTGCGGGAGTTGTCTTTTGGTTTCATGCAAGTGGCTGCTGTATCTCGGCCGCTCTGAAACCTACAAAGATTAATTAGTAGATTGTATTTATAATTGTTATAATTTGCATAAATGTTTTTATATAGTGCTCCATTTTTCAATTACATTAGACTTGCAAAAGTATTTTACTAACTTAATTCCTCTTTTGTCTGTTTTATTTTATAGGGTGTTCCTAGCCGTAAAAAATTCTGTTTGTAATTATTTATAAAATTATTTACTTCAACACATAATGACAGACAAAAAAAAAAAAGGTGACTCTTTATTTTTCTCAATAAAAATTTATTTATTCATCAATATCTATTTTGTCCCCTTCAAAGTAATTGCCCTCAGATATAATACACTTGTGCCAGCGCTTTTTCCAATCCTCGAAGCACTTCTCATATGCGTTTTTGGTATGGCCTTGAGCTCTCCCAGCGATGCTGTCTTTATCTCCTCAATCATGGCAAACCTCCGTCCTTTCATCGGTCTCTTCAGTTTTGGGAACAGGAAAAAGTCGCAGGGGGGCCAAGTTTGGTGAATACAGTGGCTGAGGCATGATTACGGTGTTGTTTTCGGCCAAAAAATCATGAACAAGCAACAATGTGTGAGCAGGTGCATTATCGTGATGCAAAAGCCATGAATTGTTTTGCCACAAATCCGGGCGTTTTCTTTGTATTGCTTCACGCAAACGGCACATAACTTCAAGGTAATATTCCTTATTGACTGTATGACCTTTTGGCAAGAACTCACTATGAACCACGCCATTGTAATCAAAGAAAACAGTGAGCAAAACCTTCACATTTGACCGAACTTGGTGTGCTTTTTTCGGTCTTTGCTGTTCTGGCCGCTTCCATTGAGATGATTGGGCTTTGGTTTAGACGTCATAACCATAAACCCATGTTTCGTCACCAGTTATGACCCTTTTGAGCAAATCTGGATCGTCGTCGTCATTCAACAGCTCCTGAGTGATGCTCATGCATCAGTGTTTTAAATCAAAATTTAGCAATTTTGGAACATACTTTGCTGCCACATGTTTCATGCCCAAAACATCCGAAAAAATTGCATGGCATGAGCCAACCAATATGCCGACATCCTCAGCAACTTCTCTAATAGTGATTCGACGATTCTCCATAACAATTTTCTTCACTGCTTCAACGTTTTCATCGGTTGTTGACGTGCTGGGGCGTCCAGGGCGGGCATCGTCATTAACATCTTCTCGGCCTTCTGTAAAGAGATTGTACCACTTATAAACATTTTTTTTGCTCAAAGTAGACTTGTCAAATGCCACAGTAAACATTTTAAGTGCTTCAGGGCATTTAATTTTATTTTTCACACAAAATTTAATACAGATTCGTTGATACATTTTTTTCGATAGCAAAAAATCGCCAAGCACACCAAAACACGTCTAACTTTTATATCTGTCAAAACAAACTAAAATGCAAAATGGCTGATAATGTCAACATAAGTTGGGGACAAAGTACCAACATAACAAAAAAAAAACTATTGATAATCGAATGTACGTAGCCCACAAACTTTGAAAAGTCACCTTTTTTTTTAACGTACCTCGTATTTATATTTTATTTCATTCTCAACATGAGCAATTAATTCATGAAGTTAATTAATTAAGTTATTATTTGCTGGAATCACATATATTGCATATTGTCTGTTTGCACATATTTTCAATTCTTTTAATTGTTAATTATTATTTGAAATTTCTGTGAAAGTAATACATTGTGCAAAATACTATAACACTAGATCGAATTTACACAAAATTTGTTTCAGTATAAAATGAAACTGATAGTTTAAATAATCAGTATCACTACTTCCAAACACAAGCAATAAAATACAGGAAATGGGAAATTCTGGACTCAATGGCTTACCCCAAGGAGATTGAAATGGAAAGTGCCCTCATAGTACACTCCAGTTACTGTGTTGCATACAGGACTCATAGTAAAAATTCTGAGTCATGATACTGTGTCGCATTCAAAACCCACATTTTAAGTCTGAGTCAGTTGTATGCAATATGGTGTCTGCAAGTTTTGTTTCATTGTGTGCTATAGTTTAAACATCATCGTAATGAACTATATAAATAAATACAGTCCATTCTCGTCATCCCATGCCCAGACACTTTGCTCTTCCTGGCAGATTCTTAAACATTTTGTCTCTATGTGTACCTTTTTTTTGCTGTCACTTTCGTTTATCATTCACGTATGGCACGCAGTTGCATTGTGGCTTGATGAACATTAGTGCTGGGTCGATACAGATACAAAGGTATCTGCTGATATTTAAGCTATCGGCATCTGAAATAATTGGGCACAATAAATTCAGAACCTCTACCCCGATACCAATTGTGCCATAATAGACAATACTGGNCAGTCCATTCTCGTCATCCCATGCCCAGACACTTTGCTCTTCCTGGCAGATTCTTAAACATTTTGTCTCTATGTGAACCTTTTTTTTGCTGTCACTTTCGTTTATCATTCACGTATGGCACGCAGTTGCATTGTGGCTTGATGAACATTAGTGCTGGGTCGCTACAGATACAAAGGTATCTGCTGATATTTAAGCTATCTGCATCTGAAATAATTGGGCACAATAAATTCAGAACCTCTACCCCGATACCAATTGTGCCATAATAGACAATACTGGGAAAAAAATTGCTTGGAATTTTTGTCATGTCAACCAGAGAAAACGTACCAATTTTTCCTTGAATGTACCAGTTTTTTTGCAATAACTGTTTCAGAATTTTTGAGTGGCCATTTAAAATCCCTAGATGCATTGTACCGTAAAAAGTAATTTTGTTACACCAACATTGGCCTATTATAATACTATGCAACGTGAACGATAAAGTTATTTAAAAAAAATGGTTGTGTGTAGTTATGTACACGCGTTAGAAGTTATACTTCTTTGGCGTGACTAAAATAAAATTTTATTACGTATGCAAATAATTTATGTAAGTAGGAAAACTATAAAATGATTGAAGAAATACATTAAATACAATTAATAAAGGTTTGATTAAAGAACATAGTTAAATACTTACAAAAATTAACCTCAGAAAACACTTTCAAAATTTTACTATACAATTTTTTTCAGTAACAAATTTTTTATGTCACAATAAATTACTAATATAGATGAAATTTTTTTCAATTTGCTTATTACATGAACTGATTTTCTGTCGGGTTTTAAATATAACTACGTGCTATGTTGTGTACCTTGCGTTTGTATATAGCTAGACGATACGCGCATGCGTGTTGGGTCATACCCCTACCATGTTAACTGTCGAATTTCGTTACACTGTGCGTGCACAACTATATGCGCATGCGTGTTGGGTCCTACCCCTACCATGTTCCCTGTCAAATTTCGTTACACTGTGTAAGCCTATGCCATCTAGCAGCAAGCACCCGAAGCTTAGCTGTGTATTTCTTTGAGCGCTTATAGCTTATCTCGACCAGGCATTCTTCATCATATGAGCTAGCTGACAACTACTTTTATCACAACGTGCATTACCTTGAAGCTTTACCTGTGACCAAGATGTAGTTCCAACATGGCATCTAAATTTCTGTGATGTAGTTTAGTTCTGCCATCAGCATAGTTTATTTTAGTTCATCTATGCTACATCAAAGTATTTTCTACCTCCGTTAAAGGTAAGTGTTACGCCACTGTTTTCCCAATCCAGTTTCACTGTAACAGTATTTTCATTTATTCGTGCCCGACCTTTCTAGAGGTTGCAGTATCATAGAATCACCGCTCACAGTCACTGCTAGCAGAGTAGCAGTGTCTGGTACTGCTGTACCAAGGTGTAGTTTGGGGAAGACTGCAGTCTTGCAGTCCAACCCTGTAGCTGCGATGGGCTACTCGTGACGCCCATCACCTCCATCAAAGAATGGTCATGGCAGCTTCTGTTTTTCGGTCTCCGCCGGACATCTCCGCTCATCTTCACATTGAGTGAACTCACATGAACTCACATATTATGAATTTTAAACTTTTAAAATGAAATTCATTCATTAACAAGAAAAGTTTGCTACATAATTAATATTCTGCAAAGACATTCAACCTCAAACAATATTTTATTCCTGCTTTATAATGTAATATATTTTTATAATATATTTTTGTATTTTCTAAAAGATTAATGTCCTGGCATATAAAGAAAGCATATTTGTGGACTAAATATACAAAAAACTACTGATAAACCGTGTTAATCTGAACCAGAGAAAACACAAATAAGTGAATTTGTATTAAAAAACCCGGATAATGAAATTTACAAATTTTTGCTATTAATGGAACAGTGATATTGGCTCTGAAAATCATGATAAAAAACAGTACCTATTATACATTTCAAAGCAAACTCAAATCACGCATTTAAAGTACTGTACTGTAAATAGTACAGTACACGATACTTTATCTGATACTTATGTTGCACCATAATTCATGGCACATCGAGTGTACACAGTTTATAGCCTACACTGGTGCCAGGCGGGCGGCAAGGAGTGATAAGCGATGCATAGTGTGTGTGTGTCACTTCTTCAATGTCCACACAGACCCATCCTTGAGATAGCAGAGTGAGTTTAAAGTTTAGAATGTAATGCAGTAAAGATAATAACTGGACTTTAAATGAGGCAACCTGGCATTTAAACAATACAGTACACTCCCCATTAAAAAACCAACCCTTACAATACAAATGCAGAACCTAACGTTAACTTTTGCTAAAACAAGGAAAACACATTTAAAAAAAGTCTAAACTCATTAATTTCAAAGGTTGTGACAACCAAAATGAAGTTTACAAAAACGTAAGCATTCCCCTCTATCAATGAGTGTAGGCTGCTTTCTCATTCAGTCTCAATAGGCTGGGTTGAAACTTGAAATGTCGTAGATTTCTATACATCTTTAATTACTAGGAGTTTATTAAAATTTTACTGACTTATAC
This sequence comes from Clitarchus hookeri, assembly GCA_002778355.1. Lineage (NCBI taxonomy): Eukaryota > Metazoa > Arthropoda > Insecta > Phasmatodea > Phasmatidae > Clitarchus > Clitarchus hookeri. The sequence goes on from NQII01000040.1 coordinate 1,175,655, forward strand.
ACACACACACACACACACACACACACATGCTCACGCACACACACAAATTTAAAAAAATTCTGAACTGTTAAGTTTTTTGTGAACATTTAAACACTTTATATGAAAAAAATGTAAGAAAAGTTAAACCATGCCTTTCTTGAAAAAGTGTGCAATTTTTTTTGTTTGGCACCGGAATTGATGGTTTTGATTATAACACACCATGCTCAATTTTTTTTATTATATCTAACTTTTCCACTATAGCTAAAACTGTCCTTTTACACTTTGTTGACGTTAAAAAGCTACCCTACACACAGTGAACAACAACCGTGCCCAAGCGATTGGTAAACTTGCAAGACGTGGTGTTGGGGTGGTAACTGAGATGAGTGCGATCAGATACGTGCTTGTGCTTCAACGGGCGGAAATGGATCCCTCACGCAGGTCTCTGTGACAGACTGACAGTTTAAAGAGATAAACATCAGCTCACGCAGCACAGCGATAAACGTACATGGTACCGCTGCTTGTTAAATTACACATGTTTCAGCATCTCCTTACCGCAGAAGTTACAGTAGACAAAAAAAAAGCCGCACGAATAAATGGGAGTATACTGTATATTGTAAGGTGCCCCACTATATCATTCAATTTAAATATTGTTTTCATCATGTCTTTCATTTTATTATGCCAGTAAAATTTATAATGGTTACCATTTTTATTTAAAATATATTGTAAGTTAATTTCCTTACGACTTGTGGAATTATTCATTTTACTCTCCTCTGGAAAACGTATAATTTATAATAAACTTGTTTTCATTATTCATTAATTATAGTTGGCCTTTTATAACCAACATGCATATATCTCTTTTTGGTAGCAGTATTTATTTAAATAAAGGTCTCAGGTCCCTGATGGTCTGTGCTATGTTAATCCTTGGAAGTGCTAAAGAATGGGTGATATGTTCAGTGTGTGGTAGTTGCCACAGAAACAGACCTCTTCATCTTTCTTGGGGACAAGTACGAGTTGGGAGTGGTATATAGAATTGGATGGCTCTATGAGACCTTGGGCCTTCATGTTATCTTCTTGGTCCAGTATTATCTTGTGTCAGATTTCTGATGGTTTTTCGAGTCGGCAATACACAGGGAAACTAGAAATAAGAAACTGTTGGCGAAGCTGAATAGTGAAGGAGTTGTGATAATGCGTATCTAACAAAGATCTGTCAACATTGCATAACATGTTGCTGTAATCAAATTGTTTACATTAATTAATATTAAATTATTTGTATACATGTATGAATGGAGAGAGAGAAAGAGAGATAAGAGATAGAGAAATAAAGAGAGCGAGAAAAGAGAAACAAATGATTTTCTGTTTCATCTTTTCTGGGGATTTCAGCATCTACCAAAAAGGATCCAAAAAGAGTTTGGTTTAACTGTAACCAGAAAAAAAGTACTCATTTACATTCCACTGTATTAGCCATTTGAATAGTTATAAATGTCTTTTCTAAAGTACGTTTGTAAAACATTTGTCTGTCTTAATTTTCATCTGTTTATTCTTGCGATCTTGCACAGATTTTGATAACAGTGGAATACTTTATTCCCCCATATTTTGTTCACTACAATGCGTGGACTATTTGGGTGTGTGCTAGAAGCAGCATTAAATTACTTAAAAACACGATGTGGTTAGGTGTTGTCTGTATGTATATATTTATATGCTGTATATGCACACACATTCATTTTGCACAAAACTAACCTAGTGTACCTGCACTGAAGCTGCAGCAGCATTAGGATAAACGGGGGATTTTAGATATAATATTCGGATTCTGCTGCTAATAGTAACAAACAAATGAACTTGTATCAAAAAACTAAAAGTTCAAAGCAATATAGCCAATATATTTAAAATAAGCTTTTTTTTATGTTGCCTTTATATTGAGTTCAGTTTTCTATGGAAAATATGAAGTTACAGCTTTGCAGCTCTCTTAAATTTTAATTTTGTGTTTTATAAGTTAAACATGGTAGTTCTAGTAGCTTAATTACAAAATACGCAAAACGTCTTTATGGTGCGTCACCTTTATGGGCATTTCTATATTTCTGACTGCAGTCTTAGAAAAATATTAAGTAGCAGTATATATCAACAGCATTCTGTAATATGTACACAGAGTTTCTATGATAAAAATGTATGTACAGTCCAGNAAGTAGCAGTATATATCAACAGCATTCTGTAATATGTACACAGAGTTTCTATGATAAAAATGTATGTACAGTCCAATAACTTTTATTTGAATTATTTTTAGTAGTTATTTCCTTTCAGCTTTTATCAGACATGTCATCATCATCATCATGGAGTAAACCATACTTGAATGAAGAATACGGCTGTGGTGGATGTATATTTCATGACTATCATTAAGTAAGATTTTCTGTTTTGCCTGTGACTGTTCCGACACAATGCAGTTCCATAGATCTGTAACTAGTCAGCTGTGATTGGCATGCTATCTTATGAGATTTGTTGAAAACCNAAGTAGCAGTATATATCAACAGCATTCTGTAATATGTACACAGAGTTTCTATGATAAAAATGTATGTACAGTCCAGTAACTTTTATTTGAATTATTTTTAGTAGGTATTTCCTTTCAGCTTTTATCAGACATGTCATCATCATCATCATGGAGTAAACCATACTTGAATGAAGAATATGGCTGTGGTGGATGTATATTTCATGACTATCATTAAGTAAGATTTTCTGTTTTGCCTGTGACTGTTCTGACACAATGCAGTTCCATAGATCTGTAACTAGTCAGCTGTGATTGGCATGCTATCTTATGAGATTTGTTGAAAACCNGACACAATGCAGTTCCATAGATCTGTAACTAGTCAGCTGTGATTGGCATGCTATCTTATGAGATTTGTTGAAAACCAACTGTCTTCTCTGAAATTGTGCTGCCTTCTTACAGCCCTCTACAAGACTGCTTGAATGGTTTCATGAATGGTTCCTAACCATATTATTAGGTTTAACTCAGTGTAATAAATGCTTTAAAATGATGGTGACAAAATGCAGTGTTCAGAAATGCTAATCAAAACATTTGAATTTTGCACCAAATGCTTGCTAGGCAAAAAAACATTAAGGAAAATACTGCAACCCCACCCATTCATTTAACAACAGTGTGTACAGTAACATTTCATTATAATGTACATGAATAATGCCTCAACTTTTATACTTGTTAATGAAAGCACTTGATACTGGAAGTCATATTTCTAAACTTTTATGACATGGGTTTTATGAAATTATGTCACAATATTTCATTTCAGTAAATAAAATTGAAATGTAGTTACAAAGGAATATATTATTTTTAAAAGGCGAGGATAAACTGATACTTTTTAAAATACAAAAATGCACAAATTACATCCTGCAAACATAAGTAATGCGTGGTTGCAAATTGTAAATTTTTCTCTCAAGAAGCATTAGATAATTGACATCATACTTGATATACACTGAAGAGCCAAAAAAACTGGTTTAGGCGTGCGTATGCAAATAACAGAGGTATGGAACCAATCAGAGTAACGCGATGTGGTAGGCAGCGCCTATATAAGACAAAAAGCATCTGGCAAAGTTGCTAGATCAGTTACTGCTGCTACAATGGCAGGTTATCAAGATTTAAGTGAGTTTGAACGTGGTGTTATAGTCAGCGCACAAGAGATGGGACATAGTCTCTCCGAGGTAGCAATAATATGTGGATTTTTGCGTACGACCATTTCACGAGTGTACCGTGAATATAGGGAATCCGGTAAAACATCAAATCTTCGACATCGCTGCGGCCGGAAAAAGATTGTTAAGGAATGGGACAAACAACGTCTGACAAGAATCATTAAACATGACGTGACAGATGTGCAATTCTTTCTCAAATTGGCGCAGATTTCAATGCCTCCTGCATACCTTCAGACATTAGTCGAGTCCATGCCACGTCGTCTTGCAGCACTTCTGCGTTTTTTGCGGGGGCCCTACACAATATTAGGCAGGTGTACCAGTTTTTTTGGCTCTTCAGTGTTATTCACTGCTTGATATTAATAAACATTTTTGGAGACATTGGGTATATAGTTTACGTTCTGGGGTATAATTTTATTCGTAAGACTTTAATATTTCATACAAAAAACCATTTTGATTCCACACTGTAGATATTTAAACACTGTCTGAACGAGGGGAAAAAACTAGCTTTGGTACACAAGTTATAGATTTTCTTTGAGGTTAAAATTGATTAGTTTAGATTTTTACATGGTTAACAATTTTACAAAGTAACTCTCATGAAGGAGTTTAACTGTCTTGTTTTGTGGTTTACTGCATGTTATGAGATGCAATACCAAACACTTGTACTATACAGCTTCCCATTTATACATTCAAATTTTTATGTACAAAAGAATTTAAGATGGTGCTGCATGTCAACACCGTTAATATAGGTCAACACAACTAGGATCAATGATGTTGCGAGTTCACGGAGAGAATCGATTGTTAGCAGTGTATACATGTACAATATACGAAACACAACTTGGCGATCAGCATGATTATTTGTATGTTGTATTTGTAAACAAAACCTGATTTAGGTGGGATAGGGTTAAAAAAACAATACCTTTATGTACAGCCAGCATATGGACATTTAATTAATCCCATTTTATGAGACTCAAGGTAAAATAATCTTTGGTGTACTAAAAGTTAACCTAAATTTTTTATATAAAAGTGAAATATTTTTACATAGTTTACATAGGGTATTTGGGTAGGAACTGAAAATTTTGAATTAAAGTGAAAATGTTACATGTCTCAGATGTTACATGTCTCAGGAGCATAGGAACTACAACTCTCAACACATCAGTGAACTGTATAAATTTTCAGCTGTACAACTTGGCAGTTGGCTGCCAAACGAGTGACCTGTAGTTGGTCAACTTGGCAGCTATCCTACCCAGTAGCTGCCTAAACTTTTGTTCAAGTTTTCAGTTGACAACCATGCATTTTACCATTGTTGCATCTGACACACATGCATTTCACCATTGTTGCATCTGACACACATGCATTTCACCATTGTTGCATCTGATGCACATGCATTTCACCATTGTGACATCTGACGCACATGCATTTCACCATTGTGACATCTGACGCACATGCATTTCACCATTGTGACATCTGACACACATGCATTTCACAATTGTGGCATCTGACACACATGCATTTCACAATTGTGGCATCTGACACACATGCATTTCACAATTGTGGCATCTGACACACATGCATTTCACAATTGTGGCATCTGACACACATGCATTTCACAATTGTAGCATCTGACATGCATGCCCTTCACAATTGTGGCATCTGGTGCACATGCATTTCACCATTGTGGCATCTGATGCACGTGCATTTCACCATTGTGGTATCTGACACATACATTTCACCATTGTGGCATTTGACACAAATGCATTTCACCATTGTGGCATCTGTCGCACATGCATTTCACAATTGTGAAATTTGACACACATGCATTTCACAATTGTGGCATCTGACACACATGCATGTCACAATTGTGGCATTTGACGCAAATGCATTTTACCATTGTGGCATCTGTCGCACACACATTTTACCATTGTGGCATCTGACGCACGTACATTTCACCATTGTGGTATTTGACGCACGTACATTTCACCATTATGGTATTAGACACAAATGCATTTCACCATTGTGGCATCTGACACACATGCATTTCACCATTGTGGCATCTGATGCAAATGCATTTCACCTTTGTGGCATCTGACACACATGCATTTCACCATTGTGGCATCTGATGAACATGCATTTCACCATTGTGGCATCTGATGCACGTGCATTTCACCATTGTGGCATCTGATGCAAATGCATTTCCCCATTGTGGCATCTGACACATACATTTCACCATTGTGGTATTTGACGCACGTACATTTCACCATTATGGTATTAGACGCAAATGCATTTCACCTTTGTGGCATCTGACACACATGCATTTCACCATTGTGGCATCTGATGCAAATGCATTTCCCCATTGTGGCATCTGACACATACATTTCACCATTGTGGTATTTGACGCACGTACATTTCACCATTATGGTATTAGACGCAAATGCATTTCACCTTTGTGGCATCTGACACACATGCATTTCACCATTGTGGCATCTGATGCAAATGCATTTCCCCATTGTGGCATCTGACACATACATTTCACCATTGTGGCATCTGACACATACATTTCACCATTGTGGCATTTGACACAAATGCATTTCACCATTGTGGCATCTGTCGCACATGCATTTCACAATTGTGAAATTTGACACACATGCATTTCACAATTGTGGCATCTGACACACATGCATGTCACAATTGTGGCATTTGACGCAAATGCATTTTACCATTGTGGCTTCTGATGCACGTACATTTCACCATTGTGGTATTTGACGCACGTACATTTCACCATTATGGTATTTGACGCAAATGCATTTCACCATTGTGGCATCTGACACACATGCATTTCACCATTGTGGCATCTGATGCAAATGCATTTCACCTTTGTGGCATCTGACACGCATGCATTTCACCATTGTGGCATCTGATGAACATGCATTTCACCATTGTGGCATCTGATGCACGTGCATTTCACCATTGTGGCATCTGATGCAAATGCATTTCACCTTTGTGGCATCTGACACACATGCATCTTACCATTGTGGGATCTGACACACCTGCATCTCACCATTGTGGCATCTGATGCACATGCATTTCACCATTGTGGCAAGACTACGTGTACGTAAAGTGGTAACACCGATCTGATGCACATGCATTTCACCATTGTGGCATCTGATACACATGTATTTCACCATTGTGGTATCTGATGCACGTGCATTTCACCATTGTGACATCTGATGCACATGCATTTCACCATTGTGGCATCTGACACATACATTTCACCATTGTGGCATCTGACACATACATTTCACCATTGTGACATCTGACACACATGCATTTCACAATTGTAGCATCTGACACACATGCATTTCACAATTGTGGCATCTGACACACATGCATTTCACAATTGTGGCATCTGACATGCATGCATTTCACAATTGTGGCATCTGGTGCACATGCATTTCACCATTGTGGCATCTGGTACACATGCATTTCACCATTGTGGCATCTGATGCACAACGTAAAGTGGTAACACCGTTCTGATGCACATGCATTTCACCATTGTGGCAGCTGACATGTGCATCTTGCCAGTGTGGCAGCATAGAAGTGCATCTTGCCAGTGTGGCATATTGGTAAAATGGCAGCTGATTGACTGGTACAGTGCCAATGTGGCAGTTGCCATCTGGTGTATGGCCAATGTAACATTTGGCCAACAGCCACCTGGACAACACAGATTATAGATGACAGGCTTACAACAGTGTGGCTGACAGATGATGGGCATACAATACTGCAGTTGACATGCATCTGGCTTCATGGAAACTGGTCACTTGACATGTCCTGAACATGACATTTGGTTGGTACTGCAGTGTGCGGGACTGATAAGGCAGCAGGCCAGTTAAGCCACTTGGACAATGGCAGTTAGGTAGATGTATGTCAAAAGAATTATCATAAACTGTGTTAACACAAATTTATTCCCAATTATGAAAGTACCAGGTTGAATTAAAAAAAAGCTGCTTTAATATTACGTTTANGTGTTAACACAAATTTATTCCCAATTATGAAAGTACCAGGTTGAATTAAAAAAAAGCTGCTTTAATATTACGTTTATGATAACAGGAAGGTACTGATTAAACAACATTGTGTGCGTGTGATAATGGGTAACTGACTGCACACATTGTTACACTGTTCGCTTAAGTTACAGGTAGTAACAAGGTAAGATGTATGGATGTTCCACTCAGCAATTGCACTATAATGTGCTATATAGTATAGTTATTCCGATACTGATACCAAGTATTGATATTGGCCGATGTTTAACCTTTTTTAAATGTATCTGTTTCAGGTATGGTATTGGGCCGATACATTAGTATCGGTAATAGACAATGAAATNTTAACCTTTTTTAAATGTATCTGTTTCAGGTATGGTATTGGGCCGATACATTAGTATCGGTAATAGACAATGAAATCAGGTTAATGATCTCTTTAGCCACAAAAATTATATGGTATGGTACGTTTTACAATATTAATCAGCCCTGCCGTTTTTTTTACGGAATTTTAAACCAACAAAAAGATCTGGATAAAGGCGAACATAGCAGATTTTGTATCACGCTACTCATGACTTGCTTACATCTGTTTGCAAATAAATGACTGAAGTTCATAGATGTATATATCATGGACACAAGTGTAAAATTGTGGAAAATTTTCATTTTGCTGTGCTCTGTGTGGCGATATTGGGAACTACAATCTATACCATTTCGAATATTCACGTTGACCTCTTGCAGCAGCACTGAGAACTATTCTGTAACCACCAATGTGTTCTCTAATCTTGCACGTATATGTTTGGAATTTTTTTTTTGTTGCCTGTTATTATTGTCAGGCATGAAAAACTTAACTACGCCAAACTGAAATGTATGCTTTATACTTAAACAAACAAATTGTGTGCTGGTTATAAATATTTCAAAATAACTTTTACTGCTGGAAATAAATATTGCAGCCTGTAACTGTTGTAAAGTATTTATCTTCCAGACAGCAAGCTGCAACAAGATGCGCATAAAAACGTAAATAAATTAGAGAAACGATACATTACTAGATACGAGCAAGTGAAAAGACACAGAATTGATAAAAGTAGAAAGCCGGCATATGCAATTACCGTCTGTATGGACTATTGGTAAAACTTATTAAGTCTGCATCTGTGGTCATTAAATACTTGATGCTGGTGGACACGACTCTGCAAAAAATATTGAGCATCTGACTATCTGAGCATAATCCTGATTGTTTTTTGTTTATAGTGTTTTTTTATGGGTGAAATGCATTTTTTGGCACCCATGAATTGTTGCATACTGCGTTAAAATGTCTAGTGTGTGGAAATACTTTTCTAAAGACTTGACAGACGTAAGTAAAGCAAAATGCAACCAGTGTGCTAAAATAGTGTCTGGGGGTNTGTGTGGAAATACTTTTCTAAAGACTTGACAGACGTAAGTAAAGCAAAATGCAACCAGTGTGGTAAAATAGTGTCTGGGGATGGTAAATTATAAAAGCGGTTTTACCACATAAAATTTAAACAAGCACCTGACACATTGTGACACACATCAAAATATGTTGAAAACCGCGAGCTTAAAAACAAGCAAGAGGGAAGGGCATTGTTATAGGGGTATCGGAATCAGAAAGCATGGTATCGGAACAACTCTACTATATAGTACACTTTCTCTTGACAGAGGGAATCATAGGTATTGAACTCTGCCTCCGTGTGTTGACATAGTATGGAGTACACACCATGAATTAATGAAAGGTGTGTGAGGGGGGAAGAACAAGTGTGTGTGACAAGGGCCTATTTGTATGGTCGCCCATCAATAGCACACATGGACTATCACATCCAGTGGACAGAAGATGCCTTGATCAGGGAAGACAAGACAAATCAACCCGCTGAAGAAGCTATGTAGTCACAGGTTCCACTCGGATGGTGAGAGATTCTGCAAAAGCTGTGGAGACCTGGTTTCAGGAGCGCCTCATTTTTCGGAAGGGGTGGAGAAGCTTGTTGGAACAATAAAAGTGCATTGCATTGCATGGGATTATATAGAAAAGCAAAATATGATTTGTTCAGCATCAGTGGTAATAAAGTGTTTATGGAAATTGTCTTAATTTTTTTATTCACCCTCGTATATTTTAAGATCTGTATATTGTTTGGGTCAGATTTTCTGCCTTCTATCTAGACTTATCTTTCCATTTGCTCACTGTTGTAGAATTAATGACTTAGTATTTTCATGGCATACATTTTTGTATTGTGATTTCAGCTCCAGAAGAACCGCCCATAGTTCATGAAAGCGATTGTACGACGCTGTCTTTTGAAGGTAAATTTTGTTGTCCAAAGATTTTTATTGTTTACTTAGCATTACCAATTGAGGTGTTCAGGTGTAAACTGTGGTAACCAGCATTTTATTGGTTTTGAGTTATATTGTATTTTGTTTTTTACAAAAATCCTACAAAAACATTTGTAATATTAATTTTTTTTTTGTCCATATTGGAGCGCTTGAATTAGTCCATATACAGTTAAGTCTTCAGGGTATTAGCAAGAGATTTTGCTTTCAGCTTCTTCTTCTGCTAATATTATAATATTTTTACCTAATATTAATGGGTACAAATTTTATGAGGTATCAAGACACAATTAATGTAATTGTTACATGATTAATATTTTTTTATGTTTTAGAAATTAAATAATTATAAATAGTACCCTGCATATATTCATGCAGTTACCATTGCTTACAATGTATATATGCAAACCGTTACCATAGTGTACACGCAAATATACAAATGTTTCTCTTGCTTACATGTAGAAAAACAATACAAAGAATTATAAATGCATACCTATTAACAGATGAAATATGATTTTAAATTATGCCTACAATTAAAAAAAAGTAAATTGTCTGTTTAAATAGCTTAATTTTCACTTCTCAGTATTCAGTATTAAAAACAATAGATGTTGCCTTGTACTGATCCAAAATTAATATTGCAAAAAAACACAGGCAAAGAAACAAAATTAACATTAGTTAGTTCAGAGCACTTTTCTTAAAACTTGGTCAATATTATAAATTAATACTGATTGACAATAGTACAGGTTTAATGCTCTATTATGTATTAAATTTTTGTATTAAACTCCTATAAAGATGAGTATTGTCTCAAATTATGTTTTTTGCTACTTACACATAAAGACTGCATAAAAAAATATTTTGTTCTGTTACACAGTAATTATTACCTATAAATATGCATGGCAATGATTACATTATTAATAGGGTTTGGAAAAATTAGCATCTTTTTAGTAGAAATTAGCATATTTTTTTTTANTATGCATGGCAATGATTACATTATTAATAGGGTTTGGAAAAATTAGCATCTTTTTAGTAGAAATTAGCATATTTTTAAGTAGAAATTAGCATATATTTTTTTAATAAGNTTTTGTTCTGTTACACAGTAATTATTACCTATAAATATGCATGGCAATGATTACATTATTAATAGGGTTTGGAAAAATTAGCATCTTTTTAGTAGAAATTAGCATATTTTTTTTTATAAGTAATATTTTATGTAATTTTCAAAAATTGTGGGATTATATATTTTAATTGATTTATAGCATGCTATTAGATGCATAACCTAAAATAAAAACATAGGCGGGACATGTAAACAATAGCGAAAGGTAGATGGCACAACAGCAGGAATGTCAGCTTAATAACTTGCATACATCGGAGTAAACCATGAAACCACAAAAAATATAATCTCCATGTAAATGTAGTTAAAAAATACTTGAATGTGTTTATTTGATAACAGGAAAATAGCACGAACAAATGTGATGATTCTAAATTGTTGTTAGGTTTTGTTGACTGTATGTGGGTGTTTTACTACATATTGTAATTTTGTCTACAATGTTTCACTGCTTCTTGTTTCGTTAGTCTGTGGAATAGATTTGGCAAACATGGTGGCTGGTGTTTTTGTACGCTGTTTGTTTACATTATATCCTGCTTGTCAATGCATTTCTGTTTTAAGTATTTGTCACTAGAAAAATGTATTTTCATTAGGGATGGGTCGAATAACCAAAAATGTCGATTCCGGTTCCGTTGCCGATTCTACAATTTAAATATTGGTTCCAGTATTCGGTTCTATGTATTTTGAATACTTGCCTTTTGCTTGCAACTTTAAACCATTGCAGGTAAAATTCATTAAATGTTTTATTTAACCGTTATATGGAAGAATTGAACAATAACAAAATGTAAAGATAAGTTTTAATGTATACCGATAAACTTGTTGTATTAAATTTATTTAAGGTTAGTAAATATATAAAAAATTATTCTTTTTTTACATTAATATGTGCTNGTTCTATGTATTTTGAATACTTGCCTTTTGCTTGCAACTTTATTAAACCATTGCAGGTAAAATTCATTAAATGTTTTATTTAACCGTTATATGGAAGAATTGAACAATAACAAAATGTAAAGATAAGTTTTAATGTATACAGATAAACTTGTTGTATTAAATTTATTTAAGGTTAGTAAATATATAAAAATTATTCTTTTTTTACATTAATATGTGCTGATTGGGATTTGTTTGGAAAATACTTTAATTAAATAACTCGTGGCCCTCAAACCAAAACATTGTGGTGTGCTGTAAGATAAAGGTAACTTAGTGGCCGGATTTCTTATCTTTTTTTGCTTCTTTTATGGTGTCTGGGCAGCCCTTTTTTTTGCGTCTTTTACACAGACACTCACTGGTTTTTTTTTGCAGTGCTGGAATGTGACACCTCAAAAAAAAAATGTCTCTTCTTCCTCTCTTACTCACGGCCCGCGGCCATCCTGCCAAGCAAAGAAGGCTTGGAGGAATGTATCGATCGGCTAGCAGTGTTGTTTACGGGGGAGGGCTGAGAGATAAAGAGAGAGAGAGAGAAAGAAGGGAGAGGAGTGTTGATGTAAGAGCGAGAGATCAGATAACAGACTGGTCCCATACAATTCCCTCCAAACATCACCGAACAGTTTACGACTACCACTCCTTAATTGTTTTTCCGTGTAAAGCACGCACCCCAGAAATTTTTTCCTTTATGTTGGGAAAAAAGGGGGAGCTATACATGAGTAAATACCATAGTTATTTTTGTAACAACAGTGTTTGGCCATTGCTGTGTAGAACCAAGAACCGAGTAATTGTTGTTAACCTAAAACCGGTTCCGAGTCAAACCTGAAGAACCGGTATAAATTGGAACCGAAGAACCGAACCGACCCATCCCTAATTTTCATATGTTAATGGGTAAATCAGTTCTGATAATATAAATAAAGAAAGTGATAAAATTGAAATAACCGCTGTTTGGTATTTATGTACCATTTTTCGCAAATTTTTCGGAGTTTTAAACAAATATAGCAACAATCACATTTATAGTTGAAATTTACAAATAAATCACTGTTATTGCAATTTGTAATTTTTCTGTTCCCTACTCATTCATTTTTAGGCTTGGGTTCTAAGTTAGTATTTACTGATTAATATTAACAAATTNTAGTATTTATGTACCATTTTTCGCAAATTTTTCGGAGTTTTAAACAAATATAGCAACAATCACATTTATAGTTGACATTTACAAATAAATCACTGTTATTGCAATTTGCGAATTTTTCTGTTCCCTACTCATTCATTTTTAGGCTTGGGTTCTAAGTTAGTATTTACTGATTAATATTAACAAATTTTTATTGGTGTACAAAATAGTTCGGAAATGTTTTTCACTCTTGTTCTACCAGCATATTATGTTCTTATGAACATGAATACTGCTTAAAATCATTTTTGTTGTTTCATACACATCAGATAACATTAAAAAAATGTTCTTCTGAACACAGTAGCAATTACATAATTACACAACACTGTTTAACTAATCGTTATGCATTGGTTATAAGTTTTTATAGAATTTGTGATACTTTGGAGGTATCCAGGATAAAAAAGACAGTATGTCACTTAGTTTTGTTACTTCGATATGCCTAGCAGAGTCATATTTCTTCAGAAAATGTCCTGTGAAGTTCTCCAGGAAGCTCTTAGGTCGTCCTTTTTTTCTCATTGACATAGGCTCCAAACTCCCATTGTAGGTATCAGCTACATTAATGATGTTTCGATCATCAACATCTGATAACATAAGCTGAACTGCTGTCTTGATACCAAATTTCATGACAGTGCTTTGATTGAATTTAGATCTGAGTACTGAAACATTTACAAAATCTTCTTGTTTCATTTTGTACACAATGATAGGCCACTTCTTCTGAAATGAATTCAAAACTGAGACCCAGTGCTGAGGTGTCTAGACAAACTGACAGTGTGCTCGAACATGTTTCTCGACATGCCAAAAATCTCTATCAGAGGGAATCATTGTGTGCCCCACCTGGGGGAAGACATGCTCAACTGTTAGGAATCTTCCTTTGTACCACCTGCCNAGAGGGAATCATTGTGTGCCCCACCTGGGGGAAGACATGCTCAACTGTTAGGAATCTTCCTTTGTACCACCTGCCTGAACAGATGCCTGGACATGACCCCAAAGAACATGCCTTGTGGTTTCCCCAAATGACCGTTCAAGGGCCAGGTGCTACATGTGGATCAGGTTTTGGTTAACCAAAGATGTGAAAGAGTATACAATATTAACAGAAGGCTGAGCAGCCTTCCTACAAACCCTTCATTCATGCACCACAGTAATTAACAAATAAATATATATCTGGTCAATAATAAAAAGGACTTTAAAATTGTTCAATGAAAAGCAACTCACGTGTACTTGAGATATAAAATTTGTTAGGACCATCATCTCATGCTTCTTTCTTTGGCTTCTTCTCTTTTGTCATCTTTCTCTACCCACTTCACCAGGTCCGGTCGCATCGCATCTTCCCTCTCTGCGTCATCATCTCAGGCCAGGGCAATGTCTTTCTTCCTAATGAGGGTGTGTCCTCATGAGTACTACCTCCAAATTGTGTGACCATACCATACAGGGTGCCTTTGTTATCGACTATCTAGAGAACCCTTCTCACTAACCCAGCAGACAAATCTATGTGCGGATCACATATCCACGTACATGTACACCCAGGCAGCACCAATTGGTGCCCTCTTGGTGGGAGGGGTTGTAATGGCCAATTAGTCCATTCGCCTAGACCTGCTAGGAAGACGTGTTACCGCTGTATGGAGGAGGCTGGTGTAATCAACCACAAGTCCCCTGAAATGTCATCAAAGGTGTCCTCTATAGTGGGGAGCCTGCTCCAGTCCTGCTTAGGCCTGTGGGAGGTTGGTCCCACTCCTAATGGCACAGCCCAAGAGGTGTTTTAACTGCTGGCTTCTTTTCTTTTCCCCCCT
>NQII01000040.1:1190700-1252685 GCA_002778355.1 Clitarchus hookeri
GGTGTCTAGACCATTGCTTCTAAAAGCACTCCCCAATAGGGTAGACCCCTCAACAGCCACTTAAAACGGCACCGCGATGATACTGGTAGTGATTCTGATTGTGTAGTGTATCATTCTGCTGCTGTTAAATTACCAACACCACTTTTTTTTGTTATCTGAGGTTTGGAAGGGCACACTTTCGAAAAGGTGTCGTCTTTCTTTCGAATTGCAAAATGTCATTGATGGACTGGTGGTCCTGTTGCTGACTGTAAGAAGATTAGTGAAAGGCGCAAGCTTCTGGTTGAGCATTGAATGCTGCCTAGTTGCTGGGGCAACTGCAAAGTTCCCTGTTGAGGTGAAGTCCTATGTGTCCCTCAACTCCAGCAAGGGCATAATCTGGTGTCCTGACGTGATTAACATCCCAGAAAAAGAGATCTTAAGTGAGCTGCAAACTCAGTATGTCACTGATGTTCGCTGTGTACTAAAGACATCTGATAGTGTTAAGTCACCTATAGCTACCCTCATCTTTACTTTTGGCGTGTGTGATCTCCCATCTGTTATCAAAGTCAGNATAGTGTTAAGTCACCTATAGCTACCCTCATCTTTACTTTTGGCGTGTGTGATCTCCCATCTGTTATCAAAGTCAGCTACTGGAATGTCCATGTTAAGCAGTTTATTCCTACTCCTTTATATTGTCATAACTGCCAACAGTTTGGCCACTCATCTGCGATATGTAGGAACTTGCCAGCTTGTCCAAAGTGTGCGGATTCGCTGCATCCTTATACGCCTCAGTGTAGCAAACCTCTGTGGTGTGTGAACTGTAGTAAAGTAGACCCTGTCTNTAGTGTTAAGTCACCTATAGCTACCCTCATCTTTACTTTTGGCGTGTGTGATCTCCCATCTGTTATCAAAGTCAGTTACTTAAATGTCCATGTTAAGCAGTTTATTCCTACTCCTTTATATTGTCATAACTGCCAACAGTTTGGCCACTCATCTGCGATATGTAGGAACTTGCCAGCTTGTCCAAAGTGTGCTGATTCGCTGCATCCTTATACGCCTCAGTGTAGCAAACCTCTGTGGTGTGTGAACTGTAGTAAAGTAGACCCTGTCTNGATTCGCTGCATCCTTATACGCCTCAGTGTAGCAAACCTCTGTGGTGTGTGAACTGTAGTAAAGTAGACCCTGTCTGGTCGGAGGAGTGCCCTGTCTACCAGGAAGAGCAGGCTGTTCAGCGAATCTGGGCCACAGACAAGGTTTCCTTTGTCGTGGCACAGAAACGCTTCCATGCTCTCCATGGCTGGAAACCTTCTGTTTCGTACAGTGTTGTTGCCAATGCTTGACCAGCATTAAAGGATGCATGTACACAGGCAGTCGATGTGGCTACCCAGACAGAAGTATGTGTGTGTGCACCAAAGCCACAGTGAGTATAGCGACCCAAACCATGACAGTCTGTATACAGTGTGGGCCGGCTGAGAAAAAACTGTAGAAGCCACTATTGTTAGTAAATCTTGTCAGCACACCTCTGCAAAAAAAAGTTGACAAACCAAAGTCCCTGTCACTTACATCCCTTCCTGCGAGTGAACCTGATATGCAAGATCGCATCATCAACTCGCCAATTTTCCGACTTGTCTCTCCTGAGCCAGAAGCCGAGATGGCATTTGATGTTGATTCACAAAACACGGGCCAAGGCTCCGGGGGCTTTTAGACAGTAATAAACAGACATAGGGGGAAATTGAGGTAATTGTTTCCGCATACTTCCTTCCCATTACTCATGTCCCTCATACAGTGGAACCACAGAGGTTATTTTAATAATCTTGAACTGTTACAGCTCCTGATGTCCCATAACCCTACAGTCATTTGCCTTCAGTAAACTCGCTTTCGTCTCATTGATATGGCCTCCCTTCAAGTTCACACGTTTTACCTCCTGAATAACACGTTGATGGACCGGGCCTGTGGCGGTGTCTGTCTTGTGGTGAAGGACTTTGTGTATCATGAAGCTGTTGCCCTTAGCACTGCTCTGCTGGCAGTGACAGTTAGGGTGTTCCTCAGTGTGTTTGTCACTATTTGTAGCATTTATTTATCCCCTCAACAAGTGTGTCAGCTTAGTTGAATTTGAGGAGCTTTCATCTCAGCTCCCACCTCCATTTCTGATCATTGGCGACTTCAATGCTCACAATCACATGGATTTATGATCACAGGGATGGCCGGGGTCGTGTAGTGGAGTTGTGGCTCACCAATTATAATAATGCGTGGTTGAACACTAGTACTCCTACATACTTCAGCCACATTGGCACTTTCTGTATTGATCTTTCCTTCTGCAACCCAGCTTTGGTCATCCACTTTGATTGGTCTTTATCATTCACTGTCGTAAAATGGTTCCCATCATGGCTAACAATCAAAAACTCAAACTTTGAGTATCAGAAATTTTTTTATCTTTGGAAAGAGAACAGGGAAGGGAAATATGCTGTAACTTTGAAATNTCAAACTTTGAGTATCAGAAATTTTTTTATCTTTGGAAAGAGAACAGGGAAGGGAAATATGCTGTAACTTTGAAATAGACTATTCATATTTACCAAAGGTACATTAACCACAACATTTAAAGAAGTGTCAAAAACTACGGCCTGTACAGTACTGAAACCATAGTACATGAAAAGATTTTCCAAATTCACTGGTGCAAAGGCAAAGTTATCTAATTTTTAATTTTGTACGTGCTCTCAATGAATGAATAAGGATGTTACAAGGTGGAACTTAATTTACTTTGAACACATGTTTCAATAGTGTTTTTCAAATCAAATAACTCCAATCTAGCATTAGACAAGGATTCACTAATGTGCAACAACATTGTACTTAAATTTAGGTAGCCTGAAACTAATAATAATTTTATCCCAAATATCATGAGGAGTTTAATTAAGCACTGCATACAAAGCATTTTCGAAATAGTGAGAAGCTAAAAGCCGAATGCTTTTGGTTGCATTTAAAACTTGATCGGCTTTTTAGAAGGAAAACTTGATTGGCTAAATCTGTGGAGTAAGCGAGTTACGAGATTTGGGCNTAAAACTTGATCGGCTTTTTAGAAGGAAAACTTGATTGGCTAAATCTGTGGAGTAAGCGAGTTACGAGATTTGGGCGGCTCTTAACATCAAGGTCTTGAGAGCCAATGGGGGGTGAAGTGAGGCGAGTGTGGAGCAGCACTGGAATGAAAGAGCGGGGGAAACTGGAGATCCCAGAGAGAACCCACAGACCAGCGGCATGATGGCCGTGCTAAGGGTGAACGCTTTTAGGAGAATGAACCGGCCGGGGATTGAACATGGTTCATCTTGGTGGGAGGCGAGCAGTCTAACTGCTCAGTCACTGTGGCCCCAAAATCAGTGTATATGTCATCTCGCATGTTATACACAGAATTCAANGAATGAACCGGCCGGGGATTGAACATGGTTCATCTTGGTGGGAGGCAAGCAGTCTAACTGCTCAGTCACTGTGGCCCCAAAATCAGTGTATATGTCATCTCGCATGTTATACACAGAATTCAANAG
This sequence comes from Clitarchus hookeri, assembly GCA_002778355.1. Classification (NCBI taxonomy): domain Eukaryota; kingdom Metazoa; phylum Arthropoda; class Insecta; order Phasmatodea; family Phasmatidae; genus Clitarchus; species Clitarchus hookeri. Next base: position 1,194,213 of record NQII01000040.1, read on the forward strand.
CAGTCTAACTGCTCAGTCACTGTGGCCCCAAAATCAGTGTATATGTCATCTCGCATGTTATACACAGAATTCAATCTCTCACTTTAAACTTTTAAATCATCATTAGCTAATGTTTTAAACACAGGTTTTAGAATTTACTATTAAAATTAAATGGTGCCCTTTCTTCTTGTTGTGGAGATTGGGGTAGCAAAGAAGTAAGGGTTAATTTTTCTGTCTTGAAGGCAACCAGATTTTCTTTAAGTTGAGAGAGAGCAAATTCAAAATTATGATCAATTAAAGTATTTTCACTATTTGTTCCGAAACTGTTATTGTGTACCGCAATCACAGTTTTCAGCGTCACAGCCAATTGACAAAATTCTTGCTGTAAAGATCTGAGATCAAAACTCAGTACAATTGGTAGTAACTGTCAGAGAATATAATATTGTCTTTCTCAAACAGCAGACCAGAATTAAGATTTGTTACCGAGACAGAAGACACAATAGTCCGTATGGCAACAGCTAGGTGACTAAGTTAATCAGCAAACATGATGAGAGTCCAGAAAGGTAACGAAGTGAAATCCACACAAGCTATTAGCTGTATAAAACAGACAAAAAAGAAACCTAAAACAAAGTGATGAATGAAATGCTTTGAAAGTAAGATTGAACAAGAAATCACAACACAATATGAAACAAAGAGTAAATTATTTTATATATTGCTTTGTCTCTAACATGATGCGTGACGGCCAGGGTACTTGGCACGTCACTTAGTCTATGAGGATTTTGAGCAGGTTCAGGCAGATGATCATACTGGCCTTACGGGCTGGTTCATGTTGGCTTCTGCCATTCTCTGAGTTAATTATTGAGTGCCACGAGGTGTTTTATGAGTCCCCGAAGACCCTGGGGTGGCTAGCTGGTTCCCTCTGTGCCTTCTCAAGTTCACGCTGGCCTGGCTCTTTCTTCTTGTTTTCTGAAAAACAAGACGTAATGCCCCACATTGGGTGCCACGAAAAACCCTTCCCCTTCTATTTGATGCGTGACTGCCGGGTTGCTTGGCTAGTCACCTAGTCTACAATGGTTTTTGAGCAGGTTCAGGCAGAGAACCCTGGTGGCATTACGGACTGGTTACTGCGGGTTCGCCCTGGCCCTTAAGGAGCCGGTATTACAGAGTCAGCCTGGTCGGGCGGCGGCAGGCTATGTAAGCATCTCAAGCGATTGGCTTACCACCTGTAGGCCAGCGCTGAGGCTGTCCGATGACTGGCTGCTGTAGGCGACACTCAGGACCCTGTCCGAGGGCAGCTGGTGCTTTGCTGAAGCTGGGGCTGCTGGACTCTGGGTGATGGTGGCAGGTGGCAGCGATCGATGAACGGCGCCGGCGATGCCTAGACCCAAGGGCAGTCCGAGTCTAAGGCGGACGACGACTGAAGGAGGGGTTCCGCTGGTCTTCTGGGGTAGCTCAAACAAATTTATAGGGATGGCTTGTACATGTTCCTGAGCAGAGGAAAGTCTGAAGGCCGGCTGGGATAGGTTACTTGGCAATTGGTTGGCCGTAGCTGCCTTCTTATCAGCCCTTTTAGTCCCTTGTCGGGTAAATGGCATGGGGAAGGTGCTACGGGTCATCGTAGTAAGCAAAGGGTTTGTGACAGTATTCCCTAGCTAGAGTACCCAGATGCAATGGCGTCACGCCGCGTCAGTCCTAGTGCTCCAACCGGCGAATTTCACGTGGTGAATGGATCATGTTAGCTGACTTGAGGTGGCCCAAAAACTTTGTCGTGAGCCGCTTAAAGGCTACTGGGTCACACTTCATCAGGTCTGGCACTCCAACTGGCAAATTTCACGTGGTGGATGGAGAGGGTTCACTAACTCTGGTGGTCCAGTTGCTTACTCGTGGAGTGTACCGAGTAGGGGGCTCTACCGTACGTGTGCACCAAGTGCCTTTGTGCACTGGACCCACAGTATGGGTGGCCGGCGAATCGTTTGGTGTTTTGCGACATACATACTTCCCAGTTAAGGGAGCCCGCAGTCCTACTCTATTGTCAGAAACTTGTTGGTAAGGCTCTGTCACCTACCTCTCCTTTGGGGGACGGTGTTTGCAGGTAGAAGAGAGGTACAAATCACCCTTGGAATCAGAAAGCAGTGCATAGATTTGAACGTAGTTATTCTGAATAGAATAAACACGGTGACCCGTAATAAACACGGTGACCCGTAATAAAACGGTGACCCATACTAACACCTAGGATTTCGTGATTACCAAGCCACCAATGGAAGTTATGTTAACAACAGATGAAGGGGACCTGTGTGGCAAAGAGCAAGTCTAGAGCAACTAATAAAGAAGTCCTNTGATTACCAAGCCACCAGTGGAAGTTATGTTAACAACAGATGAAGGGGACCTGTGTGGCAAAGAGCAAGTCTAGAGCAACTAATAAAGAAGTCCTGAGAACGACTCTAACCCTTTCCTGTCTAGTGTATTCCTGAAGGGACGGGGTAAGCACTCTCAAGTGGAGTGTGTGTATCGAGGGTTGAAGCAAGCTTCGCTGGTAGAAGTTCTTGTTGAGGCAGAACCCTAGCACGTTGGTGGTAGGGCAAACTGCTGAGTTGCCATTGCAGGGGAAGCCAATGCGATGACAACTCAATGTCAACTGGTGTTCTGGGGGCTTGTCTGGCCCTAAATACAGTCGACAGCCTCCCTTTGGTTTGGTTCGGTCATCTTCGTCCAGTTGGCTCCTTCCTTCGTGGGCGGCATCATCCCTTGCTGCAGTGTCTTGGCGAGGAATGGAAGCGGGGTAGTTCTATGGTTGTGGGTGGTATCTGATGCTTGCTTATGGGCAGGCTGGTTTTGTTCATCTGGTTAGGCAGGGGTGCATGATTGACTTGTTTATGGTATAGTTTTCAACGGCGTGTACCAATAGTATTCTGGTTGCAGCTGTCTTGGGTTCATTTCTCGGCATAATTACCGTGTGGTCCCATGTACTGAGTTGGTCAGGAAAAATATATGGCCAGTTACGCTTCATGTGTCAATTCGCCTCCCCCCCCCCCTGGAGGCGTAAACTCAGCTAGTTTTCATGCATTGCAGTGGTGTAGAACTCTCACTGGACGTCTCTGATGTTTCCTTCATGTATCTCGTATTCTTCTGTGCACTCGCTCAGGCTAGCGCGGGGCGGCCTGTTTTCCTTGTAGCTCTGTCTCTCTCTTCCAGGTGGCAGTCAGATGAGGTGAGGGCCCGCTAATGGCTTCAAACCCTTGGGGAGAGTGTGGTGGTGGTGGATTGCTTTCCATTAGCTATTTTCTTTTTGAAAGAAAACATATCGTAAAAGCTGTATTTTNGAGTGTGGTGGTGGTGGATTGCTTTCCATTAGCTATTTTCTTTTTGAAAGAAAACATATCGTAAAAGCTGTATTTTTACTACATTAAATTTGTTTGTACTAGCTCACTTTTGAGTTCACTGGTGCAGTGTATACTGATAAATAGTTTTTTTGACATTTAATAAATAATATTTCTTAATAGTCTTTGTAATCTTGTAAAAAGGTACTGAAAATACTCTCTACACGTTTTGACAGTTACATGGGTTTGTGGTATATTTGGNGAGTGTGGTGGTGGTGGATTGCTTTCCATTAGCTATTTTCTTTTTGAAAGAAAACATATCGTAAAAGCTGTATTTACTACATTAAATTTGTTTGTACTAGCTCACTTTTGAGTTCACTGGTGCAGTGTATACTGATAAATAGTTTTTTTGACATTTAATAAATAATATTTCTTAAATAGTTTTTGTAATCTTGTAAAAAGGTACTGAAAATACTCTCTACACGTTTTGACAGTTACATGGGTTTGTGGTATATTTGGTGATCATTACTATAGCAAAATTTATTTTATAATGCTTCTGCCTATTAAAATATGAGTTTAAAAAAAGTTGGTAACTTTTAAAGAAGGCTGGGTATTATTATTACCAATTACTTCATGAAATATTGCTTCCTTGTCTATGTACTGAATTGTAACAAGCTATTTACACATACTGTATTTGGTATGCAGTGAATTCTCTCCCCCCTCCTCTCCATTTCCACAGCAAGCAAATTAAATCAAAAAAAATTTTTATTTTTTGGTAATTAGGGCTGAGGTGGTTTCATTTTCAAATTTTAAGCAAACCAGAGACATGTATGTGGCATTTTAACTAGTCGTTCCCATACTCCTCCATAGTTACCTGTTTGGTGTAAATGTGGTGATATTTATAAATCCAATAAAAGTTATTTTTTCTAAATTTACTATGTTGAGGGGTAAACAATAATTATGATTCTTTGTTTTTCTATAGACAAACGCTGGGCCGGTGAAATGCCAGGAATAGAAGCATTTTTTGCCCATGTTTGCAGACTGTGTAAGGCCGCAGTGAAACCAGGTTTCTTGACCCAACATTATGGTAAGCATTGTTCATTCACAGTTTTGGAACATTTTTAGTTCTGTCATTACAGAAGAGCATACCAAAGAATTTTTCATAAATGAATGTTATAGTGCCACAATGTCACTACGAATAGCTAGACAAAGGTTGATATAAAAAGTGGAATTTTAAGTTGTAATTACTTAATATTTTTGTGAATAGACCAGTTAGCTAACACATTAAATTTATTATTTTTTGTTTTCAATACTTGGGAATATGATATAAAAGTTTGTAAAAAGGTAAGTAAGTTAGGCTATGAGAAACAGTTGCATGGTAAGCGGTAAATTTTCCTTGTAAAAATTTTATTCTTGACATTAATTGCCAGAGTTTTCTCAGTGCTACTAGAATTAGAATTTCAACAGTTACAACTGCTGATTTTAAAGACTTGTGGAAGATCACATCAATTTTTGACAGTTCAGGCACAAGTTTGTTTCATTTATGTAAATAATCTGAGGGTGTTTTGCTATATCAGGCATGATTAGTCATGACAGTATTATGTGCGGCACACATTTAAGTCACAGTTTTTGTTTTGTGAATTGTCAAGGGAGATTGACGGAATAAGACAGCAAGAATTAACATAAAAGTTTGCAAAACAAAATAAATGGTTTGCACTGAATCCTAAAAAATAAATCACCATTACATAAATCATATTGCACGTTTGGCAAAGTTTTCAGTTGCCATCCTCACAAATTTTGATGACACTGTACTTAACGTCACCATACTGAAGTACACACACTTCAACAACTCTGTCAGGAGAGGATGCTATAGTACAAGCTCTGAAAATAAAAAATGATCTGACACATAACCTTATTTCTGTTTATTACCCTTTAGGGAAGTGATTTTATGAACTCAATTATAGAAAGCAAAAATACCCAGCTCATATATTCTACATTTAGTTTACTCATTATGGCAACTTCAAAATTTATTATTGTTCACCCATATCCGTAAAATGATATCACCCTTATTACTTCCAAGAAAGTGGCGAGAGAAGAAAATGAGGCTGGGACATGTCAAAATACTATTGGTCAGGATGTGGCAACATGCCTGCTGATAACTCGGGAGGACCACTGTAGAAGTCGTCTGTANTGTAAATAATCTGAGGGTGTTTTGCTATATCAGGCATGATTAGTCATGACAGTATTATGTGCGGCACACATTTAATTCACAGTTTTTGTTTTGTGAATTGTCAAGGGAGATTGATGGAATAAGACAGCAAGAATTAACATAAAAGTTTGCAAAACAAAATAAATGGTTTGCACTGAATCCTAAAAAATAAATCACCATTGCATAAATCATATTGCACGTTTGGCAAAGTTTTCAGTTGCTATCCTCACAAATTTTGATGACACTGTACTTCACGTCACCATACTGAAGTACACACACTTCAACAACTCTGTCAGGAGAGGATGCTATAGTACAAGCTCTGAAAATAAAAAATGATCTGACACATAACCTTATTTCTGTTTATTACCCTTTAGGGAAGTGATTTTATGAACTCAATTATAGAAAGCAAAAATACCCAGCTCATATATTCTACATTTAGTTTACTCATTATGGCAACTTCAAAATTTATTATTGTTCACCCATATCTGTAAAATGATATCACCCATATTACTTCCAAGAAAGTGGCGAGAGAAGAAAATGAGGCTGGGACAGGTCAAAATACTATTGGTCAGGATGTGGCAACATGCCTGCTGATAACTCGGGAGGACCACTGTAGAAGTCGTCTGTAAACCAGTCATTAAGACTGACTCATATTGTCATGGGCATAGTCATAAATAAAATAACTCCTGCAAAATGTAAATCATCCAAGGTTGGGTGCTTTACAGGCACCCATTATGAATGCTCATGGGAACATAATTACCATAGTTTTTCTGTGATGTTCTCTGCACAAGGTGAGCATCCATATCCTGGACCCATCATTGAGAAATGGTTATGGAAAATAGGAGAAGGGAAAGGGTGCTTACCCTCACAATACTGTCTCTGCTTCCCATATAAAGTTTCAGTAATGACACTACTTTTCAAAAACAAACCGCTGCACAAGTTCTCAACCTCCACTTTCTGTTGCGCTATTGTGATTCCAGCATTAGTCTCAGTTCACCTCCTGTACATATTTTACTAGGGTCTGTAGTGGTGCAGCAGCTAGAGCGCTTGCCTTCCACCAAAATGAACTGGATTCAATTCCTGGTGGAGCTACTCCTGGTTTTTGCACATGGGAATTATGCCAGATGATACTGCTCGTCTGCTGTTTTTCTTGGGGATCTCCAGTTTCCTCTGCCTTTGCATTCCAGTCCTGCTTCATTCTCAACTCGCTTCACCCTCATTAGCTCTCAAGACCTCGTTGTTGAGAGCTGCCCAAATCTTTCCATTCCACATCTTATTTTACAAACACACTGAACTTAAAAACTTGCTGACAGTAACTCAATTTTTCACTCATAAAAATAATGAACAGACTTCAACTACAAAATTCATACTTAATTTATCAATTCTTGCTGATATNGGATTCAATTCCTGGTGGAGCTACTCCTGGTTTTTGCACATGGGAATTATGCCAGATGATACTGCTCGTCTGCTGGTTTTCTTGGGGATATCCAGTTTGCTCTGCCTTTGCATTCCAGTCCTGCTTCATTCTCAACTCGCTTCACCCTCATTAGCTCTCAAGACCTCGTTGTTGAGAGCTGCCCAAATCTTTCCATTCCACATCTTATTTTACAAACACACTGAACTTAAAAACTTGCTGACAGTAACTAAATTTTTCACTCATAAAAATAATGAACAGACTTCAACTACAAAATTCATACTTAATTTATCAATTCTTGCTGATATNAATTTTTCACTCATAAAAATAATGAACAGACTTCAACTACAAAATTCATACTTAATTTATCAATTCTTGCTGATATATTTCTTGATGGTCATCTCTTTCTTCACGCTGATTTTGCACAATCTTCTTTCAGTGATCACATTATTTGGAACTTCTTTGGGCTCAATTTTAGTGGTTACGATATCCACAAAGAATAGATTGTTACCTCTTTCAACTTAACTAAAAAAAATTTACATTTGAGCTCACTGGCTCCTCAAAATACCTACTTAAACTCTCCAGTCCAGTTCCACACATATATTACTCCAGAACTTCTCAGACAAATTGCCTAGATACAGTGCAGAGAAATAGCCATCCGTAACTTCACTCATGAAACTGGATTTAAACCTCATACCTCTGAATGCGAGTCACCTCTTTAGGTTTAAAATCCCCATCTTTGGACATCTTGGGGTGTTCAGTACTACTTAAGCCTCCATCTTTTGAGTGTAGAACACTGTCAGATTTTTCTTTGTTTTTTATTTGGCAGTTTATCCATCAATGCTTAAAGGGGTTATCAATGCCCATTACTATGGTCAAATGTTGCCTGCTTTCTCTGCCTTCTCCAGCCTTCCCATATACAAAACGTGTAGTACAAATTTCAATAACATATTCGCTCGCCAACTTGACATCCTTATCCACCTCTTTTGTGTTGTCTTATGCACCACTGTTGCCTGCACAATAGCCGTTTTTGTTTTAGGCTGCAGATGGCTATCTACTGTCACCATCATTGACTATTCAGAACATTCTCTATACAATGTGTTCCTGGCCTACTATATCTAGTTTTAAAATAACACCATTCCACTGACATTACACTTTCTTAAACAGACAGCTAAATCTCCAATCTCTGAAATTTTTTTCAAGCTCATTAATAGTCTTATATTCAAATTTACTATGAAAATCTAAATGTCAGTTTTGATCATCATATTGGAACAAATAATGCATGTTTGTTTAGACATTTCTTCACCTATAACCATGCATTTGTTTAACATCCTGAGTAAATCTTATTTACTTCCTGTTAATGTCTGCATTTTGGCTCCTGGTTTCAGTTTTTTTAAATAGATGTATCCTTCAAAACAGATAAACTTTATAATAATAATGGAAACAGTGTTGTCCACCAACAAAATACATTTAACTAAATTTTTTTGTATTTTTACTTATACTTCTGTGATGGCGGGACGGTTACAAATTGGAAGTTGGCAGAAGTGGAGGCATGGCACGGTGTGTTTCTTTTTGCTGAATGAAGTAAGCTTATTAATTTTTCTTCCTGTGAAAAATATTAAAAATTATCACATCAAGATTATTCATGTGTATCTTCGACCTGCTTAGGCAAGTTATGATGATGTTATAAATCTATTGTTCCACTGCAGAAATAAATATTCTGTGACATGTCATGTTGTTTGCAACTGATGTTTATGAAACTGAAATGGGCATTCTTGTGTCTGCATTGTGGCTGTTACACTGGGCTAGTGTGTGTGATAATAGATGTGTGAGATTTATATGTTTTAACTGTAAATAGTTTTTATGACTTAATTAATTATTTGAAAGTCACATCTGTTTATTCATCACAACTTTGTAACTTTTCCCTAGGTGTTTGAAACACAAATGTGTAACGTGCTTATGTTTCTGTGACTTGAATGTTTGCCACAGTCCCAACAAATTACTAATGCCCAGCCAGAAGATATTAAATATATAATTAAATAAACCTAGTACAAACTAATTATGCAAAGAAATATGAGCAGAATACAAGTTACAATAGACCTATTTGTGTGCATGTTCACCACTATCTTTTCAATGTGTTGCTGCTACATACAAAAAAATAAGCAACGCAAGTTGCATGCTTGAGTTTACTGTCTTTTCTTAAATACTGGTTGCTCCTTAATTTTAATATTTATTCCAATTGAGGCAGTCCTTTTAATGAAATAACTGCACACACATCAATAACAAGAATTTGAATACTACTGCAGTTATTTCCCCCACAGCTGTAATGGGTTTAAACACAGTCGTGGAAAAATATCACTGTGTATTATGTGTAACTAGCGACCCGGCCTGGCTTCACCCGGGTACAATTTAGTTTTTACAGCGATACACTAATACATAAATTAGGAAAAGACAATTACAATATTATATGATAGTAAATTAGTAAACTACTATCATATCTAACATATATACATGTCACGCCTGTCTACCAGAGGGGTAGGCAGAGATTATGGACCTTCATTTACCATGATCCTTACGTACCTACCTCCTTTGCTTTTTTTACATTCATACATCTCTAATATAACAATATTATATGATAGTGGTTTAGAAAATTTCTTTGTCTATAACATTAATTGTTTTGCCTCTGACCGCCAGCACAAAAAGATTTCTGTTTGATGTGACACGCGAAAGGGCTATGTATAGTTGTCCTTGTGAAAAACATGCTCCACTCAAATCCACTCCAGCCACATTAAGTGTTTGACTCTGTGCCTTATTTATGGTTATACTAAAACAAACTCTTATTGGAAATTGAACTCTTTTAAAATTGAAAGGCAAATTCGAGGGAATCATTGGTATTATAGGTATTAAAACAGTTTCTACAGTACCACAGCCAGTTAGAATAGTACCTCCAATTAGATAACTTTTTAAACTTTTTATTTGTAATCGAGTCCAGTTACATAATTTCGGTAGATTTATATTTTGCAATAAAATTATGGGAGCTCCAACTTTTAAAATCAGTTTGTGTGGTGGCACGCCAGAAGGATTCAATGAATTAAGAAATTCTGTGGGATAGTGTACAGCTTCTTTACTGTCGAGTACTGTATCTACTGAGTAATAGACTTGTGTTTGCGCATTGAATTTTGTGAGCATTAATGCATTAATTTTTTTGGCCTATTCATTAGTAGGCAATAATATCGCTCTTTATTTGAACCACCGCATCCAAATCCATTCAGTGGTTCTCAAGATTAGCGCAGTCATACAGACAGACGGGAGCCAGGGACTTCCTTTTATACTTTGTAGTGATGTGCTACAGCATGAATAACACAAATATGTTAACAACATGTAACATAATAACCACAAGAACTAACATCAATACAGACATTCTTAAAAAGTCACAGAGCTGACCTAAATACAGTTACAGGCCTAAATTGTGAACATTTATATGTAATGGTTTTTGAAATATGCCAGAATTCTTTGAACAGCAGAAAACAGTAAACAAAGCATTTGACAGTTGAAACACAGTAGTCACATGGCATTGTTTATGTTTACATGTAGTGAAAGGATATGCAATCAGTGACCAAATGTAAAACTTTAGCAGAGCTTCAGAAAAGTGTGAAATAACTATTAATGGCCGATATAATAATTGTTGTAAGCAGGTTATCAGGAAAAATGTGTATGTTTCCTATTACTGCAATTTTTGGATATCTGCAGTCTTTGACTAAATATCCATGTTTGCTGCATGAATAACATCTGATATCCTTTCTTTTTTATTATTATTTTGTCTAATCTACCCTGATATTATGGGTATTTCCTAGGAAATCAGTTTTGCTTTATTGATGCCATTAAGTTAAGGAAGTTGCTATAAATTTATTTGGTACTTGTAATTTAGTTAGCAATACTCTTACCTAATAATATTTATTGGTTTTTTTTGTGTTACAGATGATTCCTTGGTGCAACTATGTTAATAAATATGTTTTTCTCTGTTTAAAGATTCCTTACAAAGTTTTTTTCCTGTTTTTTGTCAATTGCTTGTATGTTTCAGCTCTGTGGCATGATGTGAAGGTAGAAGATCCTCTACCTTCTTTTGAAGAACTTGAGAAAAATCCACTTAATACAACACTGAGGATACATAGAATTTCACCTAATTGCAAATTAATGTTAGGTGCACCTAAGGTTAAAATTAAAAAACCAAAGCAAGAGAAACCAGCAAGCAACACTCAAAATTCGGCATGTTTTAGTGTAACAGGAATAATCTCTTCATCAAAAGCAGCTCCTCCAACAATGTCAACATTACTAACAAACAAGGGTGTAAACAAGGCATTTTCAAATCCTTTAGAGGCTCGCCAGGAAACTGTTCCTAATATTTCAGTATCACTACCTCTCACATTGCCCTCTTCAGTTCCTATGAAGCCTATGGTAACAACTTCATCTGTTACTTCGGCTAAAACCTCAAAATTGAGTACAACAAATAGTGATGTTGGAGTATTTATTCCAGTATTACCTGCAGCTCGAGGCCCACCTACGACTGATCTGCCTCCTGTTTTGAGTGTAGTGCCAGTTGTGACTCATGTGACTACTGTAAGTCAGCCACTGACTTCACCACCACCCAAGAAGCGATCAAAAACAGAACGCAAGTATTTACCTGTAAAAGACCGAGAATATAACCCAGACAAACATTGTGGTGTGTGGAATTTAGAAACAAAGAAGCATTGTACTCGGTCATTAACCTGCAACTGTCATTCCTTGTCCCAAAGACGAGCTGTAACTGGACGCAGCAAAACTTTTGATAAACTTTTAGCTGACCACCGTGCTACAAAGGAAACCTCATCACTAACTACAAAACCAAATGTGGTCCAGGTAAGTGCTTTTTATTCAAAATGTGTAGTTTTTTATTTTTGCAGGCAGTTTGTGTGGTGAGAGTTAATATATGTAATGATATTTTTTAGCATAATTTAAAATAAAGGAATGTCACTAACCTGTAAAGCCAGGGAAATGCAATTATGGCCAGGGAATGTCTGGGAAGTTGGAGTATAATACATGTAGATTTTTTTCTCATACTAAAATCCTATAACTGTAAATTTTATTTATAATTGGATGAACAGAAAGAAATACAGTAGTTGTTGCATGGTCACGTAAATTATTGGTCTGTTCTTGTAAGTGGTAATGTGAATAATTTATAATAATAGTTGGCCATNAGTAATGTGAATAATTTATAATAATAGTTGGCCATAGGCATGCTTTTAGGTTGAAAATTTACTTAAAATTTTTGCTTTTACACACAGTTATTCACAACTACTACAGTTTTGTGTTGATTGATTCTCTCAGGGCAGCCAGTACAAAAGTTTAAAGTTGCAGCATATGTCAACTTTAGTTTATTAAATTCACAGTTATTGGTCATACTATATACCTTTGTTTGCAGTGCAGTGTTNTTATAATTGGATGAACAGAAAGAAATACAGTAGTTGTTGCATGGTCACGTAAATTATTGGTCTGTTCTTGTAAGTGGTAATGTGAATAATTTATAATAATAGTTGGCCATAGGCATGCTTTTAGGTTGAAAATTTACTTAAAATTTTTGCTTTTACACACAGTTATTCACAACTACTACAGTTTTGTGTTGATTGATTCTCTCAGGGCAGCCAGTACAAAAGTTTAAAGTTTCAGCATATGTCAACTTTAGTTTATTAAATTCACAGTTATTGGTCATACTATATACCTTTGTTTGCAGTGCAGTGTTTTATTTGTTCAATATTTATGACTTCAAATTAAAATAGAAACAACACAAGAAACATATTTAATAAAAATCTAAATTATAATACTCTTACAAGACACCAACTGGACAGATTTTCATGAAACTTGCATTTGGTGATAAATGTCACTGTGAAAGTATGCTGTAAAAATTGGGATCAATTTAGTTCAGCCACTGAGGTTTTATGACAACAATTTTTGGCATTTGTAAAATTATCATTGCAAAACTGGCCATTTGCGTATACATAATCTGTATATACAACCATTAATTTGGGAGTTATGTGTACCTTAATTTATATATACACTGTTATCAGTAGGAATTTTGATACATCTGCAGATATTGTCATGATAATCATGTGTGCAGTGTGAGAATAGCATATTGTAATATTCTACTTAAATAAACTAACATGTTATTTAAAAGTGTTTAAGCATGCAGTATTCTGTAGTTCTGCCCATAAATTATATTTGAAATAATTTTCGTATAATGTAACAACAATTTAAAATGTGTAGTTTGCAGTAAATGATGAAATAAAGACCCAGTATTATCTCAAAGGGTTTCATTCCCATCCTATTTAACAACAGGCAGAAATTCAAACCTTGCAGGTATTTAATGAGGAATGTTCTAAATAGCATGGCACTGATATAATGAGGGGAATGAGAAAAATTCCTCTGCGATTCTCTAGACAGAATAAACAAAAATACTTCCATAGATTCAACCATTTAAAATTTATGTTTATTACTATGACTCTAATTTTTAATTCGTTCTGTGCTAATGTTTACTAAAGGAGAGTTTAAACATATTTTTAAAGATTTGCAGTGTAACATTTTATATAATTTTTATTGTATGTTTATGTGTTTTTAGGATAGATAACCTAGTTTTATAGTTTCATGTTTGTTTCACATTGATGTGAATTACTATCTGGTTAAGTGTAAGAGCATGCGAAAGCCTTAACTTTTCTACCAATAAAGACATAAAAATAATAATTTATTTTTAAAAAGTAAATATCATGTCACCAGTGTTTACAAAGCTATATTATTTTTTGAAATTAATGTGTACTGGTTTACAGTGTGCATTAAAATAAATAATCACATGTAGCATTGTTATGTAATTAAATACAGCGGATATCTAAACAGCTGATTAAACATACGCCACATGACAGTGTTTACATTGAGATACAGTGGAAGCATGCACAATGGGCTGAAAGTAGAAAATAAGCAGGGCTTACAAAAGTGCTCACTTAGTGAACAGCCTTTATTTGCATAGTTTTTAATAAAACTTTCAGTTTATTGTAATCATTGATTATAATTTTTTCTCTCATTTTCTAGGTTAATCAGCAAGAGAAACAAGGAAAATATGTTGCGTCTGTGTCTAAAGCAAGTGCTGTTCGTCAGCAAGATCTCCAACCATCACACAGTTTTTGTGTTGTAACATCAAGTCACTCTGTTCAGCGTCATAGACATGCTGTATTATCATCATTACGCATCCCGGTCTCATCTAAGCCCTTATTCTCTGCTGGAGCTGTAGAAAGTGCAGTAAAATCATTAGCACCAACAGTTATAAAAAAAGTGACCATAGCAAAGTTTCCTCCATGCCGCAACAATTTGTCTCAACCTGCAAGAGTCTCTGATCCTGTGGTCAGAACTAAAATTGATCACTTTTCTCTTGATGCTTGTTGGGCTAAACGTCATCCCAAACCCTTAACAGTAAGTATGTGTTAAAGCAGTATGTTATGGTTATAATGTAAAAGCAGGTAAGCAATGAAATCATTTTTAATGTGTGAAATAATTTTATTTAGTGTAGAACTCTTAAAACTTAACTACAAAATGCTTATACAAAATGTAATGGAATTATCCTAATTTCAGAATATTTCCCTTATCAGTATAAAAAAAAAATATTTATAATATTCTTTTCATCAGGTATTAACAAAAGTTTGTGAAACATGTTTTCTAAAATTTTGGGGGCTAAACACCTCTTATGAATTTGCAAGAAATAAAAAAAAAAAACTCAAGAGGGTTTTGAAAATTATAAACAAACTGTGATATTATTTTTAATTTTCCTCAAACAAAAAATGATGCAGTTTGGTTTTCCCTTGAATAATTTTATAACTGGGCTATATATACCACACAGTTATCTTCATTGTAAAACTGAATGCAAAGTTGATAAAAGTTTTGTTCTTACAAGAATACCACCAGCTCCCATTTTCAATTCCTGTGCATGGGCATGGTGCCAATAAGTGATGCTATTCCCCAACTGTGTGATACAGGATGGTTCATAGGTCTCAGTTAATGTTACCATGCACAGACTATAGGGTGCCTAGAAGGTTGGAGGTAACAGGGTAACACTAAGGTAGTCATTCGGTGTTCCAATTTACTGGTTGGTTATATTGTCACGAAATTAAACTTTACAGAAACAATTCCNCTAAGGTAGTCATTCGGTGTTCCAATTTACTGGTTGGTTATATTGTCACGAAATTAAACTTTACAGAAACAATTCTGAGGTGGTACCCTAATTAACGTACTCGTGCTAACTGTAGTCGGCGTCTTGGGGGTGACGCTAGGCATCGGAGGGGTTTCTTTAGGCTACGACTTGATACTTATCTAGTCTTATAATTCTGGTTTGTTGTCGACAGGCTGAGGTCTGGTGCTTCAGGCGACCTTTGAAAAGGCCCTGGTTGCGGGGACTTCTCTCCACGACTGCAGCTCCGGGTTCGCTTCTAGACGTACACCTACACGACACGCTTCTTCTGCTTCTTCCGGTACTCCCGATCCGACTTGCTCTCGTGCACTTCTGAGTCAACTGACCTTGTCTCACAACTTGGCTTTTAAACTATTGCCATCCCCCCTTAGAACCTTACATGTGTCTTCCCTTGTTAGGGGAAGGGGAGGTGGGAGGTGCAGAACAATGGCCACATTCTCCACATGCCAAGGCTCTTGCAGGTGGATGGGGAAGGGGGTGACCTGCGGTGCCACTGACAAACCCTGTCAGTTTTTTCTCTGTGCGTATCACCCTTCAGCATGTGTTTTGATTCTCTCGTGGGCGGAAACCGCCAGGCTATCTCGTCCTTTCTTTGGCGTGTACAAGTTTCACGCAGTTTGCTATGAAGGTGGGAGTCCGAGGCAACCTTGACACATGTAACTGCCTCCCTTGGGCAGGCCTGGCTTCGCCGCAGGCGTTAATTGCTGCCATGTGTTCTGAGGCAGGTGGCTACTGGAGGTCCTTACAGGAGGGTGGGGGTATGGCATGCGTCGTGACAGCTGAGTTTGTACGTTGGATATGGCACGAATCAAATCCCCCCGACTTTTGCGAATCTGGCACAACTCGCGCCAAAATTTCGGGATTCGGTTGCACCTCTATTTCGTTTTCCTATGCTGTGGCTTAACTCCCGTGCGGTTAGCGTGGAGTTTATCTTGTGGCGTGGACAGCTGAGACCTCCCTCCCTCTCTGTCTCTCCTCCTTCCTCCTTCCTCTTGTCCCCTCGTCGGCCTGTTACTCAAGGACGCGCATCTCCACAATTAACAGGCGTGCCTTGCCTGCAAAAAGGGCCTAACACTTTGGCTCTGCGATTACAAACACCTCTGACGTCTTGATTATTTACAAGGTATAAATTATTTTTCAAATTCTTTGCAGGCCGATCAACTATTTGAACTCGCTAAACAAACATAAACCTGTTACCACATCTTGGACTCCTTACAGTAATTACACAACTTCTTACAGGGTCACAAACATTTGTACAGGTTTACACAGTTACACAACATGCCCTAAAGTGATCTCTCCAGATCACAGTACTTATTAGCTCTTCTGTGCTTCCGTCACCCTGGCAACTCGGGGACTTTCTTGAACATAGGCAAACAATGATGTGGCAGAAGGCCGGTAATTTGCTAGGCTGTCTGACAGCAGTTACTTATGTGACAGCTATTTACTTTTACATCGGCTCATAGGCCGTACAAATAAAAAACCCTCTTATCTCCTAGGCTGGGAAACTCTGTCCTTGCTAATGTCTGGCACACTGCCGTTTTTACAAATGGTCTTCCGGTAGGCGGAAGCAAACACACAATTAACCTATTGCTAAACTTACACATGGTACATTTTACTGTTAAGGGACGGCTCACAAGCCATGAAAAGAACAAAAATAAGACCCTTATCTTATCCTACCTCTGCTGTCTTACGGCGGTGGAAGTATATAAAAAACTAAAGAACTGTTTTATACCCTGGCAATATAAACACACTTTCGGCCCTTCCAAATACACACACTCCAATTCAGTTGAAAGCCTATATTCTTACCTTATACATTTAGTAACCTCAGGTATAGGCATCTGGCCGTTTTAGGCTCTGGGATGCCCTGCCCTTATTACTCGCTGCACTTATGTTCCGTCGTCTCACACATTATAACTCGGCCTCTGCAGGTGCGCCAAGGTTGTATTTGCCTGGCTTCGTTCCCTGGCGGACTATGAGGCGTTTTTCCCCGCACTGGATCCCTGACAGTGTGCGGGGGTGAAGTCTGCGTTGACATCATCTCACCAAGGTGTCCTGGGGCCCTCTCCAGGCTGCTGCTGGCACTCGTCTTCGGGTCGGCTGCTGTCCCCCGGTACATCTTCGCCTCTCGGATCTTTTCTCGGGTTCGTTTCTCTGTTGGTGCTAACTCGTCTTGGGGTTGCGCCATACTCACTGGTTGTTTCATCCCACGCCCTCTATTTCCTGCTATTTCACTCGCAGTTTCTATTTCTTCGTCGTTTACACCTTCTATCTCTTCCTCGTTTACTTCCTGCCGCCCTTCGCTTTCTCGCCCTCCCTTTCTTCGGCTGTCCTCCCCCTTTCTCCTGCTCGCCTGTTCCCCTTCGCTCACCCGTCCACTTTCTCTCGCTTGGTCGTCTTTGCTCGCACGTCCGCTTCCTCTCACTTTGTCTGGCGCCTGCGTATTTTCAGCCCGGTAAGTAGTTGGTGTTTCGGGCTCCGTCATCGGCAGGTGCCGTGGCCCGTGCGCCCTTGAGACACTGAGATAGCGCGTAAGGGCAACGGTTGGCTTATCGCTTTGACCCTCTCTTGCCGCGACCTTGTCCGTCGTCCGGCGACCTAGTGACCCACTGTGGGTTTCCTCTGGGCTGTCCTTTGTAATTCCTGTTGGACCATTGGTATAGGGTTCGGGTATAGGGCGTACCTGGTTTCATGGCACCTTACGCATTTTGCCCATCTCGTCCTCCGCCCAATACACATTCCCCTGTCTCTCGACTACTATATATAGCCCTTGCCATTTAGGCGCAAATCCCGCGCAGAATATATCACTGGCTCTGCTCAAAGGATGGTTGTGTATTAATACGTGACTACCCTCGGGCAAGTGGTGTCCGACGGTCGCTTGTTCTGGGTATTTACGCCGTATATGCCGTTGTTGGTTTCTCTGAGCTGCCCCTGTTCTCCTGATCGCCGCTCTTCATATTTCTTCTGGGGCGGGAAGTTCTGTAGGTTCGGTTTCCCACTGCCATTCCCCAGCTCGGTGGAGGTTGTATCCCAGTATGAGATGGCTGGGAGAAGTTCCAATTGCGTCACTGTGCCAACGTCGCAANATATTTCTTCTGGGGCGGGAAGTTCTGTAGGTTCGGTTTCCCACTGCCATTCCCCAGCTCGGCGGAGGTTGTATCCCAGTATGAGATGGCTGGGAGAAGTTCCAATTGCGTCACTGTGCCAACGTCGCAATGTATACAGAATTTCAGGAAGTTGTACGTCTCATTGAGTATGATTCGTGCCCATTCTTATGCGTTTACTCTTTTTTTAATTCCTAATTCCGGCGTTCAGTAGGGTTGNGTTCTGGGTATTTACGCCGTATATGCCGTTGTTGGTTTCTCTGAGCTGCCCCTGTTCTCCTGATCGCCGCTCTTCGTATTTCTTCTGGGGCGGGAAGTTCTGTAGGTTCGGTTTCCCACTGCCATTCCCCAGCTCGGTGGAGGTTGTATCCCAGTATGAGATGGCTGGGAGAAGTTCCAATTGCGTCACTGTGCCAACGTCGCAATGTATACAGGATTTCAGGAAGTTGTACGTCCCATTGAGTATGATTCGTGCCCATTCTTATGCGTTTACTCTTTTTTTAATTCCTAATTCCGGCGTTCAGTAGGGTTGGCCTGTGGGTGGTAAGCTGGAGTCGTCCAGTTTTCCGCCCNGGCCTGTGGGTGGTAAGCTGGAGTCGTCCAGTTTTCCGCCCTCCATTTTTCGCAGGCTTTTGTCAATTTTATTCCTGTAAACTGGGCTCCATTGTCGGTTAACACACATTTAGGATACCCCCATCATGGAAAAACCTCTCGCTCCATTTGCCAGATAATCGTGTTGGCCTCCTAGTTGGTTAACGGGAACGCCTCTGTCCACCTGGAAAACTTGTCAGTCATGACTAGGAGGTATCTCTTTCCTCGGGGTGTGCATGGGTAGGGGCCCATGATATCTACGGCNAAAACTTGTCAGTCATGACTAGGAGGTATCTCTTTCCTCGGGGTGTGCATGGGTAGGGGCCCATGATATCTACGGCGATGTGGGTCCATGGTGTTTTCGGCTGATGGGGTGTGTGTCGCATCTTCGGTGTAGGGTAGGCCTTGTTTTCATAACAAGTCCGGCACCCTAGCGACGTATTCCCTCACATATCGACTAATTCCTTGCCATGTGTATCTGTTGGTCAGGGCCCTTAAGGTCTCGTGAAAGTCCGGATGTCCTGCGTGGAGGTGATCATGATGGTGTTCACAGATACTGGTTCGTAGCTCGTGGGGACCCAGATTTTCCATTGATCTGTTTGTGGGTGCGGTTTCGCCCAGATTATGCCATCTCTTCCCTCATACCAGTCTGGATATCTCATCATTAACTCCTGTAATTTGGGGTCGGCCTGCTGTTTGTCTCGTAACAGATCTTTGTTTTCGTGGAACTTTATTAGCTGTAGTTCCAAGTCATCCGGCCGTGGGAGTTTTGGGGGTGAGGGAGGCAGCATTCGCTCCCAGTCTTCAGTTCCTGTCTCCTTGTTGGGCATCTGTGGTCAGTGGGATAAGGCATCGGGCAACTCGTTGTTCGAGCCCGGGCAATGCTCGATTGTGAATGAGAATTCCATTAAAAATAAGGCCCATCTACCCAATTTTGCTTTTTCATTACTCTTGGTTTTCAGCCATGTAAGGGCCTTATTATCAATTCTGAGAATGAATGGTCGGTCCTCAAGGTAATAGCGGTATTTGCGGACTGCCCAAATAACCGCCAAGCACTCCTGCTCATTACTGTGGTAGCGGCGTTCGGTCTCGTTTAGCATAGTACTAGCGTATGCTATAATTCGTCGCTGGTTTTGTGACTGTTCCTGGTATAGGACAGCACCCATGCCGGCTCCGCTTGCGTTGGTCTGTAAAATTAGGGGTCATTCTTGCCTAGGCCGGTATAGCATGGTTATGTCGCCATATTGTGCCTTTAATATTCTGAATGCCTCTTTGTGTCTGTCTGTCCACTTCCAGCAAGATGTTTTGAGTAGGAGTTCGTTGAGGGGGGCCATAATGGGGGCGACATCTGCTATAAACTCTTGGAGCCATTTACATAATCCCAGAAAACGTTTCAATTATCTCCGGTTAGTTGGCACTCAAGCCTCCTCAATCTCTCTCACTTTCTCTGGGTTAGGATAATTCCCGTCCGGGGTAATTTTGTGCCCTAAGTGTTCTACCCGGGTCTTCCCAAAGTGGCACTTCTCCAGTCGGCACGTGAGTCCATGGAGTTCAAAGCGCTCCAGGACTTTTTGCAAGTGTACCTAGTGTTCTTCCCATGTGCGTGAATATACTATGACATCGTCCAGGTACGCTAGGCAAAACTGGCTGCTATAGCCTGTCAAAACTACTGCTGACATCAGTCGTTGGAAAGCAGCGGGTGCATTCTTCAACCCGAAGGGCATTACGCCAAACTGCAGGGTTTCACCTTCTGGGGTTGTAAACGCCGTATATTTCCTGGACCCTGGGTGTACCGGGATTTACCAGTAACCACTGTGCATGTCTAGAGTGGAGAATATATGAGCATCCCCTAGGTTACGGAGTATATTAGCCAGGTTTGTAGTTGGGGGTTCTATAGGGTATGTGATATCGTTTAAGGCTTGGTAGTTGACACAAAAACGGAGTTCTCCATCTTTCTTTGGCACAAGTACCACTCTGGCGTTATATGGCGAGTTAGTTGGCTCCACTATTCCTTGCGATTTCATCTCGGCTATCTTTTCTAATATGATTTGCCTGCAGTAGGTGGATGGGTTGCCTGGACGGCAGTAGATGGGGTGAGAATCTTTTACTCAGATTTCATGTTGGATGGCCGTGGTCTTATTTAATCTGCCAGTATGCTCGAATACGGCTACGTGAGTGTTGATTATCTGCAATAATGTCCTGAATTGGTCAGCTCTGAGTTGGTGGTTTGCCTCCTCACTGCAGATTTCTTGTGGTTTTTGCAGGTTTATTGGGGCTTGCCATCTATCTTGTTTGCCTAAATATAGGCGCTGTTGTCTGCAGTCAATTAAACAATTTTGGCTTGTTAGCCAATGTTGCCNGCACAAGTACCACTCTGGCGTTATATGGCGAGTTAGTTGGCTCCACTATTCCTTGCGATTTCATCTCGGCTATCTGGTCTAATATGATTTGCCTGCAGTAGGTGGATGGGTTGCCTGGACGGCAGTAGATGGGGTGAGAATCTTTTACTCAGATTTCATGTTGGATGGCCGTGGTCTTATTTAATCTGCCAGTATGCTCGAATACGGCTACGTGAGTGTTGATTATCCGCAATAATGTCCTGAGTTGGTCAGCTCTGAGTTGGTGGTTTGCCTCCTCACTGCTGATTTCTTGTGGTTTTTGCAGGTTTATTGGGGCTTGCCATCCTATCTTGTTTGCCTAAATATAGGCGCTGTTGTCTGCAGTCAATTAAACAATTTTGGCTTGTTAGCCAATGTTGCCNCTATCTTGTTTGCCTAAATATAGGCGCTGTTGTCTGCAGTCAATTAAACAATTTTGGCTTGTTAGCCAATGTTGCCCGAGGATAATCTCGTGACGTGAAGTCTAGCTACTTATTTTCTGAAGATCCCAATGGCTTGGTTGATAGACTATGTGTGTTGGTTCCATTGCAGAGCATTGGATATCTTTCTGTCAGCAAAGAGATAAATTTGGTTAGTGAAGAACTCAGAGGTAGAGGCTTTATTGAATGAAATATTATGTATGTGTGTGTGATTCGGTTAAAAATATGAAAAAATACAAAAATTTGTTTAATATTTTTAATTCCTATCAACTAAGAAATGTACCTACTGCTATGTGTTTGTAAATGTCTGGCAGGCTGCAAGTAAATTACTTGCTACAATACTTCCACTCTCTCCCCGATCAACAACAAACATTGTCTTTGCACTTCTTGCTATGTCTATTCAGACTATCACTGTGGGCGAACATGCAATGACTACTTTCATGTTGTCGTGATGTAAGGAGTGAATCTCCAGAGTTCCTTGATGTTGCTGATGCAGTCAGTGTTACAGATGGCAACTTTACAAACAATGATTTCGTCTTCATATTGCAACAGCGTACCCAATCGTGGTAGATGAATGTAGACGTAACAATCTGCTTTCCGCCATGCTCGACAACAAAGTGGGCACCATTTTTTACATGATATATGCTTTTATACTATTATCACTTCATGATGGTTCGTGTTGGCCGTCTCGGGTTGTCACAGTGAGACCTGCTTGTTACCTACTTATAAATGACTGGCGGGCTGCAAGTATTTGTGAGGAACATACATTGAATACGGTCACAAATGAAAATGTATTGTTTGTGATATAGTTCATTGCGATTTTTGCATGATGTGCTTGATACTTGAATATGTAGATATATATAACACCAGCATTTTTAATTGCATATCTTGCTGTATTTTTACCTGTGAAACAATTGGACTCTCTAGGATATTGAACTTGCGATACCTTATTTTCAAGGATGAGGCACCGTCTCTAGTGCCGTCAGGGTACATGAGTTACTGCCTATAAAAAATTTTATTAGCATACGTAAAAAGTATGTATGTTTTGTCAAGATGGTGTAATTACAATATTTGTAAGTGCAGAGTTGCTCTCTTGGTTGGTAATGTATACCATGCACAGAAAGGCAGGACGGTCATCATGGTCTGTTCTTCGGTTGAGTTCCCATTGATAGCTATGAGATGCACTCATGGCCTCAGGTCTTCTGTGTATAAAACAGCTGCACCAGTTTTTTTTTTTTTTTCAGTTAAGGTAAACCACTTCTCTTTATGTTTTTGGTCTTCTAAAAGCTGAGTACAAACATAGTTGAAATTTATGTGTGTGTGGGTGTGTGTGTTTTGTGATACCTCCTTACTCATCATTACAAAGTTCATACATTTAACGATATTTCTATATTAATTAAAACTTTGTGGGGAACAATTTATGGGTAATTTATTTTGTAATGTGCTTACAGTACTAGCACTATAAATAGAACGTATTCAAAAAAGTACATGTACTATTTGCATTTATAATTATTTTTTATATCTGTTTGCCATAGCGCGTATTGGTGACATCTCTATAGCGCAGCTAATGGTTTAAATTTATGTTGTTTCGTAAATGCTTACAGTTCTTGCACTATAAATGATATGTATTCAAATAAGTACATGTATATATAGTATTTAAAACTGTATAAATTGTTACCTTGTACTATATAACTAAATTCATCTCGTAAAAGTAAGTGCATGTGTGACTCGGCTGGTGTGTCACCCTGGAGCATGACGCGTCTCTTTCAGCAAATGTTATGTGCCATCCCTTAGACCTGCACGATGCTCGCCCTGCCGATCAACCATCTGGGCTGCCTTACAGATTCCCAAGATGATAGTTGATCGCACAATGTTGGTCGGGTCGGACATGTTCCGCTTCTAGTGTTGTGTGTGTTGGCTGTACTCTGAATTTACGGTTTCATTTCAATCGGTTCGTAAGGAAGTCGTTTGCTATTCTGCTGTACTAACTAGGACAGCCTCTTCTTATCTAGCATGGTATATCACAGCGTACAGCAAACGATGCTTGTGTAATATGCGATTGCGCTGGTTGGTATGTGCTTATAACTGTTTTCCTTCACATTTTATTTTTATATCTGTTGCATAAGTGTGTAGCATTGTTGTCCTCTTATTGTTCCAGCACTTCACAAATGTAATTTTTTTGCCTAACATAACATACAGCACTCAATGCTCACGCAATATACACTGGTTGTTAATTGCTTATAACCATTTGCTTCTATTATTATAATTTTATATATCTGTTTGCATTGAAGCGTACTAGTTACGTCTCTCTTGCGCGACTAATTGTTTGAATGTGTGTAGTTTTGTGGTAAGCAAAGGAACACAGTCTTTACAAGTTGCATAATGTGTATCGTACTTGACAAATTATACTCATTTTTGGCGTAGGTCCTTGTGATCATTCGTTTTTTCTCATGTTGATGTGATAGCAACACTGATATCACTATTACGGGCTGTGGCTCCATCGGGATATTTTTCATATATAATGTGACTTNTGATGTGATAGCAACACTGATATCACTATTACGGGCTGTGGCTCCATCGGGATATTTTTCATATATAATGTGACTTGTTATGACATCATGCTCATGATGTACTTGCGTATGTGTCAGTCCTTCGTTGCATGTTACGTGACTGATTTTTCATGTACAGGGCGGATTCATGTCTTTTACACTCGGTTTTCCCGAGCCTCGCATTAGGCTGTCTGTGTTTATTTATATTAACGTGTAATTGTTATAATGTAACCTGCGATTACGTATGTCTTGTTATCGGTGCAATTGTATATTCTTTAATTTTTTTATATACGGCTGGTTATAAAGGGTTAGCCATGCTAGCAATGACTCGGGCCGNGCAATTGTATATTCTTTAATTTTTTTATATACGGCTGGTTATAAAGGGTTAGCCATGCTAGCAATGACTCGGGCCGCCGTCCCTTGTGTTGGACTGATGATGTTCATTTATATTACTATATATGTATTTTACCATTACCCACGACTATATACATCATGCACGCAGCACACTTGTATATATCTTAATTTTTTCTTTTATAGTTGTTTGTTTAATGTTACCCATGCTAACAATTATTAATGTATATATTTTCACACACACACACACACANCTTTTATAGTTGTTTGTTTAATGTTACCCATGCTAACAATTATTAATGTATATATTTTCACACACACACACACACACACATATATATATATATATATCTATACAGCTTGGATGTCGGTGGGCAAAGGGACGCCAACTGTCGCTGAGGGAGATCGGAGTTGTTACACCTGCGGTAGCAGAGGACTTATCCTCCGCTGTTTCAGCCCCTAAACTCCTACATGCAACGGTAACTTTGCAACACATTTTTTCGTTTACCTTTATTTTCTATACATGTGTGGACGGTTGTTACATGTTCACGAACTTCAAAGGTTTGAAAATACTGACCAACTATGATGGTAAAAGAGCTTAAGGCACACTGATCCTTATTTCCTTGATTGTGGTCGGAAGTGATGTCTGTGATATGAATTTGGTAGTCGTAGCTTCGGTGGGTGGGAAATGTTGGGCAACTCTGCTTATAAGAGAGCTTAAAGTGTAATTGCCCCTACGACCCTGTTTGTCATCGAAGGTGATTACTATGATATGAATTTGGTAACTATAGCGTCTGTGGGTGGTTAATGGCAGCCAACTATGCTTATATGAAGGGCTAAGGTATACTTTACCCTGCGGTCCTTTTCGTCATTGGATGTGATACCTATATTATGAATTTGGTGACTATAGTCTTGTTGGTGGAAAATGGTTGCCAACTATGCTTATACGATGGTTGACACTACCATCCTGTTCGTTGTCTGTGTTGATGTCTCTGTAATAAATTTTATGACTAGCTTCAGTGGACGGGAAATGGCAGGTGACTATACTTTATAATATGCCATAAAGTTTACTTGACCCTACCGCACTCTTCATCAGAAGTGATGTTTATGAAATTAATTTTGTGCCTATAGCTTTGGTGGGTGGGAAATTGTGAGCAGCTATGCTTATAAGTGGACTTAAGGTATGCTTGACCCTGCGGCCCAATTCATTGTCTGGGGTGATTACTATGCTATTAATTTGGTGACTANGACTATACTTTATAATATGCCATAAAGTTTACTTGACCCTACCGCACTCTTCATCAGAAGTGATGTTTATGAAATGAATTTTGTGCCTATAGCTTTGGTGGGTGGGAAATTGTGAGCAGCTATGCTTATAACTGGACTTAAGGTATGCTTGACCCTGCGGCCCAATTCATTGTCTGGGGTGATTACTATGCTATTAATTTGGTGACTANTGGACTTAAGGTATGCTTGACCCTGCGGCCCAATTCATTGTCTGGGGTGATTACTATGCTATTAATTTGGTGACTATATCTTAAACAATTCGGAAATTACAACCAATTATGCTTATAAATGGTTTTAGGACATACTTGTGCCTTTGGCCCTGTTCGGCGTCGGGGGTGATGTCTATGTTATGAATTTGGTGACTATCTTAAACGGTTTGGAAATTACATCCAACTATGCTTATAAGTGGACTTGGAGCATATTTGACCCTGAGACCCTTTTTGTCGTCTAGGGTGATCCCTATGTTATGAAATTATTGCCTGTATCTTAAACGGTTCGGAAATTACATTGAACTATACTTAGTGGATTTAGGGCATGGGCATACTTGACACAGTCTCTCTTTTCGTTGTTGGGGGTGATGCCTATGTTATGAATTTGGTGGCTGTATTTTAATCGGTTCGGAAATTACAGCCAACTTTGCTTATAAGTGGGCTTAATATGTACTTAGCGTGTGCGCTGTGCGACTATAGGCTAGCGTGCGTGGGCAGGTTTTGCTCCTTGTTGTGCAGGTGAAATGACAGAGCTTGAGACTTGTCCCCGCCAGGATGCCAGGTGAAAGGATAAAAGAAGGAATATTAGAATACCAAAGTGGAATGATGTCATGAATGTCAGGGTAACCCCTCNGCCAGGTGAAAGGATAAAAGAAGGAATATTAGAATACCAAAGTGGAATGATGTCATGAATGTCAGGGTAACCCCTCAAATCCTCAACCCCTCATTACCAAAAAGGAGTCGTCTAGCCACATTGTAGAGTCATCGGCGAACATTGTGCGAGTGTCAGCTGCATTGAGCAAAACAAATTTTTTGCGGGACATTTTTCCCATTTTAAAGGAAATTCGGGAAATGTTNGAGTGTCAGCTGCATTGAGCAAAACAAATTTTTTGCGGGACATTTTTCCCATTTTAAAGGAAATTCGGGAAATGTTGGGCGTTTTTGAAGGACAAACGGTTAATTCTTAAGGAAAAAGGGAAATCCAGTATGGCCACCATGAGGTCCCTCGTCTCTATCCCCAATCCCCTGCAGAAGAACCAGTATTTTCTAACCACTATTAGTCACTTTTAACAGCCATTTTGTAAGTTAGTACCATATGAATAAATAAAAATTTTATGTTATATCTCGGTTAAAACAGAAAACAGATTCGTATCAAATTTGGCAAACAAGAAGTACTACAGCAGTTGATGTAAATCAGTGTGTTTTAAGTATGTTCACATATTTTCGTAATGGCAGCCATATGGCGATTTTAGCCTAGAATACTATATCATCGAGACCATGTAATCAATTATAACTTAACTTTGTATCCTGGCAGTATATATTACAACTATTAACTGTACCTACACAAAGTATCTTTTGTCTGCCATTTTGTAAGATTTGTGTCATTGTGAAATCATCAAGGGGCTGAAGCTGCACCATTTTTGATTTTGATAAAAATTGGTTGCTATGTTACATCCTCAAGGTGATAGAAAAACATCAATTTAGATTCTTACCTACAAAAAGTAAATGATAGCAGCCATTTTTCATACACTCTGCAAGCAAATTTCACAGATTTAGGATGTTTACGAAACTAAAATAAAAACTTGAATATCTTATGAAAGATACTCTTGATGAATAGCTATAGGGCACAAGTTGTCCCATTCTTNACTAAAATAAAAACTTGAATATCTTATGAAAGATACTCTTGATGAATAGCTATAGGGCACAAGTTGTCCCATTCTGTTATTTTCATCCCTGTTAAGTATACGGACCTTTGAAAAAACAAAAAAAAGTTGATTTTTAAATTTAATCTATTGTGCATTATACGAGTATAATCCCACTTCATTCTCAATGTCATTAACATTAGGGCAACAAGTTATACTGCAGTTAATGTCCTTTTTGGGCAGTGCAATGTAAAAAAATTTGAATAATTCATAATTTTGCAACTACATAAATAAATAAAAATTAATAAACGTTTACACATACTGTACTGTAATTAGAAAACTATCAACAGTTTAACGTAAGAAAAATCAAAGAGAAAATTCACTAGATGTTTTAAGTCATGTTATTGCATGTAATTGTAACCACTCTGTAATGTCCCAAAGTCTGAAGATGATGCAACTGTTTCATGAGATTGCATCATGCAGATAAGCACATGATTATATGCATCCTGCCTGGAGCTTTAGTCTTTTGTTGCTTGTTCTGTTAACTGTTTTGTTAAAGATGAGTGTCATAAAGATGTTTACTTTAGATCATCAGAGTTAATAATTGAAAGTGAAATAAGTGATGAAATAAAAACGTTGAATAGAGGTCAAACAGGTGTGGATAAAGCTGTAAATATCTGTACATACCTTTACAAGAAATATGTTGGCAAGTTCTTTCATTTATATGGTAATAAGAGTTGTGACCCATTTGTCATGCACAAGAAACCTATTTTGAAGTCCTTAAGGAAAATCACTATTCAGCTGTCTGCTAAACATGAACATCTGAAACTTACACCAGGTAAGGCTATACGTGCAAGCTGTTTACAAAAGTTAAGTTTAATGCAATCATTGAATTAGAGTTTGATGGAGAAGAACACAACAATTATGGTAATTTTGATCCAGGATGCATTGCTGTTGAATCTGTTAACCACGAATGTGCTGCTGTGGATGAATCTCCTGTTCATTTACAAAGGTTTCCTCAGTGTTAAAGAAGACAAAGAATGGAGCAAAATATTTATAACCTATCATGTAAAATTAGAAGAAAATTAGTAACGAATATTTCATTTTACAATAATGCTAATAACCATGAAGAAATTACTCCAAATAACAATTTAGGTTACCTTTAATAAATAGAAGAGTTAAAGAAGAAATTTGCACATGCTAGCACATTTGATGAGAAATACAAAATTAAGTTTGGTGCCAAAATGCTGGAGCTTTTCTAAAACCAAAGCTGATTTTGATTGCAGTGAATATTTAGGATGAAATGCAAGAACTTTTACGGTAAAACATGGTGTGCTACCAAATGTTGATAACATAAAAGTGGAAATTGCTTAAGTAATAAAACCATAAAAGTTGTAACTGATTTTCTCAAGGGTGATGATGTAAGCAGAATCATGCCTGGATTAAAGGACTGTGTAACAGTCAGATCTCCAAGTGGAGCAGAGACAAAAGAACAAATATATCTAGTACTCTTTAATTTAAATAAGGTTTAATTTAAAGATACTTATCCATGTATAAAGATAGAATTTTCAAAGTTTGCTTCATTAAGACCCAAGTGTTGCGTGCTAACTGGTGCTAGTTGCACACATTCTGTATGTGTGCCTACAGCACCAAAATGTGAAATTAACGTTGGCAGCTATAGTGAGTAAAATGTCATACAAAGATTTAATGAAAGCGATTGTTTATAATGATTCAAAAGAAAGTTGTTTATATTCACAATGTCATAAATGTCGTGGAGTTGATGTATNAAAGCGATTGTTTATAATGATTCAAAAGAAAGTTGTTTATATTCACAATGTCATAAATGTCGTGGAGTTGATGTACTCGATGGAATTGTCTGTGAGGAAGATGAGCTACTAAGTGAAATAAAGTACAAACAATGGTTATCTACTGACCGCTGTGAGCTTGTCACATTAGTGAAAAATATGGAAGAGTTTTTGATTGGCCTAAAGGAAAAGATGATAAAATGAAAAACTCTCATCACTTTATTGCAAAATGTCAGTCTGAATTTCTAAAATAAAAAATGTGATATTACTTCCGCTGGGTGCATAATTTTGGGAGATTTCTCAGAAAACTAAAATTTCGTGATGTAAAATGAAGAACAGTCATTTCATTGGTTTTAATGCACAAGCCACATTACACCCACTTGTTATATATTACAAAGAAAGTGATTCCAGAAAGTGTGAAACCGTTTGTGTTGTCTGTGACGATTTGACACAATACTGTAGCTGTTCACATCTTTCAGAAAGTTTGCTTCGACATTTGAAACAAAGATTTCTCAACTGGACAAATGTGTATTATTTTATTGACTGTTCAGCTGCTCAATACAAAAAAAACTTTTTTATCCTGTCTTAGCACAAAGATGATTTTGATCTGTGTGCTGAATGGAATTTTTCTGCCACATCACATGGCAAAAGACAGTGTGATGGTGTGGAGGTACAGTTAAACGTCTTGTGACAAAGGCTAGTTTATTAAGAACTACTGAAAACCACATCGTGTCACCAGAAGAAATGTTTGAATTTAGTTGAATCATTATTTCTGGAATAACATTTTTCTTTGTGCCATCAGACGATATTGTTTGTGAAGAGAAGTTTTTTGAAATACATTTTCAAGAAGCTGAAACCATTCCCAATACAAGACAGTATCGTGGTTTGGTTCCAGTAGATGAAGATAATCTTGCTGTCTACCAATACTCATCACAGATCTATTTAGTGGTACCCATCACCAAACCACAAAAAGCTTTTTTTTATCATACCTGAATGATTATGTGTGTCTAATTGATGATGGTGACTGGTGGATTGGAATTGTTACAGGCAAAGAAACTGTGGAGGTAGAAGAAGAGTACAAGGTTATATTTTTTCAACCTGAAAGACCCAAGCACTCACTTCAAACTTACAAAGGAATTGGTATGGGTGAAACAAGTGAATGTTTTAAGAACGTTGTCACCACTTGAGGTAGTAACTTACAATGGAAGAACACACAACATAAGCAACAAACTGAGTGAAATGTTATCAGTGATTTTCGTAGAGAGAATGGCACATACTACACAGTAACATTGCTGCATAAACATGCGAGTTTGTTAATTTGTAAATATTAGTATAAGTGCACAAACAGTGACTGTAAATTAGAGTGAAAATGATTTGTGGATGTACAAAAGAAATGTAGATGTAGCAGTAAAATTTAATTGACTGGTATCACAGTTAAAATGAATTAACTTGTTCAATGATTAGCTATTTGTTATGTGTAAAGCTGTTTTTTATGTTTTGAGGTTACTTGCCAGCACAAAGAAAACTTACATTGACACACTCTTCAACTAAAGCAAAGGTAATTCACATTTGTATTCCTTTGACATGCTTTAATTAATCACATTTAGAATGATGCGGGATTATATAATGTACATGATTAAATTTAAAAATGGAGGTTTTTTGTTTTTTCGAAAGGCTGTGTACTCAACAGTGGTGAAAATAACAGTACAGGACAACTTGTGCCTCATAGCTATTCATCAAGAGTATCCTTCATAAAAAATACATTTAATTCTGTCCCCCCACATAACAATTTTTTGGCTTCAAAAAACAGCCAATTTTCATGTTTTCACAAGTTGGAGATTATTTTTTTTCTAGGAAGGAAGTCCTCAACCCAGAGAACTTTTATGTTGCACATTGTTCTACATGTAGACACTAAGCACACAATAGATCAGATCTCTAAATGCAACTTTGGGGAAGCAGTTTGGGGTATAAAGTGGGGTAAAACAAGCCATCTGATTGCTGAAAGCAGATGGCCACTATCTTGAAAATAGAAAATTTACTTTATAATATAAATATACAGTTTTATAGTATCTTTGCAAGGTTTTAAATTACATTAAAAACTCAACAATAGGTGACTTATTAAAAAGAGTTAGAGGTTTTTGCCTATACCTTTGAAAACTGTGAAATTTGCTTGCAGTGTGTATGAAAAAGGGCTGCCATCATCCACTTGTTGGTAAAAATCTAAGTTAATGTTTTTCTTTCACCTTGAGGATGTAACATAACAAATTTTTATCAAAATAAAAAATGGTGCAGCATCCTTTTTTTTTTTTTAATTTGAGTATTTCATATGGATTGACCTATAAGCCACAAAAGCAAATAAAGTATTTATGTAATATCTCAGGAAATAATGACAGATTCCTACCAAATTTTGCAAACAATTTGCACTACAGGAGTTAGAGTAAACTGCTATGTTTTAAGTAGGTCAGGCACTTATTTTCAAAATGTTGCCTATATAATTGTATTTATCTCAGTATCTTTTATTATCAAAACAAATTTCAACCTTACTTTGTATGCTGGCAGTATCTATTACAACTATAAAATTTTCTATACAAAGTTACATTTCTCTACCATTTTGTAGGTAAGTCCCATAATATAAATTAAGTGGGAACAATCAATCCGTTCTTACCAAATTCGGCAAAGAAGTTTTACTGTTATAGCCCATATATATATATATATAAATGTAAGTTGACAGACACTTAGTTCCAGAATGGTGGTTATAAATTCTTTTTATTTTAGTGTGCTATGTCTACGAAACTACATAATCAATTTTAGGTTAACTTGGTTTACTGACAGTATACAATCATCAAATATACTAATACATAATTTTTTTGTCTTCCATTTATGAAGATTGTCACATGAATAATATGAATGTTTTATGCCATATCTCAGGCAGGGACCAATCATCCAAATTTCATCAAATTTTTCTCACAAGTGGTGCTATTATAGGCCATTTAAACTTTCATGTTTTAAGTGGCTCAGCCACTTATTTTCAAAATGATTGCTCTGTAAATCTTTAATGCATGTAAATCCTATAATTCAAAACATTAGTGTGTTTTAATTCGAAGCTTATGCTTGAATCCGACCTCTGTAATGCAGTTGATTGCACACTAGCTTATGGTACAAGGTTTTCTGGGTTTGAGTCCCAGGTAAGCACGTGTGTTTTTGAAATTGTCTCACTACCATTGCATATGTTTCTGGGCTCATCTCTAATGATATTGCTTTTAACAAGACAAGTCGTACCTACCAACTCAGCTTTTAAGAAATTATTTTAAAATATCAGTAACTTCGTGTTTATGTTCTTGCATTTCCTCTCCTTCTACTTATTTCTTCCCTCACCCAGCTCCAAGTGCAACCAATGGACAACTTGATGTACCTGTCCACTGATGTCATGGTGTCGTGAAAGTGATGTGGATTGGGGACAGAAAGTATGCTCACCAAACACTGCCATACGGCCAATATAAATGATAGCTACTTACCTGAATTGTATTGAGTAACAGTATATCATTGAGGTGATAATTGTATTATTTCACTGTATCATCATTTTGCACATTTATCAGTAATCAAAATATTTACAATATAAGAGGTAAGCATTTGTCAAGACAATTGCAGCAATTGTATTCTATGCGTGTAAATTTTAAAAACCTCGTTGATTAACATTACAGAGCAATGTTGAGTTGCAATGGATTTTTCAAAAAAATAAAAAAGTTATAATATTACCCTCTGAAATAAAAACTAAACTCTCATGCAAAAAATATTTAAAATGTTATACAAAAAATACGTACACAGGCACAATGTATGTGTGTATATCGTGCACTTATTTAGTGCAATGTGTGTAGAAAAACAAAACATAAATTTCTCAGTCATGCGGTTAGTGTTTATGATGCTGAAATTTAGGCATTTTCCAATAGATGGCTTGAAAAGTAAAATTAAAAATAAAGTTATTTAACTGTGAGTCCTAACAGACACAACTGTGAAGTTAGCCAAAAATAAATCCAGCAGTTGTTTTAACTATTATGTGCCTGTTTCCATAAAATATTGCAAAGAAGTGACAAGCCTTTCTTTAGGTGAGTTTCTTACATTATAAAAGAAAGTAAATGTCTTGTCTGAACTTGCTTGGCTGTTGTAGATAAATAAATATTTCAAACTGCTTGTGCTATTGTAATTTATATCATACACTGGATACTGGTATATTCTCATTAAGGAAACTAGGGAGGAGTGAGACATTTTTAGGAAAATATTTTTCACGTTGGTATTTTTACTTCAGAAGGGGT
The DNA here is from genome assembly GCA_002778355.1 of Clitarchus hookeri. Lineage (NCBI taxonomy): Eukaryota > Metazoa > Arthropoda > Insecta > Phasmatodea > Phasmatidae > Clitarchus > Clitarchus hookeri. Next base: position 1,228,059 of record NQII01000040.1, read on the forward strand.
CTGTGCATAATTATGTAGTACATAGAATGCTATGGCATGTGTCTAAAAATACACATGCCTATAAAAGTGCTGTCCCTGCATGGTATTACAATAAAACCTCATTAATTCAGTTAATTCAGAGTGCTTTGGACTGAAAAAGTTTGATTTTGAATTACATAATTTAGAATTATGCAATTTTTCAAAGTGCAAGGCAGATACAAGATGTCACAGAGTGGTAGCAAGGCACCCGAGAATGTGATGTCACATACTCTTGAACATCTTTAACTTTGACATCACATACTCCGACCCCCTGGGCCAAGATAGTTCAGAGTACTTTTATTTTTACAATGATGTTTAATATAAGGAAGTGGTTATTTTGCTTTGAACTATTATATATAAACAAATCAGCATTTTATTGTTTTTGTTTTGTCAGAGTTTTGAGTGTATTGTGTAAGTTGGGAGGTTGCCTGGAGAGGTTGCCTTCCGGCTGCCATGTTGCCAGTCTTGAAGCAGCAGTGGTTTGATTGATTGAAGAGATTTGGGTGGCTCTTTACAGCGAGGTCTTGAGAGCTGAAGCAGCAGTGGTGAGGGATGGATGTGTGTCCTGTTGGGGTCTACATCTCAAATGCCATAACTGATAATTTTTAGTTTATGGCTGCTGTTAATTAATTTTAGAACCTTTTTTTGTCACCTCCACTTGTGCCCTCACTATTCACAGACTCATTTGTTACGTTTTTGGCCCGAGCTGTGGTGTGTCTGGCCAGCCATGTTGTTAGATATACGGTACCGACCAACTCCAGCATTTCAATCCAGCTGCATCCCGGTCACCTGAGACAGTGTGGGACTCAAACTTTAATTTAGGTGTTATAACCATAGACTAGCAGCATCAATATTATCTTCAGCTTTAAATAGGTGATGTATTTTGTATCAAGTGGCATTTTGTGTGATGTATTACATGGTGGCTATGTCCAATTAACCTGCTAACAAAATATCAGTGCATACATACTTATTTCGTAGAAGTGTAAGTCTGTTCTTTAAGGTTATGCAGTGTGACCCTGACAGCACTGCAGGTTGTGAAAATTTAAGCAAAACCTTTACTGTTCGTCGCTCATGCTCATCAGCCACACTGATCAAACATTCCGCCTCACCCTGAGAACTCATGTTCACAGTTGTGTTGGTCGGCAGAAGCTAACTGGCATCCCCAGGGTATTAAATAAATTTTTACTCTTAGTGTGGCAGGCATGTGGTCAGATCACTCCAACCACGTCAGACGACAATTACTTATTAAATAAAATGGTGAAACTTGGAATGGTTTTGTATAGAATAATTAACTTATTTTCTTGAAAATTAGTTCAATTAAAAAAATTTGATTTAATGATATCCAAAAAAATTTGCATCAAACCAAAGCCTTCCTTTTTAACTTGNTTTTCTTGAAAATTAGTTCAATTAAAAAAATTTGATTTAATGATATCCAAAAAAATTTGCATCAAACCAAAGCCTTCCTTTTTCACTTGTCCCATCAATACTGGGTTTTCAACCTCTTTTTAAAGTGGTATTTAACAGTGCTATAAGATTATCACTATAAATTTTATATTATCGCATATACTTAAAAAATATGCAAACTGGTTTTAAAATAACGTTTGCCATTTTTTAAAAATGGTAATGTACATTTACTTTGTCCCAAGTATGTATACTGCTCACAATAAGTTTAGCATATTCCCTGTTCGCCAACGAATATGTAATATTTATGTTTCTAGTAGGACAGATCATACCTGCGTTGTGCGAATCATGTAAACATTGGCATCTTCCCCTCCAGCAACATGCGTTATTGCAAGTACAAAAACACAGTACGTTCAACCTCAAGGCCTTACAAACAGCCGCAAGTGAGGAATGAGACTATTTGCCTCAGGAAATGCTTAATGATCATGTTTTCGGCATACCTTGTCAGATACAAGCGTGCCTCAGGTATTGTGGAGGTTCTACATGTTATTGAAGTTTGTCAATGCATCTGAGAAGACCATTTTTTTTTGTATTTACACTGATGAGATTCCTTTAAGTTGTTTTTCAGTTTATGCCTTTTGTTTGTTTCATACTGGGATGATATAAAAGAGTATTGTGTTTTATTCCACTGTATGTGCTATTAGTAGTACATTACATGTACACTACTTTTATTAAATATATCCTGGATTCCGATATATGCTAAACTTTTTGTGAGCAGTATATCATGAGTGTTACTTCAGGAGTGTTAGCTTAATATTTAGGTTACTGATATTTTCAACAACTCTCTGTCAGCTTGTTTCTTCTCCACTTCTTGGTAATATGCCATTGTGAAACCACTTGTGAAGCGCGCCAGTGCGACTGTGTTAGATGATTTCTAGCCCTTTAGTATTTTACCAGCATTGTCTAAAGCATTAAAATTCCTTGTACATCAACAAGTGTACAAATATGTGAACAACAGTTTATTTGACAATAAACAATCTGGCTTCCGTACAGGACATGGTACCTGCAGTACTCTTATAGATATTAAAGCTTTTAATATTGTAAATCATGACATTATCGTGCAAAAACTTCAACTATATTTTCATTTCTCAGATAATGTAGTACATTGGACATCTTCGTCGTCATGATTGTGTAGTCATTGATGGTAAAAAGTCCACCTGGCAACCTATGAATTTAGGCGTTCCTGGGGTAGTGTATTTGGGCCGCTTATTTTTTCCTTATACATTGACATCATCAGTGCTACAAAAATGTCATCATTTATACGCGGATGATCTCCAGTTGTATTCTTCTCCTCTGGGGAACTAATCACCTGTTTAATTAAGGACATAAATAATGACCATGAATTGGTACACCTGTGGTGCAGCAGAAATAAGTTAAAATTGAATCCTGCTAAGAGACAATGTTTATTAATGGGTTCTCATAGAATATTGGGGCCACAGTGACTGAGTGGTTAGCCCTCTTGCCTCTCACCAAGGCAAACCGGGTTCAATCCCTGGCCGGGTCACTCCCAGATTTTCTCATGTGGGCATCGTGCTAGACAATGCCGTGGTCGGCGGGTTTTTTTTGGGAATCTCCCGTTTCCCTCGCCCGTTCATTCCGGCACTGCTCCATACTCACCTTTATCACCCTCATCAGCTCTCAAGACCTCGCTGTTAAGAACTGCCCAAATCTCTTCACTCAATTCAATCACTCATAGAATTTTAAAAGATTAACTTTACCTTATATTGCACTAGTAGATGAGATTATTACTCTGTTGAAAGAGGTGAAAATGCTAGGCGTTGTTTTCAGTGAGACACTCTCGTGGTCGGGTCACATAAACACTGTTTGTAGGTGGTCATACGCTGTACTACATATCCTTTATAGGCTTAAGAATTTTCTACTCCTTTAAGTCAAATTAACATTGGTACAGTTGCTGATATTCCCGATTTGTTATTATTGCGACNATTGGTACAGTTGCTGATATTCCCATGGTTTATGGAGACATCACGCAAAATTTGGCAGCTAAACTTCAACATATACAAAATTCTTGTGTTTGATTTTTGATCAACGTTATTACTTGTCCCCTTACTTTGATAAACTTAATTGGTTACGTCTGGACGAACGACGTCAGCTCCACAGTCTCTCACTAGTGTAGAAAATACTATCTTCTTATATTACAATGCCAGAATACTTGAGTACTCTTCTGAAAACCTTGGAGGATGATTACACTATTAATAGGCATGCTAAAAATACATCTCGATTAAATATTTCAGTTCTCAAAACCCAGTTATATGCAAATTCTTTCACCGTCTCTGTCGTAGGAACCGTGGAATAATTTACCCGTAAAAGTAAGGAACTTTACAACACTAACAAACTTTTAAGAGCAATGCTATCAATTACATTAAGAATATGAGCAGATTATTCCACATACATGCATGCACATGCATCATTATTCTGTAATATTTTTAATTTGTGTACATTTTATCCCCTGAACTATTTGTATACCCTAACTACACCTGTTTATATATAAATTCAATTTAATCAATGTTTAATTTGTGGTTGTCAATTCATCAATTTATTTCAAGAAGTGGCTGCATTCAGTTTTCATTACTCTGTAAGTGCTGACTAGATCTGTTTATTGGTTTTAGTGAATTGAGATTCAATCTCAGGTTTTCCTCTTGGGTACTTTGTGGATTCTACACATTCATATTTATGATTGGTAATACGGATTATGATGCATATTATTGTGCTATTGTAGATCCATATTATTGTGCTATTTTTTTTTCTTTAATCATTCCCTTGTCTCTAGTCTTGCTCAAGATATATACATACAGTAGAACCGAGTTATTGCGAGTATGGCCTATAGCGTCATATCCGCCATTGTGATAGTTTTTAAATGCACCATCACATGCTGTATCATTTGAAAGGTACTTAATTTTGTTTATAACGCAAGTCTGTTAATGAAGCCTTTTACTATAGCAATACGAACATTTGTAAACTCGTATTTTTAAAATGTTTAAACATGTCACATCGCAAGTGACATCCACCCATTTGCCATGCCGGAGCCAGCCTTTGTTAGTCTGTGTCAAGTGGCATCACTAGCGTCAGATGGAGGAGCATTTGAAGAGGTGCGTGCGGGTGTTGTAGTGAGGGATAGGAAGGAGGGGGGCAGAGGGGAACGTTACGTACTGTTAAATGTAGGAGGGGCGGCGAGATGCTATCGGCCTACTGCTCCTTCTATGTTGTGGGGGTAGGAAGACTGCCTCTAATCGTTTCTCCATGTGCCAGGCGTCTAAGGGGAAAAGCATGATTATGTCAAACAGTTGCTAGACAATGTTACATTGTTTATGATGGTTCATGCATTTTTTGCATCTTATGTTGAGCGGATTTAAATCTTGAGCATAGCTTTATATATTACGGTTTTTGTAAACCTTAGTTCTGTTTAAATAATGGAGTGTGCTAGTAAAAGAAAAACACTTGACATTGCAACAAAGTTCAAAATCATATGCGAGGTTTGCAAATTTACATGGCCTAAATAAACACCCTTTTAGTGTAGTTCATTATATAAAAATTGCAACAATATTTGTGTGTTGAGTATTTCCCGCATCAGCACGAACAGCGCCACATTTATCGCATTTAGTTCTTTCGATGAAGTTAAAATTGAATTTTATTTCCGTACAAACAAAATTTTCCACTGCATCATAAAAAAAAACACTCATAAGAAGAACCGCAAAACAATTGCATCTCACAAAAGATGTTTAACTATAGTTCCCCACACCACCAATAAAATAAAACAGAACCATAACTAGTATATTTTTTGGTCATAACAAAAATAAAACAAATTTGAAATGGCAACCAGCTATAGTAGCCTACATACTGTTGTGTGAATTATACTGTTGAGTTGAGCAGAAATATTAACAGGGCATGTATGCAATTGTGACGTACAATGTATGAGATGTTATTACTAGTGTACAAGACAGTGAATTCTGCACGATAAAAGTAGTGGAAAAATTAAGGTAATGTAAATTTTGTGTCCAAGTAAGTAAACAAATTGTTAACATATGCTGGTAATTCACACTTTTCTATAGTAAAACAAGTTAAAATGATAAGTTTTTCATTTGTTGTAAATGTCTGTTTTCAATGTTGACATTTTTCATTTCCTTGAAAATATTATTCCTGATTGTCCAAATATTTTCTAACCTACCATTAAGCTACATTTGTTTACGTTTGAACAGATACGTGTGTTTTCCACAGGTTGGAACAGAACGGGAAAGTAACATCTGTTCATGGTTACAGCACTTCTCGTTACGAAAATTTACAGTGTCTATACATGGGAATGGAGGAAGTGTATTATTGATCTGCTGTTTGCTTTGTGAGCATGTGAGAGAGAGAAGTGTGGTGTGGTGAGCTAAGAATAGAGAGGCGAGGGACAGGAGGAGAAAAGAAGTGTTTAGAGGGGCGAGAGACAGGGGGGTGAGGAGAAGCGGGTAGTGGGGCGAGAGACTGGTGGAGAAGGGGAAGCGTGTTGAGGGGCGAGAGACAGGAATAGAAAGAAAAAGGGGGAGAGGGAAGTAGGGAGGGATGTTCAGAGATCTCCAGGCTGTGTGTGTGTGCGCGCGTGTGTGTGAGAGAGAGAGAGAGAGAGAGAGAATGAGTGAAGTAGCATGCTGATTGGTAGGCAACTAACTCCCTCCCACCTCTTCCACAAACTTGGAGGAGGGGAAGAAGTATGGAGGAGGAAGCAAGGTCATGCCTGCTAGTCGTTACATAATGCCGCTGTCATACGTTTTGATTTTTTTTTAATTGTCGCTGCATACACATGGTTTACGGCATTCGTTAAACACAGGATCTACAAGGGCAAATACAATAAGAAAAAAATTATGGGGCACTGTAAATTTTGTTGTAACGATAACTTGCTATAGCGATAATTAATTTTGCCATTGTCGGCTATCGTTATACTGCGGTTCCACTGTCTGTTTATATATATATATATATATATAAGATAGAGACACACACGCACACTTCAATTAACATTGTCTTTTGTTTAGTTGCTGTTTTTATGTAAATAATGTACATTTAATGTAATATAACTTTTAGTAACACACGACAAATTTGTATGATTCACTTACAAACATCTGTAAAAAATTATGTGAAAAAATTATTTTACTTGGAAGATTTTATTTTAGGTGTGTAGGTTAATGTTAGTGTAATTATTATCTGCCATATTTGTAAATTTTATCTTCTGTTAATAAAATTTTGTATTTGTGTTTTTTGTTGAACTTATTTGGAAATGGCCCTATTCCAAGTGAATACCGGTTGCAATTTTTTCACAGACAACTTTCCAACTCCTCGCCCATTTATAAAGATCTTGGGTAATCTCAATGCATTCTTTGATTTAGTTGCTTATCTACAATAGCCTCAGCCATTCAGTAATAATTAAATCTCAAAATTGAAAATATTGTTGGAAAGCATTCAAAATTGTTTGAATTTGTAATGATTCTTGTTGAAATATAATATTGTATAGAATAGTGTGTGGCTGTTTGTCCCTACCAGACTTTTTAGTATTCTTCAGCATTTGGTTTAGGTTGAAATGTTTTTATAAAATATAATTTGCAATGTCAAAAATAGGTTTTAGGTTTGCTTCTGCATTGTTTGGTGTTATCACGAACATAAAAAAAATTTCAAAGCAATAAAATTATTATCGTGTAAACAGTTTCCGAAACAAGTAATGATGTAAGCAGTAGTAGTAGTTGACCATATAAGTAAATGTCTATTACAGGTGTTACAAATACTTTCAGTGTTCCTATTGTATTGTTTCACATATGAGAAATCTTGAGTTGATAGGCAGTTTGTTCTTCTTCATTGTTAACCAAAAACTGCTAAATGCTCAATTGATTTTTTTGACCAACAGCTGAAGAAATGCAATTTTTAAAAAAAATTTTGAACATGTGATTTGCTTTGGGTTTCGAGGATGCAAATATTTTGGCCTTGAATCTTGTAACAAGTAAAAATTGTGGTACCTGTGTTGTGGGATAATTGTTGACAAGGAATAGTATATTCTTTGATAGTTTTTTAATTTTTGGCACTACATATACTTTCACAAGAATATGTGGAATCTACATTTTTTTTATTCAGTAAAATACAGGTGTTGGTTGTTGCTGAAATTCTCATAAGTATGTCGTGGTATCTTCTAATTAGATGGTAAATGCTCATTTTTATTTGCACAAATATTACTGTTTTGCGATTGTTGATGCAAACAAGCATCATGTTTTGATGGTGCGAAATAAAACAAATTTACACATATTGATGTTTATTGCTGCACAATACATGCACTGAAGATGCACTGTCAAGCAGTTTGCCTACACCCACCTGTTCCTGTTGTCCCCGCTTGCAAATACCTGGGCTTTTCCCTTTCCACATTCCTTAAATTTTTGTCGCCACAGGCGGCTAAGAGGGAAGGGGGCGAGAACCATGTTTGAGGCCTGATGCTCACTAGTATCAACATGCTGCCCACATTGAAAGACTGGACTTTCAAAGATTACTCACAATGCTATTGAAGCATACACTTAATGTACTTACTGAACATAACCTGAAACTCACTGAACACAAAACTGATCTTACATAATGATGTAAATTACTTAATATTTACAAGAATCACACATTAACACAGTGTCACTGACATTTGTGATTTACATTTAGAACAAATTTCCTTTGTGCTCTTAGTTAATACATTGTAAATATTGTGTGTCTCAAAATGGAAAAGAATCATTGTTTTAGTCATTGATTGGCAGGGGACAGAGTTTGGTGATTGCTTTTTGAATATACCAGAGGATGTCTTCACTGATGTGACTAAACTCTTCCATCCTCACCAGTGTGAAGATTCACAACATGCCTTATGATCCACATAAGTGGAGAGAGATGATACTCTTTGATGATAACCAACTCTCCAACATCCAGCTTCCATATTTCTGTGGTCCACTTGGTCCGGCTCTGAAGAAGACTCGGGAACTCCTTGGACCAGCAAGACCAGAAATGTTGCACAAGCTGCTGTGTGTGTTGTCATCAGGATAACCGGTTGATGGGTACTTCTTGTAGGTGTGGTTCAACTGTGGTAGTGAATGCATCACCAATTAGGAAATGGCCAGGGGTCATTTGGATCACTAGAGATTGGGGTCAATGGACGAGAGTTGAGGCAGGCCTCTATTTGGGTCAAGTATGTGTACATTTCTTCATGTGTCAGCAGTGCTACTCCGACCACTCTCCGCAGGTGATACTTGAGTGATTTCACCGCAGCTTCCCATAAGCTTAAAAAATGGGGAGATCGAGGTGGTGCAAAGTTCCATTCAATATTTTCTGTGGCGGCCAACATGTTTCTTACAGCACCTGGGTGTTCTTCAGTCTTATACAGTTGGTACAGCTCAGTTAATTCTCTGTGTGCTCCAAACAAAATTTGTAGCATTGTTACTGTAGATGTGGGCATACCTCCCATGCCATGAGATACATTTTTTCAATGCAGCCAAAAATGCAGCAGTAGTGAGTCCTGTCACAAGTTCTGTGTGTCATAGCCTTAGTACTGAGATACACAAATATGGCCACATAGGCCTTGATGGAAGAACCACCTCATTTAAGACTTTACTGAACAAACACGGGTCGACAGAAGTCTATGCCTGTGTGCAAGAATGATCTAGATGGCTGCAGTTTGTGGGAAGGAAGTTCACCCATGAGTTGCTGAGCCATCCTGGGCTTGTTCTTGAAACAACACATGCACTCGTTAAATGTCTTGTGTGCTAAATCATACCCCTTTAATGGTCCAGTATTTTTGTCTAATCGCTGCAAGTAAGAGTTGTGGTCCAGCATGAAGGTGTTTGACATGTTCATCTGCTGTGATGAGTTTAGCTACCTTGCTGTACTTTGGAAGGAGGAAAGGGTGTTTTTAGTCATAATCCACCAATGACTTCTGGGTTCTTCCCCCTACCCGAAGCAGTCCAGATTCATCAAGAAATTGATGCAACTGTCTTGTTCTGCATCTTGTGCTGACCTGCCTTCCAGTCTTGATATCGTAGATTTCCTTATGAAATTTTTTACTTTGCTCGAATTTGATTTCCCTTTTCAGGGCTGAGGCTAGTTCCGAGACATGAAGGGGACCATTTACATGTTCTGATGGGGCCTTTTTTGCATTTGCAATGAATCTACAGCAGTAGGCCATCACTCTTTTCAATCTTTCTAGTGAGTAATATCTGTCTACGAGTCCCAAGTCTTATTGGATGATGATCAGGCTGCGCAGCTGTCTTTGTTCAGGTACATCACTTACAGTAACATTAACTGTACATGGCCATGCAGAACTTTCATCACACAACCATCTTGGACCATGCCACCAACCAGTTAGTTCTGCTAAATGCTGTGGTACCACTCCTCTTGATAGATGGTCAGCAGGATTGTCTGCAGTACTTATGTGTTCCAGTCCATGTTTTGGGTGAGTTCTTGAATTTCCGATACTCAATTGGAAAAAAACAAATATCTTTCAGGTGCTAGATGAAGCCTTCAGCCATGACAGGGCCACAGTTGGATCTGACCACAGAATGCAGCTACTATAGGATATGCTCATTATCTTTAGTATTTTTTGATCAATTGCGATAACAGCAATGCTGTATACAACTCCAAACAAGGTAGAGATACATTATTTAGAGGTGCCACTCTAGATTTGGAATATACGAGATTGGCACATACAGTCTGAGTCATCAGTATGTTGGAGGAACACACATGCACCATATGCCAATTCTGAGGCATTGCAAAACCTTTGAAATTATGTGTCCTTTGTATATCCTGCCATCACAAACTTGGGGATCTGAATTCTGTTGAGCTCTAGCAAGTCCCTCCAAAATTGACACCAAGTTGTATGCTGAATTGATGGCAGTGATCATCCCATCCCAACTGAAGTTGTCATATCTCTTGCATTAGCAGCTTGGCCTTCAGAATTACTGATGCAATGAGTCTTAGAGGATCGAAGAGCTGTGAAATTTGGACAGTACTGTCCGTTTAGTAATTTTTTAGCTTAACTGCTGGCACAAATGTTGATTCTCCCTCGTGTGCTAAGCTATCTATGGTTGTGGCTTCTGCTGCTACAGAATTATTTTCAATGTGACTGTCAATTGCAGTAACTAAATCAAAATATGCATTCTCAAATTCTTCCTTTTCAGTTAATTGAGCTTGTGACTCATCAGTGATTACTATTTCTGATTGAACATTGTCAAACTCATATCAGCACTGTTCCAATTTTGGGAGGTGTACTGCTGAGGATTGGTATTAAAGTTATCAATATACTTTTTGTACCTTGTCATGCGAGACTTAATTTTGCTCCTTTTCACTACTTAAGTCTTCAATGATTCTGCCACCGTGACTATCTTAAACCTACATAACTACTTGACCCATCTAGAACACTGAACTAGGTGTTTATGAATTAGGATTTATATGAAATGAAGATGAAGCAAGGGAAAAATTGGATGAGCACACTCATTCACCAGTTTGTTATTCTCTGGATCTCAACTCCTGCACTCCTTCCTTTCGAATCACGATCTGTTCGTGTAGTATTCATGCAGTGGCGCGCACTGGCCACACCTCTGATGAAAGTTCACAAACTGACTTGTTCTCAATACTAGTTCATCTCGCGTCTGACCAATGGTAACGTGGTGACGACTGCGTCGACGTGCTAAATCCAATTTGCGATTTATAGTAACTATTCTGGAATACATCTGACCCGGAGGGCTAAAATGTTGATGCAAACATGCGCCATGTTCTGATAGTGCAAAATAAAACAAATTTAGACATATTGATAGTTATTGCTGCACAATACATGCACCGAAGATGCTATATGAGAACACACACACATTGCCAATAGCCGTCTGCCCATACCCATGTGTTCCTTGTCATCACCATTTGCCGCTACCTGGACTTCCCCCTTCCACATTCCTTCAATTGTTGTTGCCAGAGGCGGCTAAGAGTGTAGGAGGCGAGAACCATTAGGCTCCCTTCTGGGGAGTGCACGTGTGCTGGTGTGCCTGTTTGAGGCCTGGTGCTCACTAGTATCAACAGTGATAATGAATGAAAATAGTCAAGCGTTTTGTTCATCTCTGCCAACAACAGAAATTTTGTGTGAGATATTCTGGATTTTTCATCTAATTAAGCAGTTGAAGTTCTGTTACGAAATCATCAATATGCTGTTACTATTTGTTTTAGTGTTGCATTTTCATATTTCAATTTTGTTTCATTTATTTTAGATTATTTATTGTCATATTAATTCTACAGATTTTTGATTGTATTTTCAGAATTTTTTACTTAATTGTGTGCTTCCCATGTTGTAGATTAAAAAAAATTCTTAGTCAATGAGTGGAGTATGAATTTCTTAATACTATAACAGAAATAAAAGTAATTAGGAATAATAATGATGACACTGTAGAGTATCACCTATAGAAATTAAAATATTTTAATTTCTACAGGTCTTATGCTACAGAATCATTCTTATTTCAAATTCGTAAACTTATATACTATTGTTCACCGTTTTTAGTTAGGTCTACTATCTGTTTTTCTCTTCCTCATTTAAAGTTGCATTCAGAGGATATAGTTTTACTCATACTCTATCACACAAATGACTTGCTACCATGACATTAACTTAACATTTAGATTACCTGCTGGAAAACTAGTGGCAGAGAAAAGAAAAAAACAAAAACAGCAGGATCACTTCACTATTACTTATGAACCGATGCCAGAGGATCGGTGGATAATTGTCTATTTTAACACAGAAAAATCACAAAATCAAGAAAGAAAATTATGGTGTTAACACATTCATCAAAATGAAATAAAAAAAGGGAGGCCCTGACATTAATTGTTTTAAGTACTTGAACATTAAATGCAAGTGATAGTGGAGTGGTGTGGAGAAGAGAGGTTTGACCAGCGAGAGGTTTGGCCTGATTCCCAGGTGCGAAAACCTATGAGTGACCCCGTCAGGAATTGAACCTTGTTTGTCAAGTTGGGAGGCAATCACACTAACCGCTAAACCACTGCATCCCCACAAGTGATAGTGAAATGTATTTAATAATACTATTAGTACATATGGTAAGGTATCCCATTTACATTTTACAAGTTATTCATTGAATAGCATGCCAGGCAAGTGTTGTGAAAAACCAGACATGAAGTGCCAGTGTGTATGTGTGTAATGCTGCAGTGTGCACTTAATGCCTGAGTGATGGCTTTTGGCAGGACTAAGGATGATGTGCCTTTGGTCAGTACAACATGGTGCATTTCCAGTGGAAGCTTATTTATAATATAGTGTGTCTCCCATCACAGTCGAGAGGATGTTTTAGAACCATTTTGGCCTGCGGCATCATGGCAAGTTGCCCAATTACAGCAAAATTGTTTGATGGGGGTGAAACAGTTCCTTAACACTGGATCATGCATCAACAAGAGAGATTGCTTGTCTGTGTAGACATTGTATGCTGCAGGATTACACGTTCCATTTGGAGAAATGTGTTGTCCCTGATGGTGGACATCAGGCTGGTGTTATATTCAAGAAATAACTTGTGAAATATAAATGGCACACCGAACCCTATGTACTGATATAAGTATTGAATATAATCTACTTTCACTCATGTTTTGCTGCCCTGTTGAAATCCTACCATTTATTCTGCTCAATCTTGTACAAAGCACAACTTCTCAAGATTCCACTGTCTCAGATGTTCTTTAAAAATAAACTTTTTCTTGAGCAAGAAGAAAATTATGTCCCATGACCTTTTGAAGCAAATGAATAACAGTTCCATAAATAATATTTCTAAAGTTATTTAGTGCTGCCAAAACATTTGAAACTTTGGATAAGCTGGAACATGTATTGAGCCAAAATATGGGGATGAGCTAGACGTAAAAATCTAGTGGATGGAGGCAGAATGATGCAGATTACAGCATATGTCGGCAGAGGACAAAAAACTATAACTTAAAGGAAAAAAGTATAAAACTCTCCCTGCAGATATCTGTGTCGGATACTGGCCAACATGAATTTGCTCACTATCACAGTTTCAGGTTCTTGCTAAACTATATAGTTCTTGCAGGAAAATATAAATAAAAATAATGAAAAATTAACATTGTGTAACTGTATCCTACACAACTGAGAAAAACATACCTAACATAGCATCTGACATATATTGCACATGGAAGATAAGCCAAGAATGACACCAACTAGATGGTGCAGGCATACAAAAGGAATGTTAAGAGATTGAGTGCACTGAGGATGCAGAAAGCATATTATAGAGGTTACTTTTTTTAATGAAATCATGCACGCAAAGTGCTATGCAGGTAGTTGTTCATGTTTACACTAGCTGTCCAGCATACGAGACTGTTAGAGCAGTGCACTGTAAAAGAATATTTTGAACAACAAGGTATATCTAGTGTAGGTTAACATGAAGCGAACTCTGCTAGCGAACAAGTTGGCTGCGTGGAATCACTTATCTATAAAGCTAGCATGAAGCAGAATAAGACCCCAAAGAATATAAAATTATTAAAATTCACCAACTTACTATTTCCTTATAACTATAACTAAGTAGAAGTTCCTCAAAATTGTGCAAAATGCTTATTAAACACGAAATCTAAAAAATTTAATAGAATATAAATATTTTGAAAAATTGACAAACAAGTGTTAAAAATTACACATTACAGTGTTAATTATTAAATGCATTGCATCGTGTCAGAGATGATGTTAATTTAGCTAAACCATATATATTCTAGTGTTATAAATGTCAAAATAGAGCTATTACTTGTGCTGTTTCAGGTTTGTTCGTTTGCTGCTCACAAGGTGGGAACAATTCTAACACAGAGTAAACAGATGGCAGTAACAAGAAGGATCCTGAGAACAGCTTTAATTCATAGTTTGATTGAAGTGCCGCTTTCAAGTATCTCGTATACATCACCTGTGCAGGCAAATCATAGTGCAACAAATATCTCTGCTAAAGGGAACATTTTAGGAGGAAACAACATGGTTCTGATAACAAACCTCACATCTAAATCTAAAAAAGTGCCATTTTCTCGTAGCTCTTCCAGCAATAAAATTGTTCAGCCTGTTGCATTGACCACAGTAATTCCAAAGACTGCATCAGTGAAAACAAGTTCATCCTCAGAATCAGCTTTGAAGAATATGCAACAGTTTCATGTATCAACTGTACTGACTCCTTGTTCAAAACAGAATGAATTACTTCAGCACAAAAGAAGAAATCAGTTGTCCCGTGTAAAGCGAAAAAGTTCCACTCACAATTCAGGTGTACTAGAGGTTGTGGGAAGTGTATTACCACAGAAAACAGGTACAAAATCACGTGGCAGTCACGTGCCACTAATGACGTTGGCCATTGCTAATGGTCTGAGCAGTTCAAGCTCTGGAAATATAAAAATGGGTGAACAGAAAGTTGTATTTGTTCCTCAAGTAACTGCAGTGTCAGATGGGTTTTTCACCAAGATACCAAACAGCATTTCATCTAATATTGCAGTGGTCCAAGATGTTACTCCAGTTTCAACCAAGTTGAAGGGTAAGTCATGTTTTGATCTAAAATTTGACATAAATATAAGTTTAAATTTTAAATTTTGCCCTGCTAAATATAAGATTTCTTCTTGCTGTTGTGCAACATGTTAGGTATAACCATGACCCAAAGAAAATACAGGCCTACTTGATCATCAGTTCGAATGTGTCACGTTTTGCACACTACGTCACAACGCACCCATACAAGTGTAAACATTATAACACAGGAGGGGAAAAACACAAGAGAATACGATGCAGTAAAGGTGCACGAATGCATTTATAAATATCAAATCACTATAATACAAGACAGTTGGGTCATTCCGTGTGAAATCAACAAATGAAAAAATATTTTTAGACCTTAAGGATTAAAATTTTTCTGATTTTTTGTTCATTTGGTGTACTCATCACAAAGACAAACTATGCAAATTTGTTTTTTGCTGTAGTACTATTACAATTTCTCAAAGTCAGTAGGTTAAACCAAATTCATTAAGGGATGGAGGTCTTAATTAAATAAAAGAGTTAACTATACTCTAATTTACAATAATTACAAATAAAATACTCTCGTCTCAATATCTGACAATAAATTTATATATTTAGCTATTTATAATTGATGACTTTAATCAGTACAATTTACTATTACCTCAAAGAAACTAATGTAATTAAATAACTAAAATCAGTCCCAATAACTGTCTCAAACCCTATTGAATTACTTTATAAATTATATGTCCATATTTGACACCACAAAACCTCGTCCACCATCGTCTAGCAATCTTCCGTTGCTGCCCGTTCTCTTCACCAATGTCCCTCACTCAACTTCACCCGGTTACCGCACTCAGCAAAAGATTTCTTCTACCAACAGACTCCCGATCCTCAGGCCACTGCTATTTTTATTGGGTCATAGGCCATCGCCCAGAAATTTCTCTAAATGCCGCCTTGCACAGAGGGTCCTAGTTCCCAGAATTTTCTTTCACATCTTCCCAAGTCATCTGTTCCAGCATGAGGGAGGAGGGGTTGTGATGTCAGCCAGGTCAGCTGTCAATCATTCCCCCGACTACCTGCAGAGAGATGAGGGTCGAGGTGGGTCAACTTCTATACCCCTGCCGCAGCACTGGACTGCACGTGCCTGATGCGAGAGTCCACACGCGTAACAGTACTTTTTGTAAAATAAATTTCCAAAGATTGCAAAAACGGTAAAATTTTCCTTGTTTGTAAACAGAAAAATCAGTGTATACCTGCAATAAATAATGCTAGGAAACTAGAGATCAATTTAAAGCTATTTCAAAATTTTCTAAAAAATATTTTAAAAATTTTTAATACACCCTCTTTGATTTTTTTTTTCTTTTTTAGAAATATATGTTATTCTTGCATGTATTGGCTATAGGCATACAAAATTTGAATTTGGAGAAAAAAATGGGTATTGTGACACAAGTTTAATTAAAGTAATGTGTGGTTAAACAGTACACATGTTAACCTTGTATTACTAAAAATATATAGTAGTTTTTCAATTAAAAAAAACTGTAATGTTACTGACTACTGGAATGATACAAGAAATAATAATACATAAAGTACCTGAAATCCAATGACTGAGTCCTTGATGAAACTGCACTGTTGATCATTTTAGCACGTACAGTATTGGCCTGAATATAAGACGGCCACTAAAATAAGACTTCCCCCTATTTTACTAAGGCGGGATAAAAAATATTATATGGTCATGAATATAAGACTACCTCTTGCTGGTGTAAATTATATACATATGAAGTGCTTCTCTACCAAATTACATAAGCAGTTAAGTCACAAATATTACTAAATTGTGAGAATAAAAACATTTAAGAAAAAATATAACAACATTTTAAATTACTGTATGTCGTAACACCTTGATAATGCACAGTTGTTTTTTGTGATTGTGTATTTTCCTATTGCTACTTTAAAACACGCATCATAGCCATGTCTTTTGCCTTTGTTTATTTGATGAGAAAAATACCCACTTATTTCCAAATTATCACGTATCATTTTATGCAATTGAAAAAAATGTGTTTACATTTACAAGTAAATAACATGTTAACATGGCCACCAATGATACACGTAAGAGTTAGTATTACACTACCGCACAGACAATTTCTCTTTCAAAGTGTCAAAATGGCAGAAGCAACTACAGCAGTACTTCCATGCAAAATGTTACATTGCTTCATCGTGTGGAGCTATGGCTCTTGCCAAACGAAAAAATTACAATTGTGTACATTGCGTACATTTGTTTACATTTGATTGTGTAGGTTATCATCAACTGAAAACACCTTTTAAATAAATTTGCCGTATTTAAACGTGTTAAACTGCACAGTTTGGTGAAATGTTGATTATCTGTATAGTTTACAAAATGAGAAAAAGAATGAAATACAAATGAAATATTTGTTTACGTGTGCATACCAAGGTTATGTTGACCACTCACTCATTTTTCATGAACTTTGCCAGGCTCTTTTTTATAAACTTTTAATCTGTAATACATAAATTACATTGCACAGTATAATCAATTGTAATTTTTTTTAATATTCAATAATAAAACTATTTTCAATCATAACTCGTTCTGTAATGTAGGCTTCGGCTGTTTTTGCGATGCTCATCACCATGAGCGTAGCTGTTGGACGAATCCTGATACTGTGACATTGGCATGCGGGAACTGCGGCAGAAAGTTTACCAGAAAAGATACACTGCAATTTTCAAGGAAAAATTTTTTAATGGTAGCCATTTTGTAAGCCTGTACCCAAACTTCATGCTCTTGCATTCCAATGATCCCCGCGACGACACCCTGACCCCAGATCCCTGCAACGATGCGCCAGCGAATCCCCGTGACGACGCCCCGACCGCAGATCCCCGCCACAATGCCCTGGCGAGGTTATCTCCACGTGACAGGTGGTAGGGGAAACGAAGATGGCTGAAGGCTATCGCGACCCTAGCAGTCCCTGGTCGTCCACTCTAGCGGTTGACTGGAGAAGCAAAGATCTCTGTAGTGATGGCGGTGAACTTAATATTAGTGTTGGTTAAGATAAATGAATAACACAGAAATAATTTATACACTTTTACCTTTATTTATAAACTTATCATAATAAGTTTATTATCATTATTTGATATATGATCAACATATTCTTCATTCAATCGATACATTTATGGTAAGCGTTTTTGCAATACAATTCCTGCTGTGCATTCAAGCCACTCTTATTCGCATATACCGCACAGCAGTTGACGCATAAGTAGGTCTTGTAGACGGTGGAAAATGTGCAGTTACTATCTTCATGACCTTTGGCTGTGGTAGGATTCCTGAATATCTTGCCGCAATACATACATTCGCTTCCCGATGAACTACAAACATGGCCTTTGCACTTCTTGTTATGTCTATACAGATTATCACTGCCGGTAAACACATCATCACAGTGGGACCCTTTTTATGCTGGGCTGAACATGCAATGTGCACTTTCATGTCTGTGTGCATTACAACTTTTACTAAAACTATTTTTATTATAGTCACATCGATATCGTAATGATTGCATCAACTCTTCAGGGTCCCTTGCTGTTGACCATGTTACAGTTGGTAAGTCTTCAACCATTGGTCCCTTCTTCATATTGTAGCAGCGTACACGATCATAGTAGTTACGATGACGCTGTAATGTCTGTAGCAGCTCTTCAGGGCGCCTTCCTGTTGATGGTATCGACGGTGTTACAGATGGCAAGTCTTCAACCATTGATTCCGTCTTCATATTGTAGTAGTAGAAGTAGATTAATGTGGTAGTAAAAGTCTGCTTTCCACCACGCTCGACAACGGAATGACATTCATTTTACGTGACACTCGCTTGTACACTGTTCACACGCAATGTTAATGTGTATTGCTCGTCTCGGGTTGCCTCAGTGGACAACTGCTGGCTGTAGTACAAACGGTAGCATGGTTGCTGGACTCAAATAGATTACCTTAACAGCTTGATCATAGTCTAGCCTGCGAAGTTGTCAATGCAACCTCTCAACTTCTTTACACTCGTTCATCTTTCAGTGTTGGTGGTGTCTTGTTTTTCTTTTTCTGCTGCTCGCTCCCGATGTCTCTTACACCAGCTCCTGGGATGTGATGTTTCTGTAATGGTAGCACTATCTGGAAAAACATTGTAGGCGTGGGAGAACAGTCGAGAATCTCTTTGTCCTGTTGCAGTTAGACAGACAGATAGATGTTTGTCGACGGATTTTATTTAATGTCCTGTATGAGCGAGAAGGAATTCTTTAGGTAGGTATGCGAGCTCGGTATCTTTGCTGTGTGCTGTAAGTGATTTAATCTTTCCATATGTTATAATAGACTATAAACTTTTCTAGCTACTCAAACATCATCTCAAAAATATTTTGCTATGACCTCTTGACGAGAGAAAGATGTTCTGAGCTGTGTGTAGTGTCGGTCCGGACTGCTTTTATAGACCTAAAAGTGTGTAGGGACGATATCCACTACAAACAAAAATTTATACGAAGCAATATTTTTTAAAGTGTCATTCTAATATTTACTGCTTGTTGTATTCAAACGGAATAAATTGTTACCTTGTTCTGTATAACTGACTTCCTGTTGTAAAGGTCATGTATGTGTAATATATGATGATTGCAATGGTTGGTAAGTGCTTATAACTATTATCCTTTACATTTTTTTAAAATTAATTTACATCAGTGTGCATGGCTTTGTTGTCCTTAAGGTTCCACACTTCCCAATGGAAATTTTTTTTTTGCCTAACGTGATGTACGTATTGTCCACCTCGGGTTGTCACGACATGACGTGCTTGTTACCTACTTATAAATGTCTGACAGACTGCCAGTATTTGGGATGAACATACATTGAGTACAGTCATGTATTAACCTATTTTGTTGGATATATATAGTTCATTGCTAACGATATGTATTATGCATATTCTACTTATGATGATGAAGTGTCGACATCTGCAAAGCAAAAGCATAAATGTGTTGCTGGATATAACAGCTACTTGAAGTTGGGACCGAATAAACATAGATTTGAACCTAGTACTCTGACCCAGAGGTATCTAACAACCTCTCATCAGAAGAACGTAGATACAGACATGTATCGTGAACCTTCTGCGAAAAGTATCGTGAAGTCTAGGTACTTATTTTCTGAAAACTCCAATTACATGTTTGATAGGCTATGGGTGCTGGTTACATTGCAGAGAAGTGGATATCTTTCTGTCAGCGAAGAGGTAAATTTGATTATTGATGAACTCAGAGCTAATGACTTTATTGCACGACATATTATGTATACATGCATATGATTGGGTTAAGAATATGAATACATATAGAAAAAATAAAATGATGTTTATTTTGATTTTTTTGTTCCTATCGAGTAAGAAATGTAGCTACTGCTATGTATGTTTATAAATGGCTAGTAGGTTATAAGTGAATGTCTTACCGCAATACTTCCAACTCACTTCCTGTTGAACAGCATACATTGTCTTTACACTTCTTGATATGTCTATTCAGACTATCACTGCGGGCGAACATGCAATGACTACTTTCCTGTTGTGGTAATGTAAGGAATAAAGCTTCAGAGTCCCTTGCTGTTGACGATGCAGTCACAGATGGTAAGTCTTCAACCAATGATTCCATCTTTATATTGTAACAATGTACGCGATTGTTGTAGATGTATGTAAACTTAACAATCTGCTTTTATAAGATTATCCCGACATGATGGATCGTGTTTTCCATCTCGGGTTGTCATAGCGTGACCTGCTGGTTACCTACTTATAAATGTCCGACAGGTTGTAAATATTTGAGATGAACATACATTGAGTATGCTCATGAACGAAAATATTTTATTTGAGATATAGTTCATTGTGATTTTTGCATGATGAGCTCAATACTTAAATATTTATATATAATATAGAATTTTTTTAAAATTACATATGTTGTATTTTTACCTGTGAAATGATCGGACTCTCTATGGGATTTGCACCTGCGACACCTTATTTTCAAGGATGATGCACTGTCTCCAGTGCTGTCAGGGTACATGAGTTATTTCCTATAAACTACACATAGCAGCGTCATATCTCTCTTGTGTGATGAATGGTTTGAATGTATATTTTTTCATATGTGCTTACAGTTCTAACACTATAAATTATATTAATTCAAATAAGTATGCATTTTAGTATTTAAAACTGGATAAGTTGATACCTTGTACTGTGTAACTGAATTCCTCTGGTAAAAGGAAAGAGAGAGAGAGAGAGAGAGAGAGAGAGAGAGAGTGAGTGTGTGTGTGTGTGTGTGTGTGCGTGTGTGTGTGTGTGTGTTGTTTAACAAAACAACACAAATTTTTATTGTTCGTAGTCTTTGGAAATTAATTTAAATAAAATACGAAAGAAAAAATTTTATAAAAAAAATTTTTATGTACTTTATAAGTACAACTTATTAACCAAATGTCATTTAAATCAGAAATATGAAAGTTAAATCCCGGGTTGATTTGACATAAAATAATCCAGTTACAAATATATACTTTTTTTTTTACAGTGACCGAGAAGTGCCTTCAATAGAGAAAATACAATGAATATTATGTAAAAAAGTACAACAAAGACACCAAATTTTATACATAAAAGGTGCAAATGGAGATACAGATGATTACAGTAATATGTACCCAAAGGCTAGCAGTCAAATCTCAGCAAAGGACGTTAAACCAAGTCTTATATATGCTCCAACCCCCTTCTGAGTAACGGCTGCCAACTCTAGAGTCCCTGACGACAATCAGGTGAGACTGTCTTCCTGATAATCTAAAACATGGGGAGTGGTGGTTGTCCCCTTCTTAGAACAGCCATAGTTCATTAAATGAAACAGCTGCAAGTCTAGGTGGCATATGGTGTACGTTTCACCAACTATGTGGCGTTTGGCTCGGGTTTCGCATGGCAAAAACGGCAGCACACTTGATTGCGTCTCTACTGTTCCTGGTAATTTTCCACTGGTATTGATCAGCGCTGGGAGCATACACACAGGTACTTGGTGGTAGGTAAATGAGTTCACTGTATAGTCTAGCAGGAACCCAAAGTGACTTGTTAACACACAAATAACGTTGAAAAATGTGATTTCCTATCACTACGTTACATCCTTCGCCACCAAAACTGCAGACACTGCAGAACCAGAACTCTTGCTGGGTGGTCAGTCTAGTCCAAGTCCAGCAGTCACAGGCATAGAGTCCATCAGGATCATTGTAGCAAGTGGAAACTGGAGTACCGCAATCTGCTACCACACCAACAGTCTGGCTTACATCCAGATCAGGAAACTGTCATAATTGGGCCATCCAAAGTGTGCCAGAATGCCAAGGAAACAGACCAAAACTCAGGAACGCAGAAAAAGATGCCCTGATGTATTCCCATGGTGGAAGATTAAGCAGGGAGGCAAGTGTCAACACCACTGCAGTTCGAAAGGAGGAAGGAGGACCCCAGGCACGAAAGCTCGAAAAAACACAAAACCCTCACAAATAGTAAAAATTCTCAAAGCACAGTATTTTACATTAAAAGATTAAATAGGCTCTATGACTCAATTCAGGTACAAAAGCATCAGTTTCTAAAAGGCCCTACAAACTGATTTTTCGTCGCTAACATGCATCTTAAACACTACATCATTTTCTTCATCTCTCAATAAAAGAGTTACAACTGTTAAAAATTTAATTATTTTGTAAAGGCCATGATACACTATTGTGAGTTTTGCAGAAAATTTACCAGCACCACTATTTAAGTAATGAGATTTAACAAATGCTAAATCTCTTAAATTTTATTGTACTTAATCATGCATCTTATATAACCTTTGCATTCTATGATAATATGACTTTAAATTAATACTAGCATCATGCTAGTACTGACGAACAGCAGTTTGATGGTATATATCATGTTCACAATACAAATTCAAAAACATTTGCCAAGTGATGCAATAAATTATGTCCAAAAAATAAATGACAGGGAGTGTTCTTAATAGCTTCATTATAGCTAGAATTTATAGATAAAATGAAAAACCTAACTGTGAATCACAACCTGATGTGCATCATGATGGAAGGCACACAAAGCAACTTATCACTATTGTACCTCTCCACCATATTACTTTGTGGGTGGTAGAGACTGACTCAAACAAGATGGATCCCCCAGGAAAATGCAAGGTTACACATCTCGTTAGAAGTTAATGTTTTGGTGTTGTTAGTTACAATATACTGGAGACCCAAAAAGAAGAAACACAAAATCAGAAAATACACAAAAAAAAAATTGTAGTAGCCTTTTGGTCTTTAATGGTAAAAACCAACAGAAATTTCAAGAAAGCACCCACCATTACTAATAGACTAGTATGACCTTGGATCTAGGAAATGGGCCAACACTATCAACATAGTTTCTCCCACACAAAAGTAGGGGAGAACTGGAAAATTGACCAATATATTTGACATTCTTTGATTTACACTGTTGGCAGGTGAGGTAAGAGTGAACCCGATTCCTGATGTCTGTTTATACCAGGCTAAAAAAATCTGGAAGCAATAGTACATAAACTCTTCTCTTGCCCAAAATGAGCACCAAAATATGTGCACTGATAATATGAAAAAAAATCATACTTCTTAACTTGGAAGGAACGCAGGCTGAAAATGTTCCAGAGTGAAAACACTTCCCTATGTACCTTTATATGTCTCGTATTCAGATGGTTTGCTTAAATTAATTTCATTACTAAGTTGTCAAGATTTTGGTTCTAGAGACTGCCAACTTTGAATGTTTGCAAAAGATTCCAAGATACATTGTAAGATATTCAGAAACTCAATATTTTTGTTATAGTCAATCATCTCATTATCCACAGGCTAAAATTTAGTCCCATCGTACATATGTGATAATGCATCTGCTACATTATTGTCTGAACCTTCACATGAACAATTGTAAATCGGAAATGAGAAAGGCGTTAACTAATTGCCCTAATTTACCTAGTCTTTTTTATTTCCACAACCAGGACAACACCTGATTGTCAGTGCATCGATCAAATTTGCACAATTCTTGATAATCTGAAAAATGTTCCATAGACCACATACAATCTAAAGCCTCCTTCTCGTAAGCTGAATAAATGTTTTCACCACCTGTCGATAACCTACTGGCTTAAGCAATGGGAAGAGTTCCACTTTCCATTTGTAGAGACAATACAGCACCCAAAGCTATTCCACCTGCATCAACATGTAGAAAAAATTTTCTACTTTTTCAAAAGCAGAAACCTGATCTGGTCCCCATATAAATGGTTGGTTCTTCCATTTCAACATATTTAGTGTGGCTTATAGTGTCGTGGTTAATGCCCCCAGGCACAGACTATAATGTGCTTGGAGGTTGAGGGTATTGTAATAATGAAGCCTTTTACTGTTTCATTTGTTAAGGACGAATATATTGTCTTGAGTTTACACAAGTACTACATACATCAGCCCTTCCGAGGTGTGGTACCTAATTTGACTACTCGTATTCACTGGGCGACTTCGTGGTTGAGTGGGGCTTCTCTGGGCGACGATTTTTATACTTAACTCAGCGGTGAGTGTTGGTAGGCTGTCATCTGGGAATGAGCTCCGGCGAAGTGGTAGGCCTTGGAAGAAGGTCCGCAGGTGCTGC
>NQII01000040.1:1253185-1300774 GCA_002778355.1 Clitarchus hookeri
GGGGGGGGGGTTGTGGGCCAGCGTCGCTCTAAAATTCCTAAACCGTCACACGACAAGAAGTACAAATGATTTTCTCGGGACTTACAGTTAATCCTGCTCCTGCTTCCCTAAAAGCTAACAGCTCCTGCTTTACATGAGAACATTGCTCTTCAAAAGATTTACTAAATACAATGTCATTCAAATAATTTACAACAAATTTCCCTTGGAATGGATGCAAATTCTGCTCAAGAACATGAGAAAGGGCTTGAGCTTCAAAGGAAATACCAAAAGGGATGTGATTCTACTCTAACAACCCCTACGGGATAACAAAAGTAAGCACAGATTTAGAATCAGGAACTGGCCATTTTGACTATTCCCAAAAAGCGCTAACTAACATTAATTGGTAAGTATACATAATGGAATAATATTGTCACAGAAGGAAAACCTTAATGCACCCGCCTTAATGTCAATGAGTGCACCAACATGGGCCAGGAAATCCATACCTAATATAACTTGAAATGACAAATTAGGTATTATAATAAATGCAAAATTCCACAAAATATTACACGAATTTTCAACCTGGTCACTCCAGTGTTTGCCAGGCTAAATGTAATAGTAGCTACTGGCATAATCTCTTTGGGCTATTTCAAAGGAGAAAATTAAAATTCTTGATTAATCAGCGTAGCTGTAGCACCCATATTAACCAAAGCAGTAGCTAAATTACCCCATATATTAAGTTCAACAGAAAGGAGAGATGAGTGAATAGCCTTAGCACTCGTTATTTTCCCCTCTATCCCTGTAGGGCAATTAGAATGCATGTATCCCTGTTCACCACATGTAAAACATACTACCTCGCGTTTTCCCATACCTTGATAGAAAGAATTTTGAATCATAGTTACATCTGTCTGGGGATCAATGTTCGAAGTAAAGACACTGGATTTACCACTTTTATATTTATAAAAACATTTATCTGCCAGGTGGTTAGTTCTCCCAGAAACAAAAAACTGCCAAACTGTACTAGAGACACACTACTCTTATTATGAAATCGTCCATCCGCCAGGTGACTTGTTTTTCCACACACAAAAGTGTGTCCGACTGTACTAGACTTTTTTCCCTTATTAATGATAATTTACAAGTCATTATCACTCTCATTTTGCACTGATTTTACTTCCATACATAAGCTAAAGTTATTTATTAATATCTTAGGTTCAGCTAAAGTAGTTTGGGACATAGGTGACAGGCAGTACGACTTTGGTTCAGGCAACAAATTATTGACGATTACTTCCACTAACTCATGTTCTGGGTAAGGTGGACCTAAAATGCTACAACTCATTATATCAGCCAAATAACTGCTAGAAGTTTTGCCCTTGCTTTGCCTCCTACACAAAAATTTATGTGACAAATGCTCTTTAATTCTAAAATCACTAGAAAAACCTAAGAACATATCCTTTACCACAACCCAAGGTAAATTTTTATATTCGGCTTGGACAAGTTTATTTTGGCATTCAACTGGAACGCAGATTGCAAGCACTGAATACAGTTCCATTCTGGGTAAAACATTGTCAACGGCCTCCTGAACAGACACAAAAAATTCCAGAATATTTTCATGGTTTAAATCCTTTGAAGTAGGCAGCCTTGCTAATAAAGGTGGAATAACATGTTCATGTACTGTGGAGACACATGCCCCAGTAGGTTCACTAGGTGCTGAAGGTGCAGAAATAGGTGCGGGTGTGGCCAGCTTAAGTGTCACTTGCCTCAACTGCTCTAGCGTAGCATTTTCATTGTTGATGCATGTGGCACCGACATCTTTCAGCAATTGCTACCTTAGGTAGGCCCTGGATCCATGCCATACCAGTGACATATGTTACTGCACAAGTATCACAGAATTCTAATAGTGAAACAAACACCCTAATGCAAAAACAGTCCTACCAAGAAAGCAAAGTAATTGGTGCATTCAAGCACCACTGTGTCACTCTGTTGAGCAGCATGGCACACTTTCTGTGTATGTAACACAGGAGGGGAAAAACACAGAGAATACGATACAGTAATGGTGGAAGAATGCATTTATAAATATCAAATCACTACAATATTAGCAGTTAAAATTATGTACTTTTTTTCCCCAAAAGACTTTGCGTTATTCACACAATGAATTTGACATCAACAATTAAAAAGACAAATATTGTTAAATTTAATACATTTAATTATAATTGTTTTAATGAGTTTTTTATGGGTGTAAAAACAAATTAAATATAGGACCCCCCTGAATGAGTTATTTCATTCTAACTCTACAAATAAAAAAAAATAATGTGGTACACTTACAAAGAGTTTATTTTATTAGAAAGTATACTTTATTCAAGAATTTCCACCATGCTTAGTACTTGGCTGCTGAATAAATTTTTGCCATTTCTTCTTCAATGCACTCATTTCCTGTTTACTTTCATTCTCCACACTGTCCATCCTTTTGTTTACAGTGTCAATCCTTTTGTTTATACTGTCCACTATTTCATTTACACTGCCCATTATTTTATTTGCACTCTCCATTTTTTTGTCTATGCAATCAGTTCTCGTATTCACTAATTTTCCAATGCCTTCTACTGTAAGCGCCACAAGTGCTGGTGGCTCGCCTCCCTAGATGCTTCCGCTTGGGCCACCGGCACAGCCCACCTGGTGGCAGCTGATATTAGTGACAGTCTGGCTGTGTACAAACTGCTACAAAAATATTTGGCACACATTGACAAACATGCAGCTGATGATATAGAGACTAATGTTTTTAGCACAGCATCAGGCTATTAGCAGGCTGTGCACGCAGCTACCTCTCCCCTCGCTGGCGGCACCTTGCTCCCCGTGAATTGACCAGTCATCAGTTGCGCTAATAGTATCTTCCTATCTATATTTTCATTTACTATGTCTATTTATTATCCAAATTTTCTTTTATTGTTTCTATTTTCTTGTGTACTAAATCAATTGCAATAATTATTTGGTTATTTACATTCTCATCAACACTATTCACAGTTGCATTTACACTTTCTTTTACACTAATTTGGTTATTTTCATCTTCTTTAAAGCTACACTTACGCTCACACTAACCATTTGGCTAAGTAGCCAAAAAGCTGGCAATGCTTATAATTCTTCATATATTTTTCTTGTAAACATTCATTGCCACACTTGCATAGAACAGCCTTAATTTTGTGTCCTGCAACTGTTGTAATAAATTTTTTATATAGCTGATTACTAACCTATTGCCTAACGTCAGTTACAAGCAAATGCCTCCATCCCAATTCTGACACAAGTGCTAGAAGTTGCCTGGGGCATTTCAGAGTTCATGAGGGATGGAGGTTTTAATGAAAATAAAATATCTAAATTTGATTTAATTAATTTATATTGCTGTAAAGATACACACAATGTTAAACTACCTATCGCTACTACTTTATACACACTTTTTTTCAGTGAGGGCAATATTTAATGCCAATTCTCAATTCTAATTAAAGTCATCACTTTCTTCACACTTGTTAGTCACTTAATCTGCACTTATTATTTCAACATATTCAATCAAACTGTCTTTTGCCATCTTTGCAAATGTCTGTCACTCACGCACCCAGTCCCATTTTCCAACAGTCCCGTCGGTCAGTCTCACTCTCCACTACACCGATGCTCACAGACATCACTCTTGCTGGCCACTGTTGTAGCTGCTCTTCATTTCACTGGCTCCACACACCTGGTGCTTAAGGCCGTACAAGGTTCCAGACTCTTTGACTCTGAGGCACATCGTGGCTTAAATACATCAGTCAACTCGATCCATAAGGTTCCACACACTCCGAGCAGTGCTGAGAGAGGCAAGGGCATGATGAGAACATTCTTACAATTATAATCCAAGACATTCAATCCTACAAGGACAGGAGGTGGCATGAGTCCCGATAGGCTTAGCTTGGCAAGACAAAGGTGCCGCTTATAACTTTG
The DNA here is from genome assembly GCA_002778355.1 of Clitarchus hookeri. Classification (NCBI taxonomy): domain Eukaryota; kingdom Metazoa; phylum Arthropoda; class Insecta; order Phasmatodea; family Phasmatidae; genus Clitarchus; species Clitarchus hookeri. The sequence continues at coordinate 1,257,122 of NQII01000040.1, forward strand.
CTCACTTTTCTCCAGTTACCGTTGATGCACTTGAAACACTGTGCTTTACATGTTTGGACGATTGGGGCAAGAAAAGTGGCGCAGAGTGGCTGCATGTAACAATACACACACACACATTGCAGTTGCTGAACCATTTAAATTATGTGGCCTCTAAATCTGATCTGTGTCGTTGTTAGGCACTTTGATTTACAAGAACAGCAGCAGCCGTCATTTTTCTTCGTTTGAAGCACAAACATTGTTGAAGGCTAAAAGCCGGCAGATGACCTGACGGCTTAGTGTAAAATATACGTGCTCTTTCCGTGGTCAAATCTCCATTTCACTTTTGTGATACCCTCCTTTATCGCTGGTTACTTCCCTATTTTAGCTGCTCATGCAATTAATACTTTACTCCACCCCTCTTTGCTTCACTAAATGCAACTCTGCCCAGCAACCGGACAATAGCCAACCAAGGTTGAGAGGGGGAGTGAATAGGTGGTACTGGTACTGTATTGAAGGGGAAGAAAGGGATGGGACTCAGTCCTATCCCTTCCTTTTGTTTATATAAGGGAAAGAAATGTTGTTGACATTCTTTTTATTTCTCTATGTAGCATATTAGCAGAACAAAAACGAAAACATTTACACAAGTTTTAACTTGAAGAAACAGTGGTATTATCATTACAGCAAACTAGTACATAAGGCACTAGTTTTAAATGAGTACATTAACTGTATATTTAACATAGAACATGGTAGCAACTGAGTTGATGGAAACTTTTTCCCGTAATGAGANCTGAGTTGATGGAAACTTTTTCCCGTAATGAGATACAAACTAGACTAATGTGAGTTTTTATTTACTATTTTATACATTGTGTCAATATTTGAATGACAAAAAAAAAATGAGTACTTAGTAAATTTTCACACAAAAAAATTAAATTGTGTAATTAGTTATACACTGAAGAGCCAAAAAAACTGGTACACCTGCCTAATATAGTTTAGGGCCCCGCGAGCACGCAGAAGTGCCGCAAGACGACGTGGCATGGACTCGACTAATGTCTGAAGGTATGCAGGAGGCATTGAAATCTGCGCCAATTTGAGAAAGGGTTGCACGTCTGTCACGTTTAATGATTCTCGTCAGTCGTCGTTTGTCCTGTTCTTTCACGATCTTTTTCCGGCCGCAGCTATGTCAGANAGTCGTCGTTTGTCCTGTTCTTTCACGATCTTTTTCCGGCCGCAGCGATGTCAAAGATGTGATGTTTTACCGGATTCCCAATACTCACGGTACACTCGTGAAATGGTCGTATGCGAACATCCAAATTTTATTGCCACCTTGGAGATGCTATGTCCCATCTCTCATGCACCGACTATAACACCACGTTCAAACTCACTTAAATCTTAATAACCTGCCATTGTAGCAGTAGTAACCGATCTAGCTGCCGACCACATCGCGTTACTCTGATTGGTTCTATACCTCTGTTATTTGCATACGTACGCCTATACCAGTTTTTTTGGCTCTTCAGTGTAAATACATAGGTAAATTTTTACAAACAAAGTATTGTTTTTAAAGAGATCCATAATGTATAACAATAGGCCTACTTATAACTTTTAATTGTAAAGATGAATCACCGATTTTAATCCGTGGACTCCTAAATTATCAGTGTTTCAGTAATCACTGTGGAAAGATGTAATTTTTATTTAAGTTAATTTTCAGTGATTGATTTGAAACTGTTTTCAATACTTAAATTGTATAAGGTATGTCAGTTTTATCAAAATCTTGCAACTGCAACAACTGTACTTTTTAATGTGTTATAAGAGACCTGCAAAAATTAAATGCTAATGAGATATTAATAAATTTTATCGGCGCCATTATATGCTACATTATAGAACCAAAATATACAAGTGATCATCACATAATGTACTCGTTATTTGACAAATACATAGCTTATAGCCAGCCTCCTAATTGGCTGCATTGGGTAGGCTACATGTAAGGTGTTAATTTCCTGCCAAGTCTGTCGGGTAAGATGGACAAAGGGCTACAATGTATACTGCATGTTATGCATTTGCAAGATTGAATTACAGTTACAAACAGCCTTACTATTAAAAGCCACTATATTATGGAAGGAAATATGGAGGAGGAGGAGGAAATCTGTGAAAACAAATACCAAATTATCTAAATGTTGTCAGCAAAGTCACAGGAAGTGAGAGGGTGCATCTAAATTGAGGGATTGCACTCGTGTTTCCTCCCCTCCTAGAAGGGGAGGGGTTGGAACCAAGATTTCAGTTAACACACGACTGTCAGCAGGTCATCTAGCCAATTGATATGCATGAAGAAAATACATCTAACATTCACATGTTATATTATATTGAATGCTCTTTACCGTAAACTGAGCACCATATGTAAAATTAACATTGTCATGGGTCTGATCACATTATTCATTGCGTTAGTGAAGCAAAACTGTGAAATATAAAAAATGTAAATATTTTATAAATTTGCTGTTTTTTACACGTAGTTCAGTAAAAATAAACAGAGAGTAAAATAAATAATTTCGGTATCCACAAATGTTTATCTAACACTTTTAATTTAACAGTAAGACATGGACTTACTTTCTCTCCGTCATTGCCAACTTTACAGGGTGCTTGCCGGTCAGTATGTCCATTAAAATGTATGCAGGTAGGGCCAGTGACATTTTTCAAATGTTGATATCAAAAGTGCTCAAATAACCATGAACAGCCTTTATCTAGATATCTGCGTGTACAATCCAGTTCTCTAAAAAAATCCTGGGAAATATCATTGAAGCTTCTAAGTTATGAGAGTTTTCCTTTTCTTTGCAATGATAAGAAGTTAATTGTTAATTGTGGATTCATAAACATTTTGCCTAGCCCACTGACTCTTTCAGATAATTTTCTGCCTTGTTAGTGATCAGTTGTTTTTCTTTGAGTTCCCCAGATTCTTTCCTGGAATGAGACATTGTCACATCATGTGCATTTNTCAAATAACCATGAACAGCCTTTATCTAGATATCTGCGTGTACAATCCAGTTCTCTAAAAAAATCCTGGGAAATAGCATTGAAGCTTCTAAGTTATGAGAGTTTTCCTTTTCTTTGCAATGATAAGAAGTTAATTGTTAATTGTGGATTCATAAACATTTTGCCTAGCCCACTGACTCTTTCAGATAATTTTCTGCCTCGTTAGTGATCAGTTGTTTTTCTTTGAGTTCCCCAGATTCTTTCCTGGAATGAGACATTGTCACATCATGTGCATTTNGTTAGTGATCAGTTGTTTTTCTTTGAGTTCCCCAGATTCTTTCCTGGAATGAGACATTGTCACATCATGTGCATTTCCCTTTCTCTGTCTCTAGATGTTTATTTGATATGGCATGGCACCTTTCATGCTCTCCTCCTCTCCTTCTTGGGCAGATCACTTTGCTTTCTGCATTCTGGCTCAAATTTACCATAATTGTTGTGTTCATCTCCGTCAAACTGTAACAGTTTTATTCAACTTTTGAAAACAGCGTGCTCATACACCCTTACCTGGTATAAGTTTCAGATGTTCATGTTAAACAGACAGCTGCATAAGTTTCTTGTGCATCTCAAATGGTTCACAACACTTATTACCGTACAAATGAAAGAACTTGTCAACATATGTTAAGGTATGTACATATATTTACAACTTCTTCCACACCTGTTCTAAGTCTAATTAATGTCTTTATTTCATCACTTACCTCACTTTCAATTATTAACTCTGATGATCTAGGGTAAACAACTTTATCACACTCATCCTTAACAAAACAGCCAACAGAACACTCCATTTTCACTTGAATTGAATACAAAACATGCCACCAGGACAGGTAACGAAAAACTGAAGCTCCAGGCAGAATGCATCTAATCATGTGCTTATCTGCATGATGCAATCTCATGAAACAATTGCATCATCTACAGACTTTCGGACATTACAGAGTGATTACCATTACATGCAAGAACATGACTTAAAACATCTCGTGAATTTTGTCTTTCCCTTATTTTTCTTATGTTAAACTGTCTATGGTTTTAAAATTACAGTACATTAGGTAAATGTTTTTTCATTTTTATTTATTTATGTAGTTGCCAAATTGTGAATTATTCAATTTTTTTACATTGCACTGCCCAAACAGGGTACAAACTGTAGTACCCCTTGTTGCCCTAATGTTAATGATATTCAGAATGAATTGTGATTATACAGGCTGAGTATAAATGAATACCCTAACTTTGAGGGTCTATAATATCAAAACCAAACAACCTACATCCTTGATTGACCAATCAAATAAACCGTGGAACCGTGAAGTTTGTTTACCATACATTTATAAATGTTAAATGTGATCACCACGAGCAACTTGAACGACATCTACGCGATAATCAAATTTGTTCCACACTCTTGTCAGTATTTCCAGTGTTACGGTTTGGATGGCGTTCGTAACTCTCGGTTTGGGGTGGTGAGGGGGTTGCGAGCTCGCATTCAACACCTCAATGTGAAGGGGACGGTCTGATGTTTCCTTTATGGTGCGCCACCCCATTGACACCTAGCTGTTCGCGGANTGTGAAGGGGACGGTCTGATGTTTCCTTTATGGTGCGCCACCCCATTGACACCTAGCTGTTCGCGGATACCTGAATGAGACGTTGCTGCAACGCTGGATTAGCCGAGGAGCAGCTGGTGACCAGGCTCTTCATCACTGGGCCCAAGAAGCCTGGATCTTACCCCGTGTGTAATTTTTTCTATGGAGGTACATAAAGGAACAAGTGTTTCATTCACCATTGCCGGCTAACATAGATAACCTCAAAACGAGATTTACGGACGCCATCCAAACCGTAACACTGGACATGCGGACAAGAGTGTGGAACAAGTTTTATTATCGCACAGATGTCATTCGGGCCACTTGTGGTGGTCACATTGAACATTTAAGAATTTATGGTAAACAAACTTAATGGTTCCACGGTTTATTTGATTGGTCAATCAAGGTTGTAGGTTGTTTGGTTTTGATATAATATACCTTCAAAGTTGGTGTATTCTTTTATACTCATGCTGTATAATGCACAACAAATAAAATGAATTGACTTATTTTTTTTAAAGGTCCATGTACTCAACAGGGGTAAAAAAAACAGAATGGGACAGCTCGTGCCCTATAGCTATTCATTGGAGTATCTTTCATAGAAAACTAAAAAATTTTTTTTCGTGCCCCACATAACTTTTTCTTGGCTTCGAAAACAGCTAATTTTCATATTTTTCCCAAGTTGGATACTATTTTTTTCTAGGAAGGAAGTCTTCAACCCAGATATCTTCGATGTTGCACATTGTTCTATATGCGGACATTAAGCACACAATAGATTATATCTCTAAATGCAACTTTGGTGAAGCAGGGTTGGGTATAATTTGGTGTAAAACAGTCATCTGAATGCTAGCATTAGATAGCCACTATATTAAAAATACAATATGTATTTTATGATATTATAATACATTGTCATAGTATCTTATGTAAACTTTTAAATTACACTTAAATCTCCACAATAGGTGACTTACTAAAAAAGTTACAGCTAGTTGTGTAAACCTCCAAAATCTGTAAAATTTGCTTGCAGTATGTATGAAAAATAGCTGCCATCATCCACTTGTAGATAAAAATCTAAATTAATGTTTTTTTTTTCACCTTTAGGATTGGGTAATGTAGAAACCAATTTTTATCAAAATCAAAAAATGGTGCTTCTTCGCCCCTTTTATGATTTCACATGGAATGATCTTTGAGTAAATATGACGCACGTGACCAGAATCAAAATACTGCTGTGCATCATAACGTGTCACATAGCTGTCAAAGTGTTAAGTAGTGTTCAAGTTAGCTGTCTTATGGTTGCAATTTTCTAAGTCAGTAGTTTTAGGAGCAGCTTTAACTCACATTAAGTTAAGTTATTTATTTTTATATATCTACTCATGTTGAAGATAGATAAACTTCCATTTCATCGTGTATAGATTTTATGTCATTTTTAATAATGGAAATTTTGTTTTCAGCATTATAATGCAGTATTGATAGTCATTGTCTTTTCTTTGTTTTTTATAGTACTCATGCATAATATTTATAGCCAGTCTATTAAGCATCAAATCATGATGTTTTCTTCATTGAAGCGTGAGTGAAGAGATTTTGACGGCTTTTAACATCAAGGTCTTGAAAGCAGATGAGGGTGAAGTGAAGTGAGTATGGAGTAACACTGGAATGCAAGGGTGGGTGAAATGGGAGATCCTCAAGAAACTCCGCCGACCAGTGGTATAGTCCTACACAATCCCACATGCTAAAATTTGGGGGCAACGCTGTTGGGAATTAAGCATGGTTCGTCTTGGTAGGAGGCGAGGAGTCTAACCACCACACCACCACGTCCCTGTGTTTTCTTCATTGTTAAGTATCATGATGTCTCTGCATCCTAGTCCAACACATTTATTTTGGGTGGCACAGAATGAAATTCATGGTGCATTTTGTATTCTCCTTTTTTTTTAATTGGTCTTTCATGGTATTCACACAATATGTAATAGTAACGTTGGTAATGTCAGAATCACATATGCCAGTCTAGTGGCGTGGACAAAACATATTGCTACATTATTTTAAAAATGTTAATACAGGTTTTTAAGAAGAACAAGTTTTTACCTTTTTTCTTTGGGCCTTCTACTTTCCCCTTATTCTATAATAATGCAATAATATTCCTTTAGAAATTGATGGCCAGTTTGTAATTTCCTTCTGCCATTTTTGTGACTTTTCTGTTGCTCAGTGTTTCTTTTTGGAAAAGTACACACTTGTTGAGCAAATCAAGCAATTTGTCTTTGGGTTAAATTTATTATTAGTATGTTACCTTTCATACTATTGGTCAGGCCACAGTCCATCCAGCACAAGTGCAACCTAATGCCTAGACAACGACTTTTATTTGTTGGTTTTTATGTTGTCAACTGTTATTGTGTTAGAATTCAAGATGTTAACATCATGGAAATTAAGTATGAATAAAAACTCAGCCAGATTATTTTATTTTAAGCAAAAGTACTTATTTTTAATCAGAATGACATACTGCTTTATATGTGAGACTGATATAATAAAGAGAATGGATTCTTTATGTTTGTAACAATAGTCTTAGTGTTCTTACTTTAATTTTCCTTGCTTTTATGTTTATATTATCTAATTTTAAATTTTAAGAAATCTCACTCTACTAGTACCTCGAGACAAACATGGAAAAAATTTACTTTTACAAACAACTTTAAATTAACTACAGAGGAGACTTAAATCAGCCAAAGAAAAGAATATTTGTGCAATTTTTTATGCTTCCATTTTCTTTTGCCAGTTCATTTAGCATATTGTATATATATATATAGGGCCTATTTAAAATTTTCTTGCGAGTTCCAGATCGGCTCTCAAGACATTGATGTCAAGAGCCATTTAAATCTCTTCACTCTTGTGAGTTCCAGGTAATCGCTATATGTTAGGAATTAATCACTCTTGCAGTGTTGTGACCCAATGCCCTTTAATATTCATAATATAATGTCCTCTCTACGGCACTGGAACTGATTGGTCATGCAGTTTATACATAGAGGATTCCCCTCTCTAGCCATCTAGGTGAATAATCGAAGGTTCAATTTTACCTCTGTTTGGTTTTTCAAGTATCATATGTTAAGATCTAAAAGCTATATTACTCCATCATGATTTTTCATTCTGTATACACCGATATAATATATGGTTTTATGTCATAATTTGTGCAGTTAAGTTGTAGGTGGAAAAGTTTGTCAAATCAACCAAACTCCATTACATTGTGTTTGCCAGTGATACTTGGTGAGCTGTGATTAGGAAGAAATTCAGAAATGCCAAAAGTGATTAGGGAGTAGTGACTAACATTGACGGTGGCTCGAAGTGCAAATGCAAACATTGTGAATCATCATTAAGTTACAAAATACAAATAATAAGTGCCCATCTTCATAAATGTTAATCCAGGAAAGTGTAAGACAATAAATGTTGATCATCTGCAGGTAGTAACACAGGCCACATTTTCCAACACCAGTGGATATACAGCTGCTTGTACATCATCCAGAGCAAGTCCAGGCAGTGCCCGTGTGCAACATTCAGTAACTGATTTTGTTCTTAGAACTGAAGAGCAACAAAAGAATGATTGACAAGGCAATATCATTGTTTTTCTATGCTGCATATGTATCATTCAGTGTTGTTAAACTGGATTACTAAACAGCATATTTTATACAAAGTACAAAATTGTAGTTTAACATTGGACTCGTTAAAAAGTGCAAATTACTCCATTCGAGCTGTCACTATCTACATTGGGACAAGAAATTACTTGCAGAAAGTAAATAATGTGGAGTCAAAGAAAATGTCATCACAGCAAATGTGCTATAATCGTTAAAGCAACAATGAAAGAATGTTAAGAAAAGTTGCAGAATGCAGTACTATCTTTGAGTGGTGACTGATAACAAAAATTAAATTAGTGAAATGTAGGACATTTTAAAAGCAAAACACTGAAATTTAATCACTTATGGATGCTTACCACATTTTTTAAAAATTTTATTGAGAGATATTTTTTTTCCCCAGCAGTTCTAGGTCTTATTGTGTAAGTCCACTTGTATTTTCAGAGCGTGCATCAAGCTCATGGATGGCTTATAGAGCAAGGTTGTCTGATGCCACAGATGCCAAATTATACAAACTGGAACTGGTATGTTGACTTTGTCAAATTATTTGTAACCCAATGTAAGTACAGGATAATCAATTTTGGACATAATCAACATTTTGATGCAAGCATCTCTAAAATTTTTAATAATGTGGGTATTTATAAATAATCTGTGCTGTTGAAAAACAGTTAACTGTTGTTGTAAATTCACTGGATGAGCTTCAGAAAGATATAACGTGTATTTCATAGGCTGTAAAAATTTGTCTGGAACTGTCCACTTCCAATGTTCTGGGGCCTTACCATTGACGCCGTCCAGTGTGGTCGTGGTGGCCTGGACCATGTGCCCACCACTTTAAGAGTGCAAGATGGATTAAATACCCAAGGTGCCAGTTAGCCATGGTCGATTAACACACATAAAGCGCAAGTCCTCAGGGTAGCGTGGAAGCGTTCAACCAGTGTGGCTGGCGGAAACAGGCGACAGAAAAAAGAACCTTATTTACGCTCGGCAACCTGCAGTGCTCTTGGGGTCACACTGCACACCCAGATAGATCATACTTGTACCGCTAGTAAATAAGAATGTATGTGCTGATGCTTGGTCACTGGCTTTATTGGCCGTAGCCACCACATAGTGCTCAATGCAACATTAAATCTGATGAAAAATTACAAGGCCCTTAAAATATGTGAAAATAATGTTATGCTGTCAGTCTATGGCTATGCCCCTAGAAATTAGTTGAGTCCAGTGCAATTTCCGCTGGCTAGGATTCCCATTGATTTGAAACCAGAGGAAATCGGCACTGTACATTATCTCACTTTATTCTAATCAGTTCAATTGACACTTTCCGTGTGTTTTTAGGATATTGTACTCAACTTGAAGGAAAATAAACCTATTTTCACACTGTAATTCAACTTGTAACTTGTATTAATGTTTGTTTAGTATTTTCAGCATTTCAAAATCACTTTTAAATAAATTTATTTTCTGTCCGGCAGGAGATGCTGTCTGGTTCGCAACCACCTTTCATTAGCCATTTAATGTAGACTCCGCGGGTTTAGGACCTACACACCCACCATTGGCTAGGGAAAACCTTTCAACTGACATCACTTGCTATTTATGGTCACCTTTAAATTTCATTAGTTATGCTAATCTTTTAGAATGTGAGTTTGCTTTCATCCTCCAAAACGTAGGTCCAACTCTGTCAAACTCACACACCCCGGAAGTTTTCCACAGACAACCTAATCCATTGTCGTGCCTTATGAGAATTTTGAAGTTTTGGCCACTGGCAGGCCTTATCTGTCCTTGTTCGTTCATGTTCAAATGTAATTCTTGACTTCTGAATTACAATTACAACTAGTCTATATGTGTTTTATTACTTCTATGCCTTTTGATGTTTGGGGCCCTGCCCATTCCAGAAGAACTTACAAAGTATACATTTACATATCGATCTCAGATCAAGCTACCACAATTTAAGATACCTGTGAGAGGAACTTAATGCCATAGGTGTTCGACCATGATCCTGAGACTAAAGAAACCTTGTGCATACCTGAGCAGATAGATAAGTGCCTATTTATATCCACCCTCAAAACCTGTATTCCTCATTCGTTCAAAACTTCACAACATTTGTGACCAACCTAACATTTACTGTACCTTCCCAACACCTTCACCCTCGCCAAGTCCCTCCGACTGTACAGCATCACATGTCGCCCAACTTTGTGGTTTTTAATTGACTTTAAACGGTCTATTAATATTGGGAGAAACCAACCACTAATTGGTAGTGCAATTTTATGTCACAACCATGCCAAGCTTAACCACGATGCCATTTTGTGGAGCCACCTGAGCCGGGTTATGTAAGCAGTGCACAATAAGCGGAGTCGTCTCGTCTCCTCCATTTTGCTGCCTCCTGCCACGCTTGAGCTCACGTGTGTGGGAATCACATACTGGTCAAGGGCTCCAGTTTGCCCAAGAAGATTTCAGCCTTCTGTGTTGCACTCTACCTTGCCTGCCATGTCGTGTCACATACTGCAATGAATTCAGTATTTCTCCACAATTGTCGCATTATGGAACTCACCAGATAGTTTCTGTGGCAGGTGACACTCCGTGAAACTGGTGTGAGAAAGTCAAGGCACAGTATCCCTATGAGACATTTGACCTCAGGGTGGTCTGCCACCTCCCATCCAAATCATTGAGCATTAGTATGCTCCCACCCTCCACACTGTCCGTATTACATTGTTCACACCCCCTATGTGATGGGACAGGAAAAGAAACAATCCGCTATGGATAGTACTCAAATATCTACCATTCACCCTTCCATTTTGTTGGGAGATGATCATCCACACAAAAACACTGTTTCATGCGCCACCAGTGCCAAATCACTACCCCAATGACAAATGTAACCAAGGTAAAAATGCCACAAGACTATCTGGTCATGTTTACAACACCATGACAATCAGATTCACTTTATGATTTTCTGAATAGCCAGGGAACGGGGAAGACCATTGCCCAGTGTCAGCAGTGCCCAAAATGATGTCACACAACATACATGACTTCGCAAGAGTGGCATAATTTCTGTGACAGAGTATACATGTGCTGTGTATGTATACAATGTTACGTGACTGACACTTCACAGCAAGCCAGTGCATGTGAACTTGACAGTGTCTCCACCATTTTCTCGGAACATTTTTACACCATTACTCAACTACAACTGTAGTTACTCTTTCCAACACCATAGATTGTATTACAAACTAACGTTTTCTACGTCCCCCCTCCCCTAGACCTCAACAACCTAGAAAACTGCACAACTTGCAGAGACCATGCATACATGTGCACTCCTCTGTCACACCGGTGAAGTTCCAGATTTTGCCCATTTTCTCAGGAAAAGGCACAGAAGACTCATAAGCCTTCTAATATAGTGCAGGTCCTGCCTACAAGGGTATGGCATCAAAGAAGAAGAAGAAGAATGGCCCAGTATCATCTGCAATCAGCTGACTGGTGCTGTGGGGGTGTGGTGAACTGCCTGCAAATACAACATGTTGTGGGACCAATTCATTCAGACGTTTGAATCCCGCTATGCAAACACGTACACTATGCTCGAGCAGCAGCTTGAATTTTTTACGTAACAGCAAAAGCCTTGCCAACATTATTATGAACATTTGCCACCTGAAGATATTTTGGAAGCTATCATTGCAACAGTGCAACCTGTATTTAAACCTTCACTGTTTCTGTTGGTGTTCAGTGGATTTCCACGTTTCATGTGAACTGTAGCTCGCCTTTCCAGAGACACAGAAAGGAACTGTGCTGGTAACCATTTTTGCAAATCAATTCAAAATTCTGCCTCACACAAAAGTGCTAGAATGCCCTGATTGAATCTGCCACTGAAACAATTAATAATGTCAAGGACAAGACTCTGTTTCCGCCAAGCTCAGTGCCTGCTGTTGGATAAGCTGACGTGCCAAAACATAAACAGCAGCCACCCGCATACAAGAGTAAGTAGTCCAAGTGGCATCCGCATAGCATCCAGCCAACTTTCCATCACTTACCATGCCGTGCTGTCTGTTCTGTCCCACTGAGCAGCGACACTGGCATCACGAGTGCCAAATCGACCACCTTCACATCAAGGAAATGTCTCAACAGGATAAGGCCTCTGGGGACACCTTACAACCACACCAGGGACAGCCAGAATGCCGCCCCAACAACCAACCACCATCATCCTACTTACGTTAAGTAAGTACTGGCTGTAATAAATTGTTGCATAATCCAGTTCACATCAGCAGTCGTCCAACCATCACTCTAATTGATACCATGGTGTCACATAATTTTGTGGCATGCAAAATTTGTGTCAAATGAACTCTTTCAGCTTAGCCTCAAACTGTACAATTGGCAACACATTATGCCATGCAGCATGGCAATTGGCTAAACATACATGATGGTCAAAATATGGAATATTGAAATCCTGGTTGAAGAATTAGTTTCTGATAACCTCCGGGAACTTGCCATCCTTGTTGTACCATGGTTAACTACCCAGAATGTAGCTGTAGAATTGTCTGATGAAGACATACATTTTGGAATTTCAGAATTTTGGAGAGTCTATAAACACAATCACCAATGCCTAACAGATTACAAACCAGTGAAACTGAGGGAATTCAAGCATGCTGTACCACCTGAGTACCAAGATGCCTTCCAACAGGCTTTGGACGAGCGTAAAGAAATTTTTGCTACAGCTTATCTGCTTCGCCATACTACTTCAGCTAAACATGATATACTAACCACTCATGACAATCAAATTTTTATAGCACAGATTATGCACCATTCCAGGCCCAAATAATTTGAGAACAGATACAGAAAATGCTCATATATGGCGTAATTGAGCCCTCGGAAAGCCAATATAACTCGGCCATTACGCTCACTCTAAAAATAATAACAGGAATTGGAGATTTTGCTTAAATTTATGGCTTTTCAATGATATTGCCAAAAGTGCACAGTCTCCATTAATTAACGTCCATAGTGCTCTCGACATGCTCAGCTCTGCCAAAATTCTGTCTTCACTCAATCTAAAATCTTGCTACTGGCAATTCCTGGTAAAACAAGCGGACTGACACAAAACTGTTTTCACCTCATCCAATGAAAGGAGATTTCAATTTAATGCTGTGCTATTTTGACTGAAATTTGCCCTTTCGACATTTCAAAACATGATGGTGCACAACTTGGATGGACTTGTAGGAAAGTTTACCATGTCATATCTTGATGTCATTATCTGGTATAATATTTGGGAATATCACACTTAGAACTTGTCCTTGAACATCTCACTTTGGATGGACTATCTAGTGCTCCACAAAAATGTATAATTGGCAAAACAACCATATATTTCCTTGGCCAGCTTGTTAATTCAGACTGAAACCAGCCCAGCCCGGAGCAAATTTGGCTCATTTAAAATTACCAGCAACTGAAAAAACAAAAACAAATAAGAAAAGTCTTTGTATTTATTAACTGGTTACATCAGTACATACCAGATTTTGCAATAATTACCATAAACTTCACATAACGGTTATCGCCACAGTGCCACTTTCAGTGGGTACCATAAGCTGAGAAAGCTTCCCAAGAAATCAAATACTGCTTCAGTTAGTGTCACGCTCGCACGTCGCGACCCATTGCAACCTATCTACCAGTAAACTAAAGTGAACCAAGACGGACTCATCACCGTACTTTGCCAGCTACATAATAATGGTGAACACCACATTATTCATCATAGTAGTGACAAGTTTGGGCCTACAGAAAGAAGATACTATATAAGTGAGCGAGAATGCTTGGAAATCATCTGAGCATGTGTACCTGGAGTACCAACGGTTTACATTCGGAACAGGCAACTGCTGTCTGCAATGGCTACACATAATGCGAGAAAGCTAAAGCAAGCTGACTCATTAATCAATGCTACTGCAATCATATGACTTTACCATTGAGCACGTGCCATGATAAGAGAATGAGCTCGCAGACACACACTCCAGGTCACTGCACCTTGACGTCATCACCAAGGATGAAGACAAATGGGAAACTGTATTATCACCTGGAAACAAAGTAAAATAACCCAGGCAGTTCAGCCACTCCAGAGTTCGGCAGAGCCAGTGACAAAATTCCAGCTGCAGTTACAACTGATTATGTGTATCACCAAGTACTAGCAGCACAAAACACATCGGCTCACATTGCTATCCACCACAAGTGCAGTCACTGATCAGCCACTGTGAGTGTAGTCATTGATCAGTTGTGAATGATTGAGCATCGCTTCGAGTGTCAACCACCCAGCTGCAAGGACGTTTAGAAACTTTGTGTCCGCTGAAACACAAGAGTTAATCTTCCAATTCACACATGACAGTTGCTTCAAAGCACTGCACACAGATGATGTACAGTAACAGCAGCCGCACTTGCCAAAAAAAGCCTTTGAGATAATTTCCCTTGACTTTATGGGTCCATATCCACATTCTAAAAATGAGAAATGGTTTATTCTTGTAGTTACCAACCTTATATCACATTGGATGGAAGCTTACATCCTGCCTAGTGCATGGGTAAGGAATACTGACTGCCAAGACACTTACAGCTGACTTTTTCCCATGCTGTGGCTACCCAAAACTTTGCTCTCAGTCAACACAGTGCAATTCACTGAAAAAAAGGGCCATGATTTGTGTAATACGTGGCAAGTACACCAACACACGACAGCTCAGTATCGCCTGCGTGCAAATCCTACTGAAAGAAGGAATCAGAATATTAAGAAATAATTACGCCTGCACATTGGAGATGACCATAGCAGCTGGGTAGAACACTTGCCTGCTATGTTACTTTTTTTATGTAATAGAGTAAATGTAGCTACCGGCAAGTTACCATCCGAGGTTATACTAGGTCACTGTTTCACGCTGCCACGCAAGCCCACATGTATTGGCCAGGATGTGAGCTAAGAACCACCCAATAGCAAAATGTTATGCCGTAAACAAGGGGGGAGAGAGAGAGAGAGAGAGGAAGGAAGGAAGAAAGAAAGAAAGAGAGAAAAAAAAGAGGTTCGTGCACCAGAGGAAAAAAGTATTTCTGTGCCAAGTTGAGAGCAAAATTCTTTCTTAAAGAAGTTGGATAAAACAATGTATTTAGTGTGCCTTGGCCCAAGACAGTGTGTGAAGATACTCAGGGATGACTATGCCTAACAACTGGCAATAAAAGTAACCTGCTTAGCGTGAGCATCGCGCTGTTAGACTTCAACCCAGCCTCTGCTGTCACAACTCTCTCAGAGGTTGTACATCTTCCTCGCCCACTACTGACAATGCCGCACTCCTGCAGTGATGCCCAGTTGCCTGATACCGTGACACCCTCAAGGATGCCTGATGAGCCAATAGGGGAAGGGAGCGGGGATATTAGTCACCTAATTGACCTGTTCATAGCACCAGCAGTGGACGAACGCAAGAAGTGTGTCTTGACACCCAGCATAGCAATGCCAAATTGAGCTGTAACAAGTGATCCATCCAAGCTGCTCATCGATTTTGGCGATGAGAAACTTGCCGATGTGAACATCCCACCACCCTCTCCACCGCCCACTGCTGCTCGCACTACTGGAGCTTCCTCCAAGTGTGGCTCGTGTAAGCACAGTGAGAGAGCAAGTAGCCTGTCATCCGGAGTACCTCCACCCCACCCTTGCTGATTCCAGAAACACCTCAGAATTCCTACAATTCAAAATGCTTGCGAGAGAGACTTAATGCCACAAACGTTCAACCATGATCCTGAGACTAAACTTCATGCCTACCCAAGCAGATGGAAAGGCTGCCATCCATTTTTCCATTCTCAGAACCTGTATTCATCTTTACTTCACTTAACATGTAGTTACTCCTTTCCAATACCGTCACCCTCGCCAAGTTGCTCGGATTTCGTTTACAACTAAAACATCCATCTTTAGTTGCTCAAATTGACAATTATTGTGCCTGGATCTATTTGTATAGCTGTGACTTTTTTTGTAAGCTTAAATTAAAATGGTAGATGTGTGCTCATAATTATTTAAAACATTGCAGTTATCACTGTATTATGTACTAGTTTAACATAGTTCTTAAGTGGGGCTTCTTGAAAATAATATTCACATTTGAATATATTCTACTTAGAAATTCAGAATAAACATTATTTTGTAACAGTTGAAAATAAATTTAAAAAAGAAAAGGTGTGTGTGTGTGTGTGTGTGTATATATATNTTCCAATAATATAGAAAATGTATTATTTGTCAAGTTCCAATTGTAGCCTACAATACTAGTATATGATATGCATGGTTCAAATGTTACATGTTATGTTGCTGAAGTATTGGATTGAAATTTGAAAAAACCACCTCTTGGTTATATAAAGTGTGCCCACCCAGTAAAACCCTGTTCTAATTACACGTTGCTCAGAATACTGAGGTCATACCCATATGATGAAAACATTGCTTCACGTTTCCATGAAGTCACATGTAGATTCACATATCTCTATATGAAAACATAATCACGACCTCCAATGGCTTATGAAATAAGATATACTTTTCAATTTTATCCTTGGCCAGCACCCCTCTGGGGAAGTATAAAGATTACATGCAGGTGCAGCAGGTTGACATTGTAGAGAGTCTTCACATATACTATAAGGACACACAGCTCGTTACGTGAAACACAGGGACTTTGTCAGTTGCTTTAATAACAGCGGACTCCAATAAAAGACATGTGAACCATGAAGTCTTTTCACCTGAATCTTGAAGTCTGCAAGTCTTTTGTATTCATCATGAATAACAAGCTTTTACTTTCTCAGTGAACATCACACTATAAGTCTCCTGTTGCCAGCCACGTGACAACAGGAGTCTTACTACTTACATCAACTAGATGTTCAGATGCCGCTCGTCATAAGTTATGCAACACATGTAACTTAAGTTCAGTGATATTTCCAAGTTAAACTGGCTAGCCACAGGTGAAATAAGGAGATCTCAGTTTATTTAAGGTGATCATAAAAGTAATCTCACATGGTTAAATAAGTACACGATACTCCTGCAGAAGTAGTAATGTATTGTTGTTATTATAACATCTGTTTGTGTCATGGCATATCATTAATATGCCTTTGTTAGTCCACATTTGAATCCTGGAGCTCATGAAAATTCCAGTGTTCCAAACATTGAAAAACTGGGGTGGTAATTTTGAAAAAAAGTATATAATTTAATTGCTGCAGTAAATACAAGAATAATTTATTTTAATAAAAACGTTTGCTAATAAAGTAAGTTAATTGAAAAATTTTGCAGAGTGGGTTGGAAAACATATTTGTGATCTTTTTCTAAACTGATCAAAAATAACTTTAAAGTAACAAAGTAAGTGTCAAAAATTGAATTTTAACCCTTTAAGGAAGTAAAAGTGGCAAATTGTGAGATATAGTAGTGTATTATTAAAAAGGCACAAAACTACCAGAGTTATACTCCTTTACACTTCATCATATAACCACTTATTTAACATGTTTCAGCAGGGTGTAAGGTATAATAACCTTAACAGCTCTTTCTGGCCTGCAAAGTTTTAGTAGTCTGAGGAAAGTACCTTGGAATGCAAATTACCTTTAAACTATGTACAAATTGTTCAGGCAATGCAAAATCCAACTCTACAAGATATGGTAACAGTGCCAATTTAAGATTATTGTCAGGATAGAAGGAATGAGGACGACAAAGACTGAGAACATCATGGATATCAGTATCATGAGGTTGAGAAGTTTAAATGTTATCAATTTCCATAACAAGAGAATCATTTAATGTATGTTGAATTTTGTCCAGAATATTATTGAAAGACTTGGAGCTTAATAGTGGAAACTTATTTTGCCAGGAATGCTAGTTTTGAAATCATGCTTCAAGTAAAACAAAATTCGAACATTGCACTACATTACACTTCATAAAAACATATCATACTGAGGTTTAATATGAAATAATGGTTTTAATATACTGATATGGCTTGAGGTATGGATACTCTGAGAAGGTGGTGTGGTACGATGCAGTGGGAAAAGAGGCTGCAGTAACATGAAGAATTTTGGTAGGAAGGACAAGATGTAAGCTGGGACCCTCCCAGCTGCCCATGAAGTCTTAAGGAGTGGGTGCCAACTTGCTGGTTAGCTTGAACAAAAGTGTGGCCTCCCAGGGTTTTATTAATAGGCCTGTGTCAATGTTCTTCACATGCATGCTGTCAGGGGAAATGTGTGATGTAGATGAACATTTGGTAGTGGGGGGGGGNTGTCAGGGCCCCTCTATGCACTTGTGTGATGAGTACAATCAGTAGCTAGTCAGGCCTTAATTAAAAGGGATGAGTATATCGCCTGTAGATGGCCAGGTCCTGAGTGACTGGGTAATTAAGTAAATCAACACACTTAGAGGTACATTGTAATATATTATTTGAAGAGGACATGGCATACACGCCTGCCATAGGCAGACATATGGAACAAATGCCTAGAAGGTGAAAGAATCGAGTGGATTTAACCTTCAGGGCAATATAAGTTTGATTGGTGGAAGGAGGAGGGGGGGGGGGTACAAGCAACTGAAAAGCTTCCATTTAGACTACAGGAAGAAAAAGGAGAATATCATTAAAAGTAAAATGTTCAGTAGAGCAAATTTAACGTTCAAAACTTTTCCAGTAATATATAGGATGACTCACCTAAAACCTGCACCTCAAATATCTCTGGTATGAAAGGTGCTATTGAATTGCTGGTTTCACAGAATTGAAGTTTAGACAAGGGTTCATAATTGCAGCCCAGACACAGATTTTAATAATTATTATAGTGTGTATTTCTTGCACAAAGATACATTTTCTCAAATGGAACAATTCCTATTCATATCAAGAAAATAAAACTAGAGGAAAGAAAAATGTCAGTGTTTTTTTTGCAGGATTCTAGAGCAATTAGTTTACTTGCTATCGTAATATGACAGTGTTAAGTGCCTTTAGTTGTCTGTTCCATTTAACTGTACCATTTATCAGCACACTCTTAAGAAACACAAAAATGAATTTAAAAATTCTGTGAATTCTGAAGAAGAAAGAGAAAGCTATCCTTTGTAGTATTAGTAAATACCATCTTCCAGCCGGTCCTATGTCTAGGTAGTATGAACTATCACAAAGTACTGATAAAGAGGTCCAAATGCAACACACATACGAACATTGTAGTCTAGTAACTAAGCATTTAAATGGAGCAGATAACTATCTGTATTTAAAAGTGTCATATTACGGTAGCATGTAAACTGCTTGCACTAGAATCCTGCAAAAAACACCAGTGACATTCTAATTTTCTCCAGTTTCATTTTCTTGATATGAATAGGCATTATTCAATTCGAAAAAGTGTACCTTTGTGCAAGAAATACACATTCTAATACTTATTAAAATCTGTGTCTGGGCTGCAATTATGAGCCCTTGTCTAAACTTCAATTCTGTGAAATCAGCACATCAATAGCACCTTTCATACCCAAAATATTTGTGGTGCAATTTTAGGTAAGCCATTCTGAAGTTTAATATGTTGTGTATATATTAGTGTAGTAACACAATATTTTTAATAAATTTTTAAATTAAATTTTAAAATTAAATAAATTTTAAAATTAAAAAAATTCAATGCTGCCTAGTTACGTAACATTGCAGAACAAAAAGATGTATGTCATGATTTTCATATCTCAAACTAGAGAATGAAAAATGGTTGTTACATTGTGAGTATTTATTCTTGTGTCGTAGTTTTCATTTGGAATTAAATAAGTGTGTCATTCACTTTTTATGAAGTCACCAAAATTGTTACTCATTGTTGCAAGGAAAAGAACAGCTGCATGTATCATCTAATTTTGGTTACTGCGAGTATTCTTGGTAGACTTTCGGGTGCAGTGAGGAACTCCTTGTATTTCATCATTGCTTCAGGGTCTACAAATTTTGATAGTTTCTGTAGATCTAGATATTTCTCTGTAGATATTGGAATCAAGCCTAAAACAGTATTTAAGGTGCATTAGTTTTCTTAAAATGGTTTTGGGGCCACGGTGGCTGAGCGGTTAGACTGCTTGCCTCCCACCAAGGTGAACCTGGTTCAATCCCTGGCTGGGCTCTCCTGGATTTTCGCAAGTGGGAATCGTCCTGGGCCATGCCGCTGGTCTGCATGTTTTCTCTGGGATCTCCTGTTTCCCCAGCTTTTGTATCCCAGTGCTGCTCCATTCTCCCCTCATTTCACCCTCATCAGCTCTCAAGACCTCGCTGTTTAAGAGTCACCTAAATCTCTCAGCTCACCTTAAAATGACTTTGCTGAAACTTTTCAATATGCATTATGCTAAAGGTATGCTGTGTAGGCCTACTTTAGTTCACCTTTCCCAAGAGGTGTATTAATTTTTACAAAACTAAATCTCGTTTGGCTATTTTCAACACTGTGTAAAACCGTACACTACATTATGCCACTTTCGGTATTAGTGATTTTATTGCATTGATTATATAGTGTCTTGGACTGTGAAAGGAAAACTGAAATGTATAGACGTTGTGGTAGAAATAATTCTCCACTTTTGAAATTGGTTCCTGGAGGCATACCACATTGCCAGATCATGGAGGTTTCTCATTATCCATTATATGTATGTCTGTGTTCTACCATACATGGGTGGTGTGCTGAGAATACTATTTCCTATATTGGTTGTGAAGGGAAAGGGTACTACTTCACAAATTTGGTGTCAGGATAATCTGACCAATTTCATAGTTGTGCTTGGTCGATGTCAACTATCTTAAATGGTCCGGCTTCTGTTGAGCATTCTCTGAATTTCATCTATCCAGTCCTGTAGTACCTCAAACCTCCTCTTCTGGTTGATCAGAGCCATATTTCAGTAGTATTACTCCCAAATGGGAAATTTAACCTTTTAACCTCCTGGTATCTGTGACAACATAATATAGATATCTGAACTTTGTATAGTTCTTGTTTTGTACATAACAAGAATCGCAAAATATTTCAAGGCTCCTCACCTCAACTTGTAGCATATTAAAAATGAAATAATGCAACATAGAAACGACTTCTGCAGCTCCCTTCTTCCCGATTACTTCAGTGTAAAAGTAGAATATAGCTTCACCTGCTGATAGTACATTAATATTGTATTATTAAAAAGACAATTGCCTGCAATAGTAAACATCAATAATGGCAATGTTTGTAACAGGGAGATTCTTCTTAAAGTCTATCAAAATATTTTCCGTAGTCTTAGATTGGGATGCTTTTGCCCTGGATGCTGTTTTCCTGGAGTAGAAGACCTGTGCTTTCCTCGTGTGCAGTTCATTGTCAATTTTTAGCTGCTGTATTTCTCTCTCCTTATTTGTTTGTTCTTCTGAAGTAGCTCGAAGCTTTGCTAATTCCTTCTCTAGTGTTTGAAACTTTGCTAGACGCTCATCACATGCACTGCATGTATCGGATCATGGGTAACCAGATGACATATGGAATTTGGTCCTGAAAATGGATCTGAAATTAAATATTCACATGACACCTTGGGGTGGCCTTCTGCCATATACAGCTGGTACATTTTCTTGATGGTTAGATATTCAGGTAAATATATTTTAAAATCTTACTTATACTGTAGTGACTTTTCCTCGCTTTGAATGATGCTGTATGTGTAGTAACTGCAAGTTGTGTTTCTCTTGGAATTGCTTTGCAGCATTTTCCGTACTTCCCATGCTTGTCCTTGGGAGATTTACTAGTTTACTTTAGACACTTCTGAACTGTAAAAATTTGTGGTAATTATTAAGTTTAGGGGCTTTTCTATAAACCCCCTCACCCCAAAGTGGTATATTTCCACTCTACTAATCACGTAGAACACGAATATACTAGGGGCATAGCTTTAAAATAAGTACAACATATTTTTAAAAATTGAACAAAATTGTGAAATGACTGTTCAGACAGTTTGTTTACGTTTGTGAACAAAACGTCCTAGACCAACAAAAGTTGCATTAACGGGTTCTGCACAGCTTACCTTGTTCATATTCAAGACGGCGTAATGTTAAAATAAGTCTGCTTTACCTTGGCTTTCTGCAGTACCGATAATCAATTACAGCTGATAGGTACTATATAAAATTGCAACAATTAAAGTGAGGTGTTTGAAATTCTGTGGCAGTGGTGTATGTGAATTTAACTAAAAAATTTGGTAAACAGTAGAATCCCGATAATTCGTATTGTTAAGTGACTGAATGTTAAATATGAATTATCGAGATATTCAAATTAGCGGGATTACCAATAATCGGGAGCAAAAAAAGAAAAAATACATAATAACGAGATTAATTCCAAATTTGCATTAATATGTAATTATAAACGCGTGGCTACACATTATGTATGCATAAATCAATAATTACATCAATAAAAAACACATTAACAATGTAAGTTTAAAAAAAGTCTGTAATTTTCTTTTGGTGCAAGCCTTGCAGATGGGTATTGTCGATGGCTTTGTCAAGCATGTTCAAAGCAGAAAATACTTCATCGCCAACGTCTGATTTCGCTAAGAAATGGCGCACGTTGTTGATGTATTTTTTAGCCACTTTAGGTGTAATTGTCGGCACATCATCTTAGTCATCACCTTCACTATCAATGTCCTGAGATGGAGCAAAAATTTCGTCATAAGTTAGAATCCTAGCTACCGCTAGGCCATCGTCAAAATGGACGAACTCTTCAAACGTTGTAGAATTTTCTTCATTTTGAGGAAGACAATTCCAATTCACAGGGCATTCTAAGTCTTGTTCAGTAACTGCTGATGAACGTTCCACCTTCGTGAATCCACAGCTCGAAAACAGTTTTTTATTGTGCTTTCGCAAACACTTTGCCACACCTTGTGAGCAATGTTCTTAGTTGAAAATAAGGTGATTTTATGATCCTTCCCATCCTCGATGCTGTCAAGGAGTTGCATCACTACTTGGTAAAGGGTTTTGAACGTTTTAATTATGCCCTGGTATGGAGGCTGCAGCTTAGAAGTAGTGTTGGCAGGCAACAATAACATGTCTGAGCGGTGGGGTATTGTTGTAGGCCGTACAGTTATCCATGAAAAGTAGAATTTTTCGCTGCCTTTTTTCCATATCAGCATTCACTGATTGTATCCATTCCTTGAATAATTTGCCCGTCATCCACGCTTTTTTGTTTGCACGATATGTCATCGGAAAAGTTTTTATGATTTTAAAACATTTTGGTTTGGCTGATTTGCCTATCATGAGCGGTCTTAATTTCTCAGATCCATCCATGTTGGCAGCCAAAAATATGGTTACACGTTCTTTACTATTTTTTCCGCCATGACACTTTTCTTCCTTAAAACACATTGATCGGTCGGGGAGACACTTATAAAATAACCCCGTCTTATCGGTATTAAACATTTTTTTGGGCTCATAACAATCAATTATTTCTCCCAATTCGTCTTTCCACTCAGATCAAACATCGGCCTATACACTCGCGCTTTCCCCACTAAGCTTTTTAAATTTTATGCTGTGCCTTTTTTTAAACCTATCAAACCAACCATCACTCGCACAAAAGTCTTTCATTCCCATTTTTTCTGCGAAAACTTTTGCTTTTCCTCTTAAAATGTTTCCTCCAACTGGTACATTCTAATTCCGTGCTTGCGCAAACAAATTTTTTAAATTCTCTTCTAGTTGTCAATACTCACCAGTCTTAAAGCGCTTTACTTTGCTGTCCGATGTCTGGGAGGCGATTTTGTCCTTGTTCTTCAGAATTGATGTTATTGTGGAAGGAGGAACGTTATAACGTTTGGACACGTCAATTTGTTTATCACCACCGGCCACGGCGCTAATGATTTCTTTTTTTTTTCTCTAATGGAAATACACTTATTAGCTCTTTTCGGAGGCATGGCTAAGACTGAACTGACTAACTTTTCACTCGCTCTGCTCCTTCCTACCCTCTCATAACCCTAGGCCGGACACCAAGGCGCCTCTTAGTTCTGGGAATCACAGACACATCGCCTCACAGTCTACTCTGTGTCATTACCTTCCCTTCAAACCCTCCTACGTCCCTCAGTACCCTTCCGGTCTTTTTTACCATGCCCGAATTGCATAAATCTAGAGCTGGTGTACAGTCTAGGGTTAAAAACATTATGAGTTAACGAGATTTTTAAGTTGTAAATAAGAATTATAAGACGTTTTAATTGAGCTCGAGCACCAAAATAAATACGTATTATCGAGGGGACCGGAATGCATTGTTTTTTTTTACGAATAAAAGGGATTTTCTCAAGGGACCGGCAAATTTGCACGAATTAGCGGGATATACGAATAATCGGAATGCGAAATATCGGGATTTGACTGTAATAATAAAAAATATTAAAAAATTATACATTTGTACTGCTGTGTGTTAAACTGTTATTTAATGGTGAGACATATGCCTATCCAGATTGGCATGTAGTTATAAGTATGTCACTGGTATGTTATGGGGAGCAGGATAATCATTCTGTGTGGACCACCCTTTCTTCATGCAGTTTAAGCAGGACACCAGCCTACTGAAAGATAAAGTATCGCCTTTCCTTCTTTCATGAAAATATCTATCTCTCTTTCACCATGGAGCTATCAAATGTAATTCAAACCTCTCTATGCAAGACGATGTGTTACATGTCAAAATGTTCATGCTCTTTTTTCCTTACATGACTAATTGAATTATAGCATAATTTTATTTCAGGGGAGTTTTGATGTCTGATGCATTTAAACAAATCAATGTGTCTTGCATTGCCTATTGTGTGGTTAATGTAATTAAAGACTTTGGTTACAAGTATTCCCCAATAATGTAACATGTTCAAGGTAAAATATTTTGAGGTCTTTACTGTTAATATTGAACTTGTATTGCTTACTGCAAAGAGTGATACACATTGCACAAACCTGTCAATTTAGGTTGATAGAAAAGGCCCAAATATTTAAAAAAAACCCAACAATCTAATATGACAGAGATCCTTTTATATAAATTATTGCATCCAAAACAGCTTTTACATAAAAAAAAAGGGCTGATAAAAGCTTAAGTACAAGGATGGATCAGTAAGGTTTGTGTGATGAATCAGTTAGTAAGTTTTCCACATTAATTATTAGAGGCATTTGTTTGTGGTGAAAAATTTTGATAGATTTCGTCAATTTTAAATTCATTTATTTTGCTAAAATTTAGTGGGGAAAAAAAATGGTTTGGTAATATCAGAAAAAAAATTGTATATATTTGGTTAAAAAATGCTAGCGCTCGCACATATTTCATGTTACAACAAATTTTGGCTACTTTGGTGATGGCACAAAAATAAAATGTTTGGAAAGCATTAAAGTTGCATCTGATGTTTTCTGGGGAAAAAACCCCATCTTTTAGCAATTCAAACATTTTTTTGAGGTCACTACATTGTGAGGAGAGAGTTGCTGCTACTAGTGCACTAGAATTTTCCAAATGCTCAAGTAATTACCATCTTTTATAACAGTGCTCTACCAGAGCTATCACATTTGTATACTACCAACAAGAATACATTGATTATGCGATGAAAAGTGAAAAGGGACGAAATGCAAACAAAATTAGTATGTCACCAAGATCAGTTTATTTCCGAAACATAGCGATATCGCTTCAGCGGCGATGTTTCCGAAACATTGATTGTGTCAACTTTTCGATCCCGACTACATATTGAACCAATTTATCGAACTAGTGTCTTGAACATGTGGATTTACAACGGAAGTGTACCTATTTTGACGTGTGAAGCTGCGTGCGTTTATAGGCCCACCAGAAATATTTGATGAAAAATTAGGGGTAATTATTATTTCACGTATAGGCCGCACTGATTTTTTATATTCCTGTAAATATTGTTAAGTCATGATTCCGTATAAACATGGCGTCTATCAATGCGCACTTGTGATGCGGTGGCGGGCGTGCGAACTACGTATATTTGTCTCGTACAGCAGCGAAATGTTCTCATGTATAACATATATGGCCGAACTCCAACATGTTTACATTTTACGCGTCCGGAATGGTTATTTTGTTTATGAATGTGAGTGAACAAATTATTGCACAAGTGAAAAGCTATTTATTTTTTTTTTACTTCCTTAGAAACTAGGTTAAAATATTTAATGTGTGATCTATACAAGCTGAAATACTATGTTTTTCGCATATTTTTTTGTGTGTTTTGTTGTTTTTCACGAGGTATGTTATTTTTTTCGAAGAACTGTGTATTTCGTGTTTATTTCACGATTATGCGCGCCACGAGAAACAGGTGTGTCTATTAATTATTTATTGTATGCTAAGGGAATTAATTTTTTTACATTTACATACTTTGCATGGTCTGCTTTACCTTGGCTTTCTGCAGTACCGATAATCAATTACAGCTGATAGGTACTATATAAAATTGCAACAATTAAAGTGAGGTGTTTGAAATTCTGTGGCAGTGGTGTATGTGAATTTAACTAAAAAATTTGGTAAACTTTCTCCATTTCCAAAGTAGATTATGGGGTAAAGCAACCAAAGGTAAAATGATTTCCACATAAAAAGGAGCTCAACTGAGAAACAAATGTATAAAGGAATAATAAAAAGCCATTATTATGTAAAGATTTATAAAAAAAAGTTAAAAAAAAAACAAATTTCAACCCAAAAAATGCAAAGAATGTGCAAAAATAAACACAAAATTTCCACAAGTAATTATAAAAAAAATACTATAAACAGTATCAATATAAAAACATAAAAAAAACCTCAACAACAGACAGAAAAAACAACTTTTGTCTCAAAAAGAATATCCCAGTCCTTAATTTATCAACTAAAATATATAATAAGCAAGAGTATTAAAAAACAGAAAGAATAAAGAAGCACCGAATTGAGGATCAAGAAAAATTATCCAACAAAGAAAATATAAAACACAATTGCAGGCTCGATTAGCTCAAGAAAATCATTAGTGAGAGGATCAAAAAAAAATAATTCAGTCGAAAAAAATGCAACACAAACAGAGAATACATAAATAAAAAAATGAGTGAATCATCAAAAGAAAAATTAACACAATTTGTACAATTTTTCATAAGCTGCATTTGCTCCCATCTTCAGGTGATACAATTTTTTTTCTATACCTACCCTAAAGCTAAGAGGAGAGTCNAGGTATGCTGAAAATATACCAACTACGGGACATGTGCATCATGGCTTTTCTAGGATTTTTGCGAGGGAGGGGGGAAACTTGCATGGATACTGTATAAAACCCTTTGACAGGAAAGAATTCTAAAATAGCATGCAATTTATGAAGTAGAAAATAGGTTTCTACTAGAACAGGGGAGGGGAAAGATGTTAGAAACTCTAGAAAAAAAATTGGTAAGGGAAGGAGGGCGTTTATTTATTTGGTTTGTGCTGGTGTTATTTGTAACCAGGGGGTGAGAGTACAAAACCCTTGGAGGAGAGGGAGTGTACGATTGAACACCTCCCTCCCCATGTCCCCAGTATACATGAAACAGAAAAAGAGAGAGTAGGAAGGAAAGAGGTAAGAGGCTTTTTAAGCAGACAACCTACCACAGGCACAGGTGTATAGTTATGTGCCAGAGAGCACTTTACATTACCATGGATGGGTAGCTGCAATATGCCATATGTAGTGTACCACCCACCCCCTGCGGCACTATTACCCTGTGTTGCACAAAATATTGAATCTTGATTACCTAAGTGTTGTATCTTGAAGGCTTTAGGAAAAATCCAAGTCTCTTGAAGTATGTAGTTGAAATATAACACTATAATCGCCCAATACAGAGCCATGTGGCATATGGCACACAGTGTTTGCTGTGTGTTGTATGTGTGCATAGTGTGTGTAGTGTTAAATGTACTGGGATGTATATTTGTGCATGCAGACATAACAGGTGTTAGCTGTGGGAATGTGAGAGGCTAAATCACTATGGCTCTCTGTGTGCCAGTAGTGATTGGTGTGTGTTGTGGGTCATAATTTCCCAGAGCTCTTAATTAGTGGATTTGTGGAATCCTAGGTAAAAGCATAGAATTTTTCAGCTATGTCCTTAGCAACCCTTAGTAGCATTAGCTGCTGGAGTTCCAAGTGTAACTTGCAAGTACGTATACATTGTGGAACAGGACAGCAATTTTGAGGCATTTATTTTTCACTTTTAGCTGGTTATTATACAAATTCATGCAGTAAGCCCAGACTGGGGCTGCGTAAAGCAGTATGGTTTTTATTAGGGATTTATACAGAATAATCCCTTAATTTGTTGGGAGGCCACCTTTTAAATAAAAGAGTCTATTGATTGCTTGGTTGGCCTTTACAGTAACAGCATCACCATGCCAGCCCTTTGTCTGTGTTTACACTGATATACCTAACTCACATGAGATATCTTCCTGGAATAATATGAGCCAGGGTAAGTTTGGGGAGTTGGTGTAAACATTACAGCTTCTCATTTTGCTATATTTTCTTTCACCATTTACTGAAATATGTTTCTAATACAGTCAAATTTAGATTAGCCAAGGTAATGGATGGGAGAAAGAGTGCAATAAATCAAAATCATTGTTAACTTAAAAATAGATCTATAAGCATACATTCCTAATGCAAAAATTATATCATATTTCATTTAGTTAACTGTGTGCACTAAGTGTACGCCTCTGACTAAAATATTACACGTCTTATTGATGAAATATATTTTATTCTTAGTAGATTTATATATTAACAGCAAAATGATACCCCAGTTGTGCATAAACAACCACACTGGACTGTTGTGCTGTACATAGGCCGAACACAATGTGCAATTGAGTCCCGTGTTTACCTTTCCTACTGGGATTTTATACTAATACACTAATAATATTTTAGAAGGCAGAAATTTTCTATTCAAAATTATACTCCAGATCTTTAGCAGTATGTTCACAGATAATGGAAAATCTTTAGAAAAATCACAGCACAGCATAAACAAATGAGACTTCAGGAGCGAAGACCATTTTGAAATATACAGTCACAAGATAGTAAGACATGGGTTGATATTTAAATTAATTTTAATTGGTGAACGTGGTGTGATTAAAATTAAGATACACCAGCTTTTTTAAAAGAGAAAAATAAGTAGCTTAAATTGATACTATCTAAGGGGTAAATATCCCCACCATCTTGGATTTATGTATATTTCTCCATAACTTAATTTCCCCATTCATTATTTAAAAACCAAGCTTGTCAAGGCACAAGGAACATCTTAACAGTTATTTCAAAATCCAACTTAGGATTCTCACATGATTTGTTTCACATTTGTAACAGTAGTCTTAAGGTTACCTCATTATTTAAGGTGGCTGTCTGGGTAGGCCGCCAAACAGTGTGCAGAGCTTTAGCAGAAAACGTTTTATTAAAAAACCGTCCAAAGTGTCTGAGTGAGATCTGCTTACATAATCATGTAAGAAACATTACGTGTCCATTTCTCTCTAAAGCAAGTTTTTGCGATAGTGAAAACAGCTCAAACGGGTGTTTTCACGGTAATTTTTATGTATGAACATTGTGGTACAAAACATTGAAAAAGGAATAGGGACGTGCATCAAACCTTTATTATTATTATTATTATTATTATTATTATTATTATTATGTCATAAAATAGTAGGGTCTCAGCTGAAAGTCTCATAAAGACGTGTTATCGATGGCAAGACTGCACTCTAGTTTAGTGCTTTGTGCATGGAGGTGATTAGAGTTGATGCACATGACTCAGTCACCCCTAGCATGCCCATGCTTTCAGGCCTCAGATGTGCCAAATTCCTTCAACCATGCGGCCACATTAATAATTTCTGTTCCACATGGGAAAATATTGATGTTTCTGAAACCATACAAAATTAAAAAATTCTGTTAAGTAGTCCTCTATGTCATGACAAGCTTTGATTTTTAATGTCCGGTTATGAAGTTTGACTATGAAAGTATATAAAAAAATCAAAGCTGGGATACTGTCCCCGTAAGGGTGCTGCCTAGTATAGGACCGGCTGAGAGTAGGATAGGGTTGTACATGTTAAATGATTTTTGGTGTGCGTAAGTTAGCCTTTCACAATATAACTTTCAAACAAAAAAACACTTTGTGTCCTTTGAACAGAATAACTGTGCTACAAGTGTCCCAAATTTCTTTCCTGCCTCCCAGGTACGTTAGGCGAGCCACCCCCTTCAGCCTTATGTGTAAAAGATATCCCGAACACAAACAACAAGGGAAGGATTTATCAAATTTAAGGAAAATCAAATCCTGTAGACCATTGTTTCCCAAACTTAAAATTTTAACTGTATGAGGTATAAGTACATTTATTGTACCATTCTTTTTTTTTCTTTTAAACATATTGAATATAAAAAAAATAAGGATGTACACAATCATCACACTAGAAATGCAATTAGGTATCTTATTCCCACCCACTGAACTAATAAATTTAAAATAAATCCAAATTATATGGGAATAAAACTTACAAACTAATTACTTAGTGACCTTTCAATATCTGATACAGTAGAAGTCATAAGTTATTTCAAAATCAATTGAAGAAATTCCTAATTATCCTTGTTCCTTATTCTATAGATGAATATCATAACTTGTAAAAATAGTTGTCAATATATGTTGTTTTTGCTGTTTATATATATGTAATAAGGGTGTTCTTGGAAATGTCATGTTGTTATA
Organism: Clitarchus hookeri; assembly: GCA_002778355.1. Lineage (NCBI taxonomy): Eukaryota > Metazoa > Arthropoda > Insecta > Phasmatodea > Phasmatidae > Clitarchus > Clitarchus hookeri. Next base: position 1,287,819 of record NQII01000040.1, read on the forward strand.
ACATTGTTGAGTGTGTGTATTTATTGTCTAAATCTACTAAATTGGCCAATCCATTGTAATTTGTTTTACATCAATTGGATAATGAAAATAAATAAAAATTAATAAAAATCAAGAAAGGAAGTACTAATGTAGATTCATGGTTTCGTTAAGTGCATGTGCAGTAAACTAGCACACATGCAGAGCATGTAACAATTTGCTTTCCTACAAAAAAGTATTCAGAAAGGTTTGTAGTTATTAAGATAACATGGACCGGTTATACATATGCATTCTAACTAATAAAAAAAACAGAAATTTTGGGGAAAGTCCTGTTTATTTTTGGGCTCGTCATGCTTGTGAGTTACATGCTTACTAAATTAATAAGTTATTCTTTGAATAAATAGACCAATAAATTACACAATAAACTATCATCTCAAAATTCTATAACAAATAATATCAACAGTTATGATTCAAGCAAAGTTCAGGAAGACCATTTATTATTTTTCTTTTTTAATATTACTTTTATTTTTCTTTATTTACTTTACTGGGGTACCCTGCGTGCAAACAAGTGAAAAAAAAAACGTGCTGTCCATTAAAATTTGCAAGATATTTAAAAAACATGCTAAGTATAAATTTTTTATGAGATTCTAGTAAACATGCGATTCATTACAAAGGATGATATGCCTTTTTCTGTATTAAAAATAATTCATGCAATCATGCAAGAATTAGCATTTATTCAAAATAAAGGTTTGTTATCTCATTTTTGTAGGCCAGAAGATCATTGCCACAAAAAGCAGTACTCTGCTACTAAGGCAGGCACATTGTAGTGTAGGAAACACCAGTGGGCTATTTCATAAAATACAAGTCTACAAGTTACAAGTTAATTTACCTGTAAGTTGTAAGAAAAGAACAGAAAGCTGTTTCATAAACCTACAAGTACAAGACTTCTAGCTACAAGTAAATTCTTACAAGTTACAAGTGATTTTTACAAGTACTTGTAAAGTTTGGTTTCATAAAGAGACTTGTAACTTAGAAGGACTTCTAACTTGTAACGTAGATCCTATTATTATCAATACCTACGTAAACTACTCTACAAGTATGGTTTTAAAATATTTTATGAGTTGGATAATAATGAAGAGTGTTTTTTTTGTAAACAGTTATCATAGTGTGCATGTGTGAAAACAATAGATCTCATTTTCACGGATTCAGATGAAGATATGGAGGAACAAAATTTTGGGTTATGAGGCGAGCACATAATTTCAAACCGAGAGTGAATATGAGGTTTGTTTCATTATTTGAATTTAATGAAAGGTTCCGTATGAGTTCTGTTAAACTGGAAACACTATTGCTGGAAACGGGTCATCATTTGAAGCACCCCACTCTTTGAAACAAAGCAAAGGAACAAATGCCAGTTTCACTGAACTGGTTGGGAAACAAAGGCCAGTATCACTGTGTTGGTGATATGGATGGTATTTCAAAAGCTACTGTACTTCGATACGTGAAAGTATTTGTAAATGCAGTCAATATCACTCTCTTTCCAAATGTAGTTAAATGGCCCGACAACGTCGAAAAGGTAGTACAGCAGTTCCATGCAATATCTGGGATGCCTCAAGTATGTGGCTGTGAGGACGGAACAGTGATACCCATGGATGTACCTAATGTGTATGAAGACTATTATGTTGATCGCAATGGCAACCACTCCATTAACTATATGGTTATATATGGTCCTACCCATAAATTTTACTATGTCAGTGCATACTGGCCAGGAAGTGTCTATGATTGAAGGGTATTAAGGAATAGTACTCTCTGCCACAGATTTGACATAGGCTGGCGACCTTATCCGAATACAGTACTTCTTGGTGACTCTTGCTATCCTCTGAAAGAATGGTTAATTGTGCCAGCACGCAACCAACTGCCAACCCCCACAGTTAATAGTTTCAATTGGGCTCATAAACGTACGAGGAGGATAGTAGAAAATTCTCTAGGAATCTTAAAATAAAAATATTCCTGCTTAAATTATCAGAGTACAACCTACATTTGTAGCCAATATCTTTAAGTGTTGTGTTGCATTGTGCAACTTTTCAAGAGACTCGCATGCAGATGTTTGCCTTCCCGAGGCTGAAAACGAAGAAGGAAGTATTGAAGGTCCAGCTTTTGAGGAAGATGGTCCAATTTTACTGGCAGCACTTGCAAAACAGCAACAGCTATTTAATTATTTTAGATAGGTAGTACAAAAGCCTCTACTTTTCATGGCTGCAAACTTTATAATAAATGACCTAACACTCTTAGGTATAATCCCAATACAAAACTTATCCAGAAAAAATCTAAACAAATTATGTTTGATCAACTCAGGTCTTGGGATTGTGTAATGTGGCTTGACAAATTAAATAAATATAAAAACAAATAAAAGATGTTTGGGACATATTTATTACAATTAACATTTTAAGATTTAAATATAACTATATTTCACGAAATGAGGATACAAAAGTAAATCAGAAACTAGATGCAAGATACATTCGATTAGCCTAGGTTAAACAGTGTTAAGTATAACTGCTTCATTTTGAACAATAGCATCTGAATCAACTACAGTGTACGATGCAATTTGTTTGTCACTCTCACAGATATATCAGCAGTGAATTGTGATTTCGGAATGCAAAGCTCCTGTTCCAACTTCAAAATTACAAGTTTAGTTTTATAATTTTGTAATGTCAAATGTTCAATTTGTAACTTTCGTTTTGCAACAAGAAAGTCTTCATTGACAGCTGGAACTTGAGGTTTGGAATACTTCTTTTGTCTCATCGTGAACTCTGTAAAATTGTAACACTTTGTAAGACAAAGAGTTTAATTTACCACATTTTGAGCAAGTATAATCAATAAAAAGTCTGTGAAAAATTGTCTTTACAAACCTTGGATATTATACTGTGTGCCCAAGATGCAAATATATTGAAATATTGTATTTCAAAGCAAATTTCATTGAATTTTATAAGTAGCCTACCTTTGCTTGTACTTGGTGTGTCATTTGAAGTAAGCTTATTGACATTTGCCTCTTCCTCAGTGTATGCTAATACTGGAATGATTGTATCCCCATTTTCTTGAGTACCTGTAGCAGCCACAGGGAAAGTGTCTGACACTGACTGCCACATTTCTGGTACTCCTAATGAAGTAACCACAAGAGAGACTTTTCCAACTATGTCAATAATGACATGATCAACATCATTAAACTTGCAGCTAGTTCGTCCCACACTTCCTGTTTTCTGCCTGTTGTCAAGCTTCATCTAGAAAATTACAAAAGACAGCTTTATTCACAATTACACATTTAAATACTGACATTTGTTGAATATATTATTTTTACTTGTAAATGCATTTGTCTCCTATAATTCTGAACATAACCTCAATTTTGTCAACACTAAAAAATTTTTTTTTTTTTTAATGTTTACTATAAGTTACTTACCAATGTGCCCTTCTTCCAATTTTGCCACAGCACGTCCTCGAAATATGTCCAGTTCTTGTGTTGTGGCAAGATACCCTGAGATTTTGCAAAATTTGCAACTTCATTCCACACCCTTTGCTTATTATCTTTGGTTAATCTATCTGAAAATGCTGCAAACAGCATCTCTTTATTTTCTTTAATTTTTTGTAAAACCGAAAGTTTTCAATGCAACTGAGATTGCCTTGAGCTCATTTTATGAATGCCTAACGTATAATTACAAATATGGAATACTTCACCACTTAAAAACAAAAGCAAGCTGACTTTTAAATCTGTTCTTACAAGTGCACCAACATTTACAAGTCTACAAGTTTTCTTTCTGAAACAATTTTCCTACACGCTTATAAAATATTCTCTTGTAACTTGTAGACTTGTAGTTTTATGAAATAGGCCGCTGATGTCTGGCCCGTACTCGCCAACCTCCTATTTAGACAAATTCCAACTAGTAAGATTTTAGGTTAAGGTAAACACACAGGCCGGCACAAGTTACAACTACTATAATTAAATTTTACTTTTGCGAAGCAGATCCAGAAACCATAACTACGCCATGAACGGTACTGAATTTTTGCAGAACACATTGAGTTAGTACATCACATGATGGCTGCTAATAAAATGACACAAAAAGGTTTATCTTGCACATTCTCATCTTTATCACAGATTAAGATGCATGATTGTGATGAACCACACAGATATCAGCTACACATACATTCACTAGTATAAAACAGTGAAACTTGTGCTATGTAGAACTAAGGTTACACTGCTTTATGAAAATTAATAAAGTTGAAAAGAGGCTATGTTTTGTTTAGTTATTATAGATGATAATTGCAAACCTTTGTTTTATTCTGATGGAAGATTATACATTGGCAAAGAAAAATATTACTTTGTCATACAATAAGTTTGAACACAAGTGTCACCAATGTGACAGAATTCAATTTGTCATGCAATAAAGCTCCATTACAAATGTCAGTTACACAGTTTCTTAGATAATAACGACTAAAGTTACATAGAGATTTACTAAATTGCTTGCTGTTACAACTTCATAATCTTTTAATTTAGAAAATGTTTTACATTTAAAATTGTTATATAAATATATTCTGGAATAAAATAGAGTTATCCTGTATGACAGCCATTTTGTTACAAATGAGAGCAGGAGAGTGGACTGGTAAACTCCAGAAACACAATACAAACAAACAAGAAAATTTAACATTGTAAAAGAGGAATAAACATACTAATTAATCTAACTTGTGACTAAATTGGCACACAAGAAAGCAAAAACGAGTAAATTTATAAGAGTTTGTGTTTTTATGTTTTTTTTAATGCCTATATCTCTTAATTTACCTGTTTCAGGGTATTAAAAAATTTACAATAACTTTTGTAAAAATGTAATCCAGGCAAAGATGACCAAAGTGTTTTTTCTCTGAAAGCGATATTGCGAATGGTGGCTGAGAAATGCCTAAAATCATTTAACGTGTAAAACCCTTTCCTTTCACTAAGCTGGTCCTGCACTAGGCATTTGTAACATCCCACTATAAAAGAACAATAATTACAGCATACAATTAAAGCATTCATACAAACAGCATGGCAGTATGTAATAAAACTGTTAAAACATACCATATTTATGAGCAAAATGGTTGTCTTGCATAAGGGTTGCATGTATGTTTTTCAGGAGTGAATATCTTTATTTTTTCTTTGTAAGGTTTGCCTTTGCATAATGGTCACATCATAGAAATGTTTCAGTAAATATCTTTTTTCCTATTTTTGATAAAATAATAGCACTACAAAATTATGTGAATGTAAATTATTTGCTCTGTGTACTGTGTGTCTGTGCATAAACAATGCACAGCATTTACGCATCACCCTCTCTCTTCCCTTCTCAGGCAAACACTACTACATATACAAGCTGGTGTAGGAATAACGAAGGAGGGGAACAGCTAGAAAAGCCTAATTTTGTACATTGCGACGTACTTATTGTGGAGTAAAGACAGTGCAATTTTCACAACAATTTTCTTTTTTTGCAATAGAATTTTGATTTTATAGAACAATGGCCACACAAAAGAAATGTTCTTCAAGCATACAGTATAATCCACGATTTTATTAACGTGTGTATATAATAATTTATATTATCCACAAACACGTCCAGTGGACTCATCATTACAACAATGATCTGTTCTTAGTTATATCTGTCTAGAATTTTTCACTACCCTCTGTCACAGCCACTGTCATGTTTTGCTGTTGTTTTGTTCATTGTAAAGTTCTATTTGTAAGAGATGGATGGGAAGAGAAAAATATTTATTGATTGCTCACTTAAAGTGGGAAATGTAATGAGCGGAAGGGAAACGGAGACAACCAAACCAAGCCATCCTCAGCACTGTTTATTTTTAGAACTTTCCCCTGTGACCAAATGTCGGAGATGGAGGCAACCAGCCTTCGGCGAGTGGCAGTTGCCAACAACTGGCCAACAGGCACAAATCACATGTGGTATTAAATTTTAATGCTGCATTGGCATTTAAAATGCAAATATTTTTTAATATATAAGAAAGATTTATAGTATGTACTTTCAAAGAAATGGGCTTGCACTGGATACATTAACTAGCGACCAATGCTGAAATTTTTTCTTCCAGCTCAATTATCATCTTCACCTCTTTCCCCTCTTCTAATGTTGAATAACGGGGGACTGCTGAACGTGAACAGAGTTCACAAGGGCACATTTATAATACTGTCATTGATACACAGAAACAAATGTAACTATGATTATTGTGTTTAGGTCTATAAAGGATAAACTATTTATGGAAAGTAAATCCAGCCCAGTTAAGCTGCAAACCGGTTAATCTGCCCCCAGAAAATTGAGAGTTGATTGTATGTCTAGATGGTTATCTGCATACCTCACAGCTACAGTATGTGTAGGTTTTCGGAGTAGGTGTACAAAACCCTGCTTTCAGCATAGATCAGAGTTGGGCATTCCATGTTTTAGGGTACAGGTAATGATATGAGTAAAGATTGAAGAGTAGTGGACCCAGTATGTTAACTTGGAGAACACCAGCTCTTATGGTCTTTTGTGTAGAAGTGGCTCTTTCTGCTGTGATTGTGAATGTGTTTTTATCAAGGTACATGTGTAGAAACTTCATATAGCAATTGGGGAATTTTATTTTGTGAAGTTTATATATTTTCTTGGCATAGTATATGGGTCGGAAGCCTTCTCTACCTATAGGAACACTGCAGCTGTGTTCTATATTATGTACTCAGTCAGCCTTACTAACTGATGAGTGATAAAATTGTTTTGTGTTAAGTCAAAATTTTTGGTTGTCTTTATGTTTTAATTTACAGTGAGTTTCTCTACTCTGCTGAGTAGTACTTTCTAATATATTTTCAAGAGTACACTCAGCAGGCTTATGGGATGGTAATTTTGTGGTTTTGTTATGTTTTTACCAGACTTTGGAAAAACAGTAACATTGGCAAATTTTCATGATGTGAGAAAAGGGGTGCTGCTGTTAATGCACTCGGCCAATGCCTCAAGTTTGTTATTGGGGACGTGTTTTAGGGTTACAGCCTGTATGTAATCAAACCTAAAGGCCTTTCTAGGTTTTTTACTGTGAATTGTGTGTTTAATTTCATCTGTGTGTGTATATTAGGGTTCCACCTCTGTGGGCATGTGAGAGACTGCGGTGGACAAGAGTGTGTGCTACGGCTATGAGTGAGGGAGGGCGAGGTATTTAATGGGTGTAGGACTACTGTATATGAGTGTGTTCGGAAAGCTCCAGAACATTCCAGACAGGAAAGACTGGTGAAATTTGGACTTGAAACAATGTGGGGCTGAATGGAAAAGTGAAGAGATTGAATTGTAAATATTGGAACTGTCAGATATAAAATGTATAATTTTTTTATAGTAGTTCAGTAGGCATTGATAAACTGTTAGAGAATGATTTTAATCATTTGATTGTAGTCCTTTTAATTTCTGTTAAGTGATGGATGATTTTATAATTATTAGCTGTAAACAGCAATTGATAGCCATTAATGTCAAGATAATATTAAGTTTGAAATATTTATTTTGTGGATTGTTTATAAATAAAGAAATTATTATTAGCTCTTTTATTTGGTTAAGATATTCATTCCTTAAAGAATCTGGCTATACCCAGAGACTTTGAAAATCATAACAGTATGTAACATCTACAACCCATAGAACAAGGAGCCCTATTTAACTATTTGCCAATTTTTTTGTTTTTAAGTTTTTATGAAAACTTAGAAAACTGTTGAGTAGTCTTGGGATACCATTAAGTGATGTTTGAAGCCTTTTAATTGTTAGGCAGAGGTTGTGAGAGTTACTAAAAATGACACTACTGTCAACTTATCATCCNGTTGAGTAGTCTTGGGATACCATTAAGGGATGTTTGAAGCCTTTTAATTGTTAGGCAGAGGTTGTGAGAGTTACTAAAAATGACACTACTGTCAACTTATCATCCAAGCTGCACCAATATGTGGTCCGGCTTCGGCAGATCATTGATATATAAATTAAATAAATCCTAAATAGCTTATCTGAAGAAAAACTTATTTTTTATTTCCAGTAAAAGCCAAAAGTATAATCTAGATATTTATTTTAAATTAACACTTTATAAAAATAAGCTGATTCATAAGATGTTTATTTTAAATGGTGACAAAGAAGTGAATGTAGGGAAAATATAACATTGTTTGCTCATTTTGACTTTTGTTAATATACCTTATATGTATTTTGTTTTATTAAAAAGACATATCTAAATTAATTTTAAATTGTTCTCAGTAAATGTGTATTTGATTTGAATCAAAATGTGTCATAGGAGCTTAGCTATTAAGGAAAATGAAAACCATTACAGCATAGTTTTAGGGCAACCCCCACCTTCTTCTAACCCTTACCCAAATAAATGATTTACATAAGAATTTTTTAAAAACATCTTGTTTCCTGTTGGACGGTAGAAAGAACCATATTTTTGTTGATTTTATTTAAAATGATGTGGCAACCATCATTGAATGATTTTTCAATTGCAGTTTTTTTCCAATAATGCTCAAGGGTTTGGGATAGAGGTAATCATTGTTTAATAGTGAGAAAAAGTTGTAACTAATGTTTTGGTTAGTAAAAATACTTATGGAAATTATTTTGTTATTGCTCCTGGCTTGACGAGAATTTCATGTTTTTTTCTATTCTCTTTATTTTTAAAACGAGTTCAGATAACTGGTCATCCGTACAACCAATGTTTGGATAATCAACTTTCTACTGTATATATATTTCATATTTAGGACTTCAGTGCAACTTTTCTGTGCGCTATTGAAATTTAAAATTTGTAAATGAATTTTTTTCGACCCACCCTAGTTACCATACCATGTTTGGCCCAATGATTTGGTGTATTAAGCATACCAAACTGAAATAATGTCGGAGGTATTCAAATCTTATAAGTTTAGGTAATCCACCAAAGCACTACTGGTATGCCAAATTTAACAACAAATGATTGAACAGTCCCTGATATATTGTGTGAAAGTTATTTTTTCTAGGTTGCACTTTCCTCCAAAATCACAGACAAAAAAGGCTTTGAAAAGCAAATTTAATCGTTCAATAGATCCTGCTTACACAGCAAGTTGGGTTTAAATAGGTCTTATAATGTCATAAATATGACATAATAATCAAAAGTATTTATAAGGCTATCATTATGTAACTACACTGAAGAGCCAAAAAAACTGGTACACCTGCCTAATATCGTGTACCCCCCCCCCCCCCCCCCCCCCCCCCNCCCGAGCACGCAGAAGTGCCGCAAGACGACGTGGCATGGATTCGGCTAATGTCTGAAGGTATGCAGGAGGCAATTCACACCATGAATCCTGCAGAAATCAAATCTGCGCCAATTTGAGAAAGGGTTGTACGTCTGTCACGTTAAATGATTCTTGTCAGTCGTCGTTTGTCCCATTCTTTCACAATCTTTTCCCGGCCGCAGCGATGTCGAAGATTTGATGTTTTACCGGATTCCCGATATTCACGGTACACTCGTGAAATAGTCGTACGTGAAAATCCATATTTTATCGCTACCTCGGAGATGCTATGTCCCATCTCTCGTGCGCCGACAAATACACCACGTTCAAACTCACTTAAATCTTGATAACCTGCCATTGTAGCAGCAGTAACCGATCTAGCTGCCAACCGTATCGCGTTACTCTGATTGATTCCATACTTCATGTAAGGTTAGGTGGCCTACCATAAAACCGTTTGCTTCCCATGTTTTGGCAGGAAATCATGATTCTTGTGCAGATTTAAGATGAATGCTCTCCCATAAATGTAATAATGAAATTTATTTCATTACAAAAACTTGTTTTTATGTTTGTGTGAAATTTGTGCTATGTTGATAAACTCTGAGAAGAGAAATTAATAGGCCCTACATTACATCTTTAGTACCATAAAACTAAAGATGACTGGCCTTATCAGAGCCAAGTAATTGTAATGCAGCAGTCGAAACTATCTTTTTAAACATCAAACTGAAGAGAGAAGGCCTTATCAGAGTCAAAACTTAATATGGGAGTTGTACTTATCAATTATTTAACTTGAATTAGCATTTAAGTGCGGATTTGTAGTCACTGATGAAGTAACTAATAAACTAGAGAACTCTTTGCAATTGCCAAGTGACTCAGGGGAAGGAGAGGAATGGTACACTAACAACTTGGGTTTTCATGCTACACCTCTTTGTACCTGTACACAACTCAGGTCACCATGCAGCACTAGGGCATCAAGCCCCTGTTTGCGCAATTGCAGACTGGCACCATCTTAGCGTGCATTTAATGTAACAGACTTGACTCAATTGAACACCAACTTCAACTGACTGCTTAGCTGCCAGCCAGAGCCATGTGTACCTGCTGCAGAGATCACTGCTGACATGGTGCCATTTGTTTCTTTCTGCAGCTGCATATAACATAAGGTGGAAGACACCTCATTCTTTGCAGTTATCATGGACCATTTGGTAGGTCATCATACATGTGTTTACCTCATCTGGACAGTTGAACCAATTGCAGAAACTGTACCAGATTTTGAGGTTCGATACAGAAAGGTACATAGACTCTTATTGTGGTTTTCATTTTCCTTTATCTTATGTGCACGGCCCGCTGAAAATGTTCAATTTATACTACTCCTTTTCGATGATTTCTATACTTTTAGTTCCTTTTTTTACGTGCTCTTAACTTTTTGCTGAATGGCCCTACATAGGCAGCATAAGTATGCAAAATATATTGAAAGGATACAGAATTAATACCCTGTAGAAATTCTTCTTCTGTGTTCAGCCATGTCCTTGTAATGGATTTGTATTTGTTCGGTACTTGGCAAGTAACCAGTAGTCTTTGCTTTATTAGTCTGTTTTTGTTGCAATTATTTAAGATTTTAATTATTTGTAAATTATGCACATATTGCTTATGATCTTATGTTAACATGGAGTTAAATTGCAGACCTGTTTTATTTATTCTCAAAATGAATAATGAAACACTGTGTAATATTTTCATAGGTTCTAAATGTTGAACACCAATTAGAAATTGTAACAGATTATCATAAATTTGAAAGACGAACGTTTAAACAGCAATTTTAATCATGTTGTGATTTTATTAACTTGATGATATTAATGATGAGAAGTACAAATAATGACATATAAATTTAGTTAAAATTTTAATCTAGATTATAATAGATGAAAGTTATGATTACATAAGACATTTTCAAAAATAGCTGCAGAATGTTTTTGTAAAGTGTGGTTTCTAATTTTGTGTTAAAATGAATGCGCAATAGATGAATATTTTGATGACCCATTCCTCTAGTATGTGAGAATGAGAATTCCAACATATCTTGATATAATTTAACAGTTGTTATGTATACCATGTCTGTGTTTTCTTAAGTAACCGAAGAAGTATTGAATAGATGTATTACATATTTTTATGCCAATCTGAAAAGAACCTAATGTTTTGCTCCTTTGACTCTTGGAAGTTCTTTTCGTTCAGACATTTAATTTATAATTTAACAAAAATTTTCCTTTTGGGCTAGGTAAAAAGGATTATATTTCCATAATAAATAAGATTAAGTTAAACAGAAGGCTTCAGAATTAAATATGTTAATCGTGCTATACCTAATACTTTTTATAGTTATTTTGTTGTTTCTTCAGCAACAATTAATCCATTACTTTTGAAGATGTACATTTGGGAAAGTGGAAAACCTTACACAATAGGTTTTTCTGTTAATGTTATTACAGCCATAAACAGCATGGTACAACTTTACAACAAAATTTGTACACATTACATTGCTATAGTTGCCTGCAAATTTATGACAGAGGATCACGGCATGGTTCATAGCTGACTGCCAAATGATGTCACTTAGCGAGGAGAAAGGGGAGCGATGTGTGTGCAAGTCTCATAGCACCATGACATTATGCCTGTGTGTCACAGCACACCCTCATAGCATTGTATACTCAGTGTTTCATAGGAGGGCCGTGGTGGTGCAGCAGCTAGAGCGCTCATCTCCCACCAAGGCGAAATGGTTTGATTCCCAGCGGGGTTGCTCCTGAATTTTCACATGCGGGAATCTTGCTGGATAATGCCACTGGTCTGCTGATTTTCTTAGGGATCTTCTGTTTCTCCCGTCCTTTCATTCTGGTGCTGCTCCATGCTCACCTCACTTCATCTTCATTGACTCCAATACCTCGATGTTAAGAGTCACCCTAACATGCCCGGTGCTTCATAGACTGTATATACTCTGTAGAGTGTACATTACTATTAAATTTTTTTTATACATACTCTGTTTCTAATGTAAAATCTCAAAATTCTTCTTAAATTTTCTGAAAATTATATACAGTTTCCCTTACAAAACAGGTTAGTTGCAGCTGGAACCATATATATGCGTATTTATCTCTATATATCTTTCAGTGAACCATTATTACATGTCTTCATTGGACTTACACTGTTTCACCATTTCCTGATTATGTATCTTAGAGACTGCACCATGTTATGTTTTTGCTCTTGCTTTAATTGTGTTTTGCTTTATTACATCTCTGTAAATCTTTAACTCTGTACTGATTCACTACTGTCAACATTCACATTATCAGTACTCACAGCAGCTAATGTTAATTTGATTGTAATATCATGTAAACAAAGCTATTATTCACAGTTCAATGTATTTTTTTGTTATTTAAATTGTACATTTTATTTTTCCATTGCAGTTTCCTCCTGGTTGCTTATTTATTTTTTAGTTCGGTTTTGGATAAAATTGCTACTGCAGGTTAGTTCTACAGTTGCAAATTGACTGTTGTCTGTATCATTTTTTGGTTGCTTTTTTAGAATTATTTTTATAACTCTGTCATTTTTACCATATTTTAGAATTTTTTTTAGGTTACAGGAAATATTTTCGTACAAGCCACACACAATATTATAATGCTTAATATTTACCCCCAGAATTCTACTGCCAATGCCTTTCTTTCTGGAATGCATACCAAAATACACTACTGGAAAATGGGGG
>NQII01000040.1:1302888-1317492 GCA_002778355.1 Clitarchus hookeri
TGAGCACGAGTCCGAACCGCAGTCCCGGGAGACGGCAGCACCTGCGGACCTTCTTCCAAGGCCTACCACTTCGCCGCAGCTCATTCANCGCTGAGTTAAGTATAAAAATCGTCGCCCAGAGAAGCCCCACTCAACCACGAAGTCGCCCAGTGAATACGAGTAGTCAAATTAGGTACCACACCTCGGAAGGGCTGATGTATGTAGTACTTGTGTAAACTCCAGACAATATATTCGTCCTTAACAAATGAAACAGTAAAAGGCTTCATTATTACAATACCCTCAACCTCCAAGCACATTATAGGCTGTGCCTGGGGGCATTAACCACGACACTATAAGCCACACTGTCTTCCACAGTGGTGGTATAGCATCAGACTATTACAGCAAAAGCTGTTTGAAATTTTGGGAGATAACTATGTGAATTACAGCAATTACTTACATTCCAGTAGTGCACCTCTAAGTTGTTGCAGCCACGAGCGGGAAGCACCAATCATGTATAGCACAGTGGCTCGTATGTTGGAAAAAAAAGTGTGTTCTGTATAGAATTCAGGAAATTTTAAAAACAACTTTGTAAATGGTATTATAAACTGTTACTCTACTAATATACATAATATAAAACTAATAACTTGTGTTTATTTTCCTTTACGTTGAAAACTATTTGGCAGTTCTATATTCCAGGCACAGATTCACCAATAAAACGCCAGATTCAAGCTTTTGAATTAATTTTAATTTCTCTGCAACACTCAAAAGTCGCACACTTTCTTTAAAATGCCATTATGAATGTCCCTAACAAGCAACGGTCTTGGTGTGCAGTATGGCAAGATGTGTTTACATTGACTTGTGTGTCACAACCTGCAACGGGCGTGTGAGGGACACATACTAGATGTCGGCAGATTAATTTCCTCATCTCGTTCCGCCAGCCAGCCGACCACTTTGTTTTAACAAAGACCTCCAGCTTGCATTTCACACACATTTTACTTGTGCAAATATATATATATAGACACACACACTGACATACATAGTAGAACCTTGGTAATTCGCGCTAATTGGGGCTGAGGCTACCTCAAAATACAACAAATTTGGACTTATATAGTTTATGAGTACAAAAAAGGTTAAATATAGGAATGCAATGCATACCTGATATTGACAAACATTATTAACATTACGAAGTTACAAATTAAAGAAACTGATCATAGTATTTTGTCGCACCACCTTCCAAGGAGCATACTACCAGTTGGTGTAGCTTCTTCTTGTTGCTTGACATTACGGAATTCCGTGTCAAGTGCCGCCAAAACTTTGGTGTGGGTCATCACAGGTGCAGTCTCTGCACACATGACTTTTTCGCCACTTTTTTCTGCTGATTCACTCAGCATTTCAACTATTGAAACATTAGTCACTTCAAACTGTTCATCACTAGCCATCAAATCTAAAACCTCATTTTCATTTTCACAACTGGGAAGCTTTTTAATTATCTGTGCCAAGGGCAGGTCATCTTCGTCTGTAAAATCTTGTTCCAAGACCTTTTTAGTGTATCCGCCTTTATTTCAGCCCATGATTCGGCCAGCCAGTAAACTACATCTTCCATCACAGTCAATTTTTTTTTTCTTCCCCAGAAAGTCCACAATGGTTCTCTCACCTTGCAGGAGCATCTGTAGCAGACAATGACGATACTTTGTTTTCAGGTGTTCTAAAACCCCTTGGTCCAGGGACTGTATTAAACTCGTTACATTTGGGGGTGAGAACAATGCTTGTATTCCGCCACATTTTAATTCTTCTTCGCCAGGGTGAGATTCGGCGTTGTCCAGAATTAATATTGTTTTGAAAGGCAAACACTTTGTCTTTAGGTATTTTTTGGTTTCGGGAACAAAATATTCAAAAAACCATTTCTTAAAAATACTTTTATCCATCCAAGCAGATTTTTGGTTTGTGTACATAACAGGCAGTGCAGAAGCAGTGATATTGTTTAAAGCTCTTGGCCTAGCAGACTTGCCTATTACCACTAGCTTAAGTTTATGATCTCCACTTTCATTCAATGCAGCAAGAATTGTCACTCTCTTTAGATTTCTTGTGACCCGGGGCAGCTTTTTCTTCCCTTGAGGTTAGAGTTTTAGATGGGAGCATTTTATAATTTAGACTAGTATTGCCACAATTGAACAGTTGATCTTCACTTGCCATCCAATTTGAAGCTAGGGCTCAAATTACACAGACTCTACTGTGTGTAAGTTTTTCTTCTTCAATTTTTTTTTTTAAAAGTTCTAACAGAATTGTATAACAGCCTCAGAATCCACAGAAAATTTTTCTCCACACATTTTGAGTTGTGTTATGCCTTGTAACGTTGGGCGCGCAGTTACACAGCTGACTTTACGTTGCCACTGCTAGCTCAGAGGTAGTACACGAGACTCAGTAAAATGGACGCTGATTAATTAAGAAATAAGGTCAAGTTCCAGAGTATTTGTTATATATTTTTATTTATCATTTAATGACACATTTCACTTCCGAAGTTCTGAATATGCAGAGTACGAAAAATTCACAGATAACCATACAAGTGCATCACAGTGCCACAGTCGTTAACTTAATTACTATGCTCTGAAAAACTGGCCCGAAGAAATAATAAATGTGGCGACTACCACACCGGCGGAGAAATACTCTAGTAAAGTCTAGTTTGCCGATGTGGGGGTTTAGCGTCACGCCCGACGTGGCCTAGGTGAGCATTGTACGACGACTGCTTCAGACGACTACTCGATATCAACTGACCTGCACTGCTTCAATGGTGACAGGCACACGTGTATTTGTGTTGCCTATCACCCCCCTCCCCCCTCACCACAGATAGGG
This sequence comes from Clitarchus hookeri, assembly GCA_002778355.1. Taxonomy (NCBI): domain Eukaryota; kingdom Metazoa; phylum Arthropoda; class Insecta; order Phasmatodea; family Phasmatidae; genus Clitarchus; species Clitarchus hookeri. Next base: position 1,305,718 of record NQII01000040.1, read on the forward strand.
CCTGGCGTGGGCTGCCACGCACTCGCTCTACGCGTTATTGAAACTGACACGTTATTGAAACTGCGTTGTAGGAACTAAGACTGCGCCGTCAACATGCAGTTAAACGAACTTCTCGTACAACAAAACTTGTACGACGCAGCCTGAAAGTTTCTAAATAATGCTGACGCTTCACAAAAACTGAAAACGACATTCGAAACGAAACGGTAAACAGACGCCTGATAACTGTAAAACAGCAAACATATGCCAGATAAACAAACCACCAATGCTTTAATTTTGAATACAGATAAAAATATTACGAAGCTTGGAAAAACGAACAAAATTGAAACACGTGTCCCGAAAATTAAGAATACTGCGTCATTACAGCCTTTTCGTTTATTCCACCTGTCCAACCATCCTGAACTTGCAGTAAAATGCTCTTCGCTTTCCTTTAACTCATGCCTTAAAAAACAATGCCTTTCTTCCAGGATTGGACCAGTAATTGTACTTCCCTTTTGCCTTTGTTGGCAAAACCATATTAACAAAGTTTCGCTCGTTTTTTCGTAGTCAGATTTCTTTATTTACTTCCATTCACAAAAAGAAACAGGAGCACTTATTTGAAAAAATCTTATCAATATTATCTCTGTTTTTATGCCAATTTCAGTCACTTTACCAAAACCATACACAGCTGCAGGTTTTTAAATGTCTCACCCTTATCAAGTTTTTCAAGGATTCCAGCTTCATACTCGAAGGCACAAACTTTCTCTTACTCTTCCCTCTCTTTATTACATTTTAAAATGCATAGGCTTACGTAATGAAAGAAAGTAAATATGTACAAACTGTACATTCAATTGAAAAAAAACACATTAACACTGTAAAAACAGGTTAGAAGTAACGTACAGATGCACACACTATGCACTGTTTGTTATAACAGCCAGGCTGCAACTGATTTATTTTTAGCGATAGTGGCACAACTATTGTGTCTCATGTGATGGCTGGTGGGAGACAAAGAGCGAAAGACCGGCTTGGATTACACAGACCCTCGAATTACCAGGGCTCAAATTACAGAGACACTAATGTGTGTGTCTATATACACAGTTGAATCACATTATTATGACCACCTGCTAGTATCCAGAGTAACCACCCTTCGCAGCATGAACAGCAGCGAGACGAGCTGGCAGTGACTCAGTCAGGTGCTGATAGGTCTCCATGGGTATCTGGAGCCATGCGGTCTGCAGTGCATCCCACAACTGTTAAAGGGTGCATGGCATAGGAGACGGGCTGCTAACACGATGATTGAGGTGGTCCCACAGATGTTCAATTGGATTGAGATCGGGTTTGCGGGCCAGGGAAGAACTTTGAAGTCTTGATCGTGCTTTCCCAGCCACATGTGCACACTTCTAGCAATGTGGCAAGGCGCATTATCATTTATCATGCTGGAAGATCCCATCCCCGGAGGAAAGACAATCGTCATGTACGGGTGGAGGTGATCGCCGAGGATGGATTCATTACCAAATTGATCAAAAGTGCCTTCCACGTGGATGATGGGACCTAGAACACTGCCCCCACCGCCTTGTGTTCATCCAGCAATGGATGCACAGGGTATCTGTTCTCCAACGTTTCTTGCCAGACATGCTGACGTCCGTCCGTTCTATACAGCTGAAAATGTGACTCATCGGAGAAGGCTACCTGTCGCCAATCAGCAGCGGTCCAGTTGCCATACTGTCGAGCAAATTCTAGTTGTTTTTGTCGATGAACCTGTGTTAGCATTGGTGCAGTCACCCTCCATCTACTCTGGAGCTCCATTCGCAGAAGGGTTCGCTGAACTGTTGCGGTAGACATGTGTCTGGATGCCCCCTATTTCATTTGGTTGGTGAGCTGTTCCACTGTAGCCTGTCGGTTGGCCTTCACACACCGTCGTAGTCTATGTTAACCTCAGATATAAATTGCATGTGAATCTCCGCAGTTTCCACTACGGTTATTCCCAATGGTGCCATTTGTCCAATCACAATACACCTTTACCACAAAGGCACGTGAACAGTTCACAAATGTTAATGTTTCCGAAATGCTGCCCCTCTTGGGCCGAAAGCCGGTGATCACCCCTTTTTGCAACTCAGTTAAATCGTTCCCCTTACCCATGACAGCAGGAAGTGTACTGTGTACAGCCAGCCTGTCGGTCGCATTATATACCCGCTTCACCAGTTCACATCACTGACCATACGTCATGGGCTACGCGCTGCAGATTACATTTCTAGCAGGTGGTCATGATAATGTGATTCAACTGTGTATGTAAACACACACACATATACACATGTAGTAAATGTGATGCAAAATAAGAGTTTGTAATTTAAGAAACTATATCCAGTATATTTTCTTGAGTATCTATGTTTTGCTAAGCAAAAAATGTGTTCTCCATTATATTAATAGCAAAGTATTAATTTCTTTTCATACAAAATTATTATAAGTCCATGCTCTAGAATGTTTTACTGTATTTTGTTTTGTACTGTAATAAGTAATGGTGATGATAATGCACATTTTGCATTTCATTTTGTGTGCAGTGGTAGTAGTAACAGGTAAAATTGATGCAACAAGAGCAAGTTTTATTTGCTACCTTTTCTTACAACAATAATATGACTCACTTTGATCCCACCTTTTGTGTCCTNAACAAGAGCAAGTTTTATTTGCTACCTTTTCTTACAACAATAATATGACTCACTTTGATCCCACCTTTTGTGTCCTTCATTTAACAATTTCTAGCAATATGCCATGACACAGTGTCTCATAATTTAAATTAGCTGTGTAATAGTAAATACATTACAGCAAACCACATATTTGGAAATCATTGATCTATGCCTAACCATAGTTATATGTTTAAGTATTCTACGTTTCATTATATATTTTTACCTTTATCAATTACTAGAAATTTTTCATAAATTAATTTTTAAGTAAGGACTTTTATATTTTTGCAAAGTTTTTAAACATTTAAATCAATAACTATTATAACCACAGACCCCAAGGGTAGAATCTTCTTATTACATACTGTAAGCTCTAATTTTCTGTGGCCGTGAAATTTTGGTTGAATTAACAAGTATTAATATTTACAGGTGACAAGGAATGGAGACACAAGACATGAAGATGTGGAAACTTTACAAAAGTGCTTCTTGCTTCACATGGAAATGCATCTATGTTCAGGTTTACTTGCATTGAACCTGCTAATGTGTAGCAGTCTGATGTCAAACCCAGGGAAACAAAATGTAAAGTAGTATATTAGTAGCATTTTGTTTACACCTTTGTACCAACATGACCTTGGGATTTTTTTTTAATGTTTGAGAGCTTAATGGCACAATTTACACTTTTAACTCTTTCTTTATAATAAAAAAAGTGCCTAGTCAGAAATAAATCAGAAAGTAATGTTTCATATTTAGTCACTTCATTAAAATCACATGGTTTGTTTATATACATTTGGTTTCCTATTCTATATAATTATCATGTATTTTGAAATGCTGATAAAGAAAAATCAGTAGTAAAAAAAAAGAATGAATCCTGTTGTTATAAATTCATTTGATGTTCTCTGATGTAATGTTATCTTTTTTATAACGTTTGTCACAGAGGTTCTTTTTTCAATTTGGCAATAAACTATAGGTAACATTTCAATAGTGCCAAGGCATGATGCTACAGAGGTTGAGGAATAAATTCCTGTGGCATGTGTGTGCAAGAGTTGCAGTTTGACTAGTGGATGGGCATTTTTGTGCAATGGTAGCACTCTTTTTGACCACAAACAATATACCCTGTGTGGGGAACTAATTCATAAAAAAATTTTTTATTTGATGCAGTAAGAAACTGTATTATTTGATTTATTGTGAGAAGTGAAATGCATTATGTCTGTGTACATGCCTCAAAAGATTGTGGTGGTATTGTCTTGAACATTTTATATGAGAAATAGTGGGTAATGGTATGGGGTTGATTTAACATGGGACTGTTGTAAGTTCGGTCAAATGTTCCATACTTGGGAACTAGTTTGCTCAAATAGTTATTTTTATGTTTCACATACTGCTGACTGATTCTTATGGCCAGTTGCCTTAATATTATCTGAGATCTATGGTTGAGAAATCTCATTTCCAAACATGTCTACAGTTGAATCTAGTTTCCACACTAAATACATTGCATTAAAGAAATCTATTGACAAATTGTCAGTTTTGTGTTTAAAAAAAAGACATAGTAAACTCCTGCAAAATAATGATAATGGAGACAGTCAGATATATGAAACATGTGCCATTAAAAAATATTGTTCAACAAACTTCTGACTTTTCACCAATACATTAATCTTAGGAATGTACAAAAATTATGATGACTACATTGACAGCTGCAAATCTTGTTAACTGATAATTCCATCACATAGTTTTTGTTCCCATTCATAAAGATAAAATGTTTTGCAATAAATCTAGAAATTGAATGTAATAACAGGGAAAAGTCAGGGAATTTCATGTGACAGGGAAATGTCGAGGAATTTTCACATGAGTCAGGGAAAATATAAATAATTTGCTTCTCTGCAAAAGTTGTTAATTGTGTGAATACAGGGTCAATTAATTACAAGCATATGCTATTTAAAATTTTAATTCTTAAGTTTGTGAACTTGCATTAATTCATTTTTGCCAATTAACATAGGGTCTGTATATACAAAATTAATTTTTTTTTGTGTTTGTAATGGACATTTGTGTGAAGTCAGTAAAATACATCATGAGAAATATAGATTTTCTGAATAAAATGTTGGCCCTGCTTGGTCTATCGCAGTGTAATTTAGTTCTACCTCACTGATAGCGTATTTTTTCTGTGAGCGGTGGAAAAATATCCTATTGGAAGATTTCAGTCCTGAAAATAGGTCAGNCTGCTTGGTCTATCGCAGTGTAATTTAGTTCTACCTCACTGATAGCGTATTTTTTCTGTGAGCGGTGGAAAAATATGATATTGGAAGATTTCAGTCCTGAAAATAGGTCCGGGAAAAAGGCAAGATTCTGCCTGGAAAACAGGGAAAAGTCAGGGAATTCCATAATAGAAATTCAGTGGACACCCTNGGGAAAAAGGCAAGATTCTGCCTGGAAAACAGGGAAAAGTCAGGGAATTCCATAATAGAAATTCAGTGGACACCCTAAATAAGAAACTTGATTTGTTCAATATATTTATTATTATTATATTGTTAAATGTATTAAAGTGGCATTTAATAAATAGGCTAATTCATTGGTTGCTATGTAGACATACCATTGCTATACAACAGTGCCCATTTCCCAAACCATAGCCCTTTTTGTACAAAGTTGGCATTGATAAGACAAAACACAGATTACTGAAGCACAAATATGCTGGAATATACTGTATGCTGATGTGATATGTACTTAACCTCCATCTTTATCACTCATCATTGTAAGAGGTAAACAGTTATTGTGGTAGGAATTACAGATTAAATGNGTACTTAACCTCCATCTTTATCACTCATCATTGTAAGAGGTAAACAGTTATTGTGGTAGGAATTACAGATTAAATGTATTGTTTGATTAAAAGTTTTTAAATGCTCTGTTGCAGTAGTAATGAAAAAAGAATGTTATAACTTAGCACCTTACTAGATTGTTATTTTTTATATATATTAATGTGTTTTGAGTGCTATGATTGTGTTGTTTTCATCATTTTGTGCTTATTGTAGGAAGGTCATTCAGCTGGCATATACAAATTATTATTTGTATGCAAACCTTGACTTTTGTTACATTAAAATTCAGTTATAAAATTTTTATAAAAGTGGAAATTATATATTATGGTTTATATTCCAGGTCAAGTAGTCCAATAATTTAACACTTTTAAACCTTGACCCTCTTCAATTTTTTTTATATTTTTTTTTTCAAATTGAAATAATTGAGTTGAAGCTGTGGTNTAGTCCAATAATTTAACACTTTTAAACCTTGACCCTCTTCAATTTTTTTTATATTTTTTTTTTCAAATTGAAATAATTGAGTTGAAGCTGTGGTCTTAAAGTTTTTAATTGAAATAATGAAAATTCCTGCCTCGTACCTATGGTTAACAAGCACACTGTAAATTTCAAACATTGTAAAATATATTATTCCAATATGATCTCATGATAAAACTTTGTACAAACAATGCTGAAATATGCAAGTTTATGTGTAAATATTTTGAAAATTTTCAGATACATTATTTGGGATATTCAAGGTCAAATTTTTAATTGGGTGATCTTGAAAAGAAATCACTCCCAAAACTGGTGACCCTATAGATCATATGAAACCCTGAAAAATAAGCTAGAAATTGCTTTTTAGTTCAGCCTTCTATCACATTTCTAGCCCAAGTAACAGTAAATTTTTTAATCAGATGACAATGGAAAAATGTGAAATTTTTAATATTTCAGTAACTTAAATACATTTACAAAAATTCAAAAAAATTATGTGTTTTAATATCTCTGGTAGTAAATCATATGAGCCAAATTGGGACAAAATCAAAGAGGGTCAGNAGGGTCTGTTTTTTTAATATATCACGTGACATGAAATGACCCTCTGGTTAAAGTTTTTATTTGGCAAGTTGTGTACTAATTCTTCAGCATTACACATAGCAAATTAGTTTCATAACATGTGAATATTGAGTTTTGCTCCATTTAACCTGTACTATAGAATTTCCAAGTAATATTATAAATTGTTTATGGTCACAAAATTTGNGCAAATTAGTTTCATAACATGTGAATATTGAGTTTTGCTCCATTTAACCTGTACTATAGAATTTCCAAGTAATATTGTAAATTGTTTATGGTCACAAAATTTGAGAGTCAAACGAACATTATCCAATTCATGACAGTTGCCGTAATTGTTGTAAGTAGTGAAATCATGAGTGACATACTCTTGTCATTAAATTAATATAACCAGCCAAAATTACCTTGTAGAAGTTATTAATCCGAAAGGGGCCACCGAGATTCTGGTCTCCCTTGCCCTGGATATTTGTTTCTTTGTAGATTTTATGTATGGTACATAGTAAAATAGTTCATTCTTTTCATTATATCATTTAGGGTTTTCTATATTGACGAATGCATTCATTGCAGCTGGCAAGTCCTGCTTTCATACGTATGTGGTGGTGAAACTTTGCTTTGTTATACATGGGATGATATCGTTTGACTAAGCTCATGTAAGTTTGGTGTAGGCCTATGTATGGGAAAGGTGGTCAAGACCTGAAATAACATTCTACCACTGAAGGTGAGACTAGATGGTTAACATATGCTTAGGGAGAGATATTCATAAGTAACATATGAAAATAATTCTTTCCTATTTTGAGAAAATCACAAAAAGTGTAAAAGTGAATTTAAAAAAAGGGGACATTAGCATTAAATTAACCTTTTAGGTAACTGTATAATATATCTGCTTTTCCGAAAAATCCATAAATTCTAGAAAACTCTATGAACCAACAGTATCAATCATGGTGAATAATAATCACATAGGCACCTCATGATACTCACAGTAAATGCTATGAATCGCGATAGTGGGGAGGGTTATATAGATCAGTAAAGGCCAAGGTATTGTAAAAACCCTAAATGTTTGCCAGAGGAAGTGAGTACTAAACAGGTCCAGAGGGGAAAGGGGAAGGAGAGGAAGAAACAGAGGGGAGCATTTGGGAGGTAGACCGCCATACAAGACCACAATATTTGAAATCCTTGCGATGTCACTGTGCGCAACTTTAGTGATAAAAGGCAGTACAACTATCCTTCCTAAAAAAATTGTGGAGGTGACACAATTAACAACTATAATACATTAGTTTCTTGCTTCAGAACATCTAAAACATGCTGAAACAAGACAAGAAGCATTTCCAATTGTCAATGACAATACATCAGTATACAAGTTTCATTCTTGAAGGAGTAGGTCTCTATAAATACAAAGATGGTGCAAAGAAGAAGAGTAAAATACTGATTTTGAATTCAATCTTGGTCAGAGGAGAAAGTCAGAGAGTGAAGATGCTTGACATCTGGTTGTGTTTTAGAAGAGTGTTTCAGGCATAGCGAAGTCGAAGGAGTTGCGTGGTGAAGCAGTATGTGGAGGTTGCTGGTGATAAGTTGATAGTTGGAAGTTCACTGCACATTGTATCCTCAGTTTCAGTAGGTATGTGCTTGTACCCAAAGTGGAAATACGATAAAAGGAACGGGTAAGAAAACCCAATGAGTAAAAAAGAGGCTTACCAACAAAGCACTTGAATAAGGAAAAGTGGGCCATTGTAACATATCTGACATTAGCAAGTCATTGGTCATCTTTGTGTTTAATCATGTTCACACATAAGGAACAAGGTTAGTGGCCAAAGTTAAGTTCCTTGATCTTGCAGGAATGCTTACTTTTGTGTAATATCTCAAAAATGGTGCATTGTAGAAAAAGAGTGCATGGTACAAAAATTGTCACCAACAAAATAATAAACAAGAAAGGCATCTACAAAATTTTCCATATCTCAGATGGTTTAGAATATATTCTCAGAAAACATTTTATAGTTCTAAAATCTACAAACAATATAACATGCATGAAGTACAAAATAATCTCAACCTTACATGGTTTTGCTGTGACCATGCATGTTTCTCATCCTGTCATATTCAAGAGGTTGCCAGTTCACTCCCAAATGATTTCCCTGATGATTATTTGTGTCAAGAGGTTTTCACCAACAATCAATATTGCTATTATTATCATCATCCTGTGTGTTCTAGCACAATACTTTATGACCATAAACAAACACTCATTGGAACACTGTCTAAGGTTTAAACCTTCTAAGTTTAGTGTGGAAAAATCAAAATGCTTATACTAGATAAAATTTACAAATAAAACAAAACTGTACAAACACAATATGGAACTTACGAAAATTACTGACAGCTGCTTATTCCATCTTCTCTGCCAGACAAATTATTCTTGCCAGCTGAAGTGGTTGCCATTTCCATGGATCAAAAAAAGTGTGTAGTGTTATTGCTTCACGCTCTCCTTTTTCTTCTCGCAGTAAATTTCCCGGTAGACAAGTATTTTCATGATACCCCTTTCACTTTTGAGCTAGGAGCTATAGCAAGCTTAATGCTATCCTGAAAAAGCTGTAGTACTTTATCAGTGTGCTCAAATGTCTCTACCATCACTTTTGTGGTTAACTGCTGTTCAGNTCCTGAAAAAGCTGTAGTACTTTATCAGTGTGCTCAAATGTCTCTACCATCACTTTTGTGGTTAACTGCTGTTCAAGCTAAGGCACTTCATCATTGCTATCATCAGCATCGAGATTACAGAATATTTATGCAATTGAATTAAGTATGTAAAAAAACAATTTATAATAAAACTGGTCCGCTAGTGAATTAACTAATTTTTTGCATTAAAGATAAATTGGTTAGAATCTTAATTGATTTTATCAGACAGAAACAAGTCACAAATTTATATTAAATTACTTTATTTGGCTGAATATTCTCAAGTTGATTACATTTTAGAAAATCTTAAAGTCTTTACATTAAAACTGAGGTAAAGTTTTCTTTTGTTTAATGACACCAAAGCATGATTGTGGTTGAAATAGAAGATTCCAAGAGATGGTATGAAGTTTGGAGAATGGGCTTAAAGAAAGACATTTCTGTGAGTGAGAGTGAAAAGTTTAAGGCTGCTCTACTCATAGGACACAACATAATTCCACAATGTGGTGGATTCCTTGGATCATGGTGGTCTCTTTGGAGTAGTGTTTTGGTTGGATCCATTGGAATCCTTAGATCCACTTTCAACAAAAATCAAGCTGAATTATTAATTAATTGTACTAGGCACAAAAGGATGGAGGAACTTGAGAAAATGAAGGAGAAAATAAATGAAGCAAGTCACTCACTTTACGTGGGAATATCCTTGAAAGATATTGTAGGCGGCTGACTTCCGACCACACTTTGGCAATACATTGGTACTAAATAAAGTAAGAAACTGGAAAAGAAATTGTTTTAGCGGACTACATATTGATTTCTATAGAATCACTTGCTATGCCAAAATTGGTAACACCTTCTCGCATTAGAGGCGTACAGAGAATGCGCAAAATTACGGAATGTGCATAGATATATTATACTGGCGGCTGCTGGTTAATACAGTGGTGGGGGAACAAGGTGTAGTGATTGGAGACAAATTTAACTCTTACTGTAGCCACGAGATGGGATATGGACCAGGTAAATGTGAAATTTAAGGTTGGTCAGGGGAAGAGGGGAAGGGAAGACTTAATGTTTAGATGTGTCTGCAGGTCTTGTGCAGAGAAAAACAATTCTGCTAGTGGCGCTGTATAGGAGAGTGGCGGATCAAGTCTCGCATGGGAGAGACTNTTCTGCCTATCTTGTGCAGAGAAAAACAATTCTGCTAGTGGCGCTGTATAGGAGAGTGGCGGATCAAGTCTCGCATGGGAGAGACTGTCTGGCAAGCTGTTATTGGGGTAAGTGGAATGCGTAGTGTGTGATTCTAAGCGTGCAGACAAACAAGCCGGTGAGATACATGTCTGGGACATGGTCTGGGGTCTGGGAAAGTCTGCTGTGGCTGTGAACAATCCTGACTGGCAGAGCTGCAACGTTTCAAAACAGTACTATAATATAAAGAAAATTTCAGTAAAAAAAATTAAATTCTTAATTNCGTTTCAAAGCAGTACTATAATATAAAGAAAATTTCAGTCAAAAAAATTCAATTGTTAAGTTAAAATTCTCTGAAATAAATTTGTCACTTAATTGCAATATAAAAAATTTTTAGTGATGCTTAAAAATAAAAATAATTGCTGGGCACAATGCCATTTGTCCCTCCAGGCTCGACGTTATTTGCACCATTGCAGTCGCAGGTGCCTGTGGTTAGCAGTCAGTGGCAACCACAGTAATGGACGCCTAGACAAAATGTCCTGAGGAAGGATAATCCACAATCCTGATAGGCCACANGTCGCAGGTGCCTGTGGTTAGCAGTCAGTGGCAACCACAGTAATGGACGCCTAGACAAAATGTCCTGAGGAAGGATAATCCACAATCCTGATAGGCCACAATTCTCTCGTGGTCAAAGATAGAAACCTGTTTTTTGTGGTTGTCGTGTTCTTTGACAATGCATGCTCACTTCGTCTGTGCACATGAATGGTGGAAAACACAAAGCCACTACCTCTCAGCACCTCCCAGACCTCCACTCCTATATTGCTTATCAGTTGTCACCATTGGTGCATGTGCTGTGTCACTCCGCTGAACAACTAATCATGTCATTGTATGACCCTGCTCTACGCATTCTTCCTGTGTGTGGTTTGTTAGGTTCATCCTTGCTGGCCAGTATGTGATAAAACATTTTGCACCTAGTAAATTTAGTTTAGCATTAACTGACATTTGAATTTTGGCAGAAATGTTTGTCNTGTGATAAAACATTTTGCACCTAGTAAATTTAGTTTAGCATTAACTGACATTTGAATTTTGGCAGAAATGTTTTTCATTTCTATTTACTGTGGTAGCTAACTATTGCAAATAGAGACATATATACCATATCATGAGAAAACGTACATTAGCTGCATCAGAGCAGCCTATAGCTATGAGTGGTTGTTGAATTTACAAGTGGTATGTTTAGATTGCATGAAATAATATTTAACAGTTCAGTTCAAATTAATGACTATACACTATGGGTTTGTATACCTTAAATTAATATTACTGCTATAATGTATTCACGGTAACTTCAAGATTTTCTGAAACCCTGCTAAATATCTACTTTCAGGAAGCCGATTATGTATCCTTCCGCAGTATGTAAACAAAACATTGCCATGTGACACCTGTCAAACGTTTTGTAA